>JAMZEH010000068.1:4275000-4597500 GCA_024699665.1 Ostrea denselamellosa | reverse complement strand
ATAGAGAAATGTATCAATGATTCAGAAATACATAGAGAAACGTATCATTGATTCAGAAATACATAGAGAAATGTATCATTGATTCAGAAATACATAGAGAAATGTATCAATGATTCAGAAATACATAGAGAAATGTATCATTGATTCAGAAATACATAGAGAAATGTATCATTGCTTACAGAAATATAATGGAGAAATGTATCATTGCTTACGGAAACTGTTATCATAGACTGGTAATGCATTGCATACTTTGGTGCGTTTTCTACATGTATGCAATTAATTACTGGTTTATTTTTGCTTTAAAATCGGACATTCTGGACTAGTACAGTACGATGCAACGTTTCAATATTCACTGATGAAATGACGAGATGTACAGCTAGTCGCAAAAAAGTAGTGAAATAAATTGATGACGTTTTATTTATTAATAATAAGTTATCTATTAACAATAATCATGTTCATTCAAATGTCGATACGATATATCCAAGTGAAAACGAAATTAAAGACACCACAGAGTCTTCCACATTTGCTCCGTAATTAGATATTTTTTATTAAACATAACGGCAAACTAGCCATTCAGCTTTATGACAAACGGGAATGATTCCAGCTTCTCCATCGTAGCAACATTCCATTTTCATCTGCATAGGACGTTTATGTCTTCCAACTGTTTCGATGCGCAAGGAACTGTTCTGTGTATAAGTTTTAAATCGAGGCAGGCTACTGACAAACACGTTGATGTGTTACAGGGGTTTCAACAGTCTCGTTCAAAGTCAGCATTTCGCAAATTTCATGTTCGTTATATCGTGATAACGATCTAGTTTTCTAATACAACCTGTCATTGGGCCAAATGCTGCCCGAATTGTTAGACCGTTCTTTATACATTTCTTTTGATTATGACTTACTCCGTTTACCTGATTAAGATATAGGGCTCACGGTGGATGTCACCTGTCAACAGGGGATGCTTACTCCTTCTAGGCACCTGATCCTACCTCTGTATATCCAGGGGTCCGTGTTTGTCAAACTCCTCATTTTGTAATTCTTATAGGAATTATGAGATTGATCATTGATCATTTGTTTATTATCTTCACCTTTTCATGTAACTGTTGGTGAAATGTTGTGTAAACTTTGTACATGCTGTATATCAACAGACTAAGCTACATTTATAATTTCTGATACTCGTAGCGAATAGTTGATTCGACATTTTTTTTATGATAAAAAAGAATGAATACGTGAAAACACACACATATACTTTCTTCTTCACCTCTAAACATTTATATTCCCAGGGTTTCTGTCTTGGGTATATCTACAAACTCTAATGATAGTCATTTGATCATGAATGCGCTGTAGTTGTGAATAAAGCGCTTATGAATCTTGATGAAATATACTACGTCTATTTCAATGGCTTGGATAATTCCGACAGATATAAATGTAGAATGTAAATATAGGAAATAATTTTCATTTTCACAAATACTTGAGAATAGAAACAGGAAAGTTTAACGCAGGCATACTGTACTAGTTATGAATATTCATTGATTGATTGATTGATTATATATTGTTTAACGTCCCGCTTGATAATTTTTCACTTATATGGAGACGTGAAAGAGTTAACGCACTTCATACATCAATCAGGTGTAAAACGTCGCAGCTCATACCATTATATATTTTCAAAAATGAAATTCATTCCTTATATATCGATTAACTTCGTGATTAATATGAGATACAGCATTATATTTATTACAACCATGTTAACTGACCGCACGTCTGTTTCGAATGTCCGAAACAGGAAAACCATCGAATAGATCTTCTGTAAAACATCAAGGTCAAAAAGATATGATTCCAATGAAATATCCCTAAGCTCACGAAGAAACATTTTAAGCCCTGAATTAAAGATCAGAAGATATTCTATTTATTCTGTCGGATTGATAATCCATCGTTTTATCACGGTCAAAACAAATGCCAAGACGAGATTCCAAAAAGATATTAACATTGGTAATAAAGGGCAAGCTTTATTGGTCAAAATCTTAAAAGTTGATATACAGTCAGACACCTGAAAGTAATGTGAAAACTCTAATATACAAACATCATAAAATAACCACCCAGCAAAACATAGCACATTAACACCGACAACCAGCAAAACATCACACATTAACACCGACAACCAGCAAAACATCACACATCAACACCGACACAAACCAAAACATCACACAGTTACACCGAAACAAACCAAAACATCACACAGTAACACCGACACAAACCAAAACATCACACATTAACACCGACACAAACCAAAACGTCACACATTAACACCGACACAAACCAAAACGTCACACATTAACACCGACTCAAACAAAAACATCACATATCAACACCGACACAAACCAAAACATCACACATTAACACCGACACAAACCAAAACATTACACAATAACACCAACACAAACCAAAACATCACACAGTTACACCGACACAAACCAAAACATTACACAATAACACCAACACAAACCAAAACATCACACAGTTACACCGACACAAACCAAAACGTCACACAGTTACACCGACACAAACCAAAACATCACACATTAACACCGACACAAACCAAAACGTCACACATTAACACCGACACAAACCAAAACATCACACATTAACACCGACACAAACCAAAACATCACACAGTAACACCGACACAAACCAAAACATCACACATCAACACCGACACAAACCAAAACATCACACATTAACACCGACAAAAACCAAAACATCACACAGTTACACCGACACAAACGAAAACATCACACAGTTACACCGACACAAACCAAAACATCACACATTAACACCGACACAAACCAAAACGTCACACATTAACACCGACACAAACCAAAACATCACACATTAACACCGACACAAACAAAAACATCACACAGTAACACCGACACAAACCAAAACATCACACATTAACACCGACACAAACCAAAACATCACACAGTTACACCGACACAAACCAAAACATCACACATTAACACCGACACAAACCAAAACATCACACATTAACACCGAAACAAACCAAAACATCACACATCAACACCGACACAAACCAAAACATCACACATTAACACTGACACAAACCAAAACATCACACATTAACACCGAAACAAACCAAAACATCACACATTAACACCGACACAAACCAAAACATCACACATTAACACCGACACAAACCAAAACATCACACATTAACACCGACACAAACAAAAACGTCACACATTAACACCGGCACAAACCAAAACATCACACATTAACACCGACACCCCGTAAATATACTATAAAACAGACAGTTAATAAAAGTATATCGTATATAAAATGTATCCAGGAAATTTCAGCGCGTTAAGAACTTTACTACTTTTGTCGGATGAAGAAAACTTGCCCAAGCGCGAGAACAAACAATACCATTCATAATAACCATAGATAATTAGAAAAATGTATGCGTAGTGTAATTTGTACCCTCATAACGACCCGTGTATCAGACAAAAATGTCACGTTATATCACATACATCAGGAATAAATATATCACAGTTACGACATTTATATCAAATTTATATAGAACACTACATACATCAGGAGGATTACACGGATGTGACGAATGTTAAGAACACTCGGGGGCGATATCATAGCGCGGAAATAAATGTGTAATTCTAAAAGACCAAATTCTCTTTCTGGTTTACAGATCAACTTCACTGCAAATGGGGAAAAAAATCCCGTGCTCTTAAACAAATCGTCATGGCATCGAACTTAATTCGCCTTATCAGCATGAAAAATGATATAAATGTTCTCGTCATCAATATTTATATTTGGCGTTCTTTTTCCCGATGCATCACAGCAAATCTGGTTGTTTTATTGACACTAGGAAGTGTTGAAAAACAAGATAAGGCCGAATCAATATAACTGAGATTTACCGCCTGTACATACAAATATTCTGTGTAAACAGAGGCAAACACAAACACACAGAGAATCAATACGACAGGACATTCTCTGAAGAAGAGTGTTTGTTTTTTGCAAATTACGAATTAAGTTTAAAATCCATTTCTCCGTGTTTCTTGTCAAAAGATTAGTTTCCTAGCAACCGAAAGAACAACAAACACATCAATAGAAAGCAATTTCTTAGAAGAAGAAAAAAACCGTTCAGTTGTTTTTACCATCGAGAATTTTCTACATACATCGTGTAGTACGGTACATAGGGAGTCCTCACATTACATCCACCGTGACGCAATGCAAACAATATTCCCGCTTTACACGCCTCCAAAAACGGAATACCTACAGGAACGTTATGAAGTCTTTAGGTTGGTGCGCATGAAAGTACGGGTTACCTATTCCTATTACGCAGAATTTTGATAATTAAATTTTTTGAACAAGAACTCTGTCATTTGTTGCCTATGGAAATTGATAGTCGTCCGTTCATCAGAGAGTTTTAAGACTGTCACTTTGTTAAAGGTGGGTGGGGTGGGTGGGTACATTTCAATCGTTTATCCGCATGTGTATGCTGTCATTTAGACGGTTTTGTATATTTCTAGACTGTTAGGGCTTATGATGCTTTACGTGACAATGAAAATCGAGGCCGCGTGGGTCTTAAGTACAAGCAAAGGTTTGTAGTGCAGGTTGTATTCCCATCTATCTTTTTAAAAAAAACCGATGGGCCACGACGCTCACCTGAGTCACCTTGGCCTTGCTGGCTTTTAGAACAAGATTTTGGAATGACTTTTACCTTCTAAACTCCCATGACAAAATTTTGACCCCCATGTGATGACGCTAACCTAGCCCCATTGGGTTGTGACTTAACTGAATTTAACCTACACAAAATGTAAATTTCTCAATACCAATATGACTAACATGGTCCTGCTTCTCTGGAGAAGGAAGGTTTTTAAAATCCCAGACCTGATTTTACATCCCCTTCTTCCAACACCTTGGTCCACGAGAAAGCCCTGAATTCAAATGGTTTGGATACATGATTTTGTTTAGTCCTGCTTTCGTTCTCATCATATGCATCTGCACTACACTGGAATGCTTGCAAATCAAAATACGTTTCTTGATAAAAAAAAAAAAAAACTCTCAACGATTTTATAATTACGAAATAAAATTTCATTTTGAAAACATGTGGTTATGAAGGTATTTCATGCTGGCATATTTCCTGAAGCGCGTTCAAAATGAAATTTATTTTTTATATTATTTAAGATCCCCTCAATCCATGCTCAGGGGCTGTGGAATTTCGCAGCCCTTCACCGGCAAAGGTGACGTCTCCATTTGAATGAAAATTTTCGAGTGGCATGTTAAACTATACACAACCAACCCACACTGCTATCTGTAATCAACGTTAGTTTCTAAAACAGAAAGTTAATTCATATGTGCTACATTCCCATGGGGATCCGGGTTAGAATAGGACCTCAGTGAGACCGCAAATACTGAGGCCCCATGTCACAGCAGGTGAGGCACGATAAAGATCCCTCCCTGCTCAAAGGCCATAAGCGCTGAGCGCAGGCCTAAATTTGCAGCCTTTCACCGACAATGGTGACCTCTCCATATGACTGTAAAATTCTCCAGCGGGACTTAAAAGAATATACAATATACAACCAACCCATTAGACTATATATATCTAATGACCCTAGGATAATCCACGAAAGCTTTAATTGGCGTATTTCCAATGGGGTCCTCATGTTATTTACTAAAGCTTGATTTTTTTGGATATACTTTTAGTAAAAATTTCAAAATGAAGAACATATACAAATACAACCAATAGTGTAAAAGTTCATTATCAACCACAAAGCTGATACATGCGCTTTCGTTTTGAATTGAAATTTGTTATGATATTTTTTTTTCATCTAAAAGTGAGTTCCAATCTTAAACCATGTAACAGAAGGTGTCTCACTTGATTTTTGCAATTTGGACGGTTGCATTTCAATACCCTATGACGATCCGCTGGGCGGGTACATTTCATATGAATATCTAGCGAACAGGGACATTTCAATACCCTATGACGATCCACTGGGCGGGTACATTTCATATGAATATCTAGCGAACAGGGACTTTTCAATACCCAATGACGATGCGCTGGGCGGGTACATTTCATATGAATATCTAGCGAACAGGGACATTTCAATACCCTATGACGATTCACTGGGCGGGTACATTTCATATGAATATCTAGCGAACAGGGACTTTTCAATACCCAATGACGATGCGCTGGGAGGGTACATTTCATATGAATATCTAGCGAACAGGGACATTTCAATACCCTATGACGATCCGCTGGGCGGGTACATTTCATATGAATATCTAGCGAACAGGGACATTTCAATACCCAATGACGATGCGCTGGGCGGGTACATTTCATATGAATATCTACCAGACGGATGCATTTCAATATCCTATGAACATCTACTGGGGGTCTGACCTGGTGGACTTCTAAAACAAAAACAAAATATTTACCACTTTGATAGTAGTCTTAAGAAATTTTTGCGAAGCGAAGTATATTCGAATTATCTGCATGTTTGACGAATTAAAAAAAAAAAAGTTAGAAAAAGGGGAGAGAGGGGGTATGTGTGCTTATTAATGACGTTGATGACATTGGATCTGATTTCCCTTTCATGGTGTTTGTTTCTTTTTTCAGTTTTGACTTTTGTCATTACAAACGAAATGGAAACGTAATTTTCTGAGATTGAAACCACGAATCCTATGCACTGTAAAATGAATGCAATTTCCAAATATTTTCCTGTGTAACTAAATGATATTACATGCAATGGTTCACATCTTAAAATAAGGAAAGTCACGCCACACTATTTAATATGTGAAGGGTAAATAACGTGACGTCACAGTACATTGAATCGTGAAAAATAGGTCAACGTCGGCACCTAAGTTTTATAGTACTGTCAATTTTTTTTTTTTTTTTTAAAAAGTATATGTTTAATTTGAAGGAGAATTGTTTAATTAAAAAGAAAAGGAGTATCATCGGCGTTCTTGCACAAATAGACGTATTTTAATATAAAAGAACGCACGTCGAATTTGGAGGGCATCATATATAATCCTTTCACTTTAAAACAAATTTAACTGCGACATAAATATTTTCATCGTGTAGAGCCTAAGGTCTAGTCAGAAAATTTATAAGCGACGTTAAAGCAATATAAGCTGCCAAAATTGCAATTTTTTATAGTGGCATTAAAAGAGGTTAAATGAACGTTGATATGATTGAAAAAAAGAACTGCTTCGAATTTCCTCTCTTATGCATCGTTTACACACCTTTACGTGATGAAAAATATATTCCTCGACATTCCGTTTGAACCTAACAATGGCAGCTGATTAATCGTCGGCGACAATCCCGAAGATAACCGATGTTGACACGAATGATTCTGATGCTGATCGGGGTGGATCGGGTTGTATCCGGGTCATTAAAATATGGACGGCGAGGTGAGATAAAATTCTAGTTACCATCATTATTTTGGCACTGTTAACGATGTTATATGTTTTTAAGTTATCATAGTATGTTTTTTAGTTATGATAGTTTTAAGGGATCGCTCGAAACATTACGCAAAATTCCAAAGCCGGCTTTCTCCCTCGCTTCGAACCTTTCGTGTCAGACATCTTTCGTGCTTACCGGAAATATTGCGCTTGCGCATTTGATTTTGCCGAATGAGTTCAACTTTAGGTCATTGCATACGGAAATAATGTCGGGAAAATTAAGGTACGGGAAGACTTCATTTCAACTGTCGAACATTTTTGCATTTAATGCAAAAAATACAACATGTCAAAAGTTTAATCGATAAAATCAGGTATTAGAAGGTAGATGTTTACAAAATTTTCGATTAAATTTTAGGACCCCAAAATAACAATCTTGACAGCTTATATTGCTTTAAACCGGTTTTATGGGAACAAATCAGCTTGCGCATATACGTTTTCACCATAGACAATCAGAACACCACTCGGCTTTTCCTGACACGTCGACAAAAAACCCTGGTTTTTTTTATCTCTTCTCTTCAAGGAAAGGACCGAGCGATGTTCCGACTGCGCTGGGGTTTGTAATCATAAATTCTCGGTCATTTATCGCTCGCGGAAATGGCCGAGTAGTTACGACTGCGGAGTTTAATGATGCAACCTTTATTTATAGATTTGGAATCTTACAGGGTAGCACGTGACCGCACACACACAAAAAAAGGGGGGGGGGGATAGGTTGCGCATGTACAACTACAGTAGTAATGAGAATTAAAAAATATCATTTATGATTTGTGAAAAACAGATTTTAGTGATTTAATAAGAGCTATTAATATTATGTAATCTAATTTATTCACCGGTACAAGGGTTGTTCGATATGTAATATGTATTGTACGATATCTCAAAAGCATTCGACTCAAATAATTAAATGAACAATACATCCATACATAATTTCAATCTCTGAATCCATTTCCGCAATGCGTCACGTTACGCTGATTTAGGTAGACCTCAAAGGCATTGACTGATGGCTGAGCCAAGGGCTTGTCGGTACTTGTAACGACGACCAGATAAAAACTTTTTAAGCTTTGGAAAAAGGAAAAAGTCGCATGGGGCTAGATCTGGAGAGTATGGTAGGTATGGCAAGACGGTAATCTTCTCCGACTTCAAAAATTTCTTGACAAGCTCAGATGTATGTGATGGAGCATTATCATGAGTTAGACGAACATGCCTAAATCCTGAAACAGGGTGTCGTTTACCATCACATGAGAAGAATATGTAATAAAGAACCTTCTTTGCGCTTTTGGTTCTGTTGGCAACT
This sequence comes from Ostrea denselamellosa, assembly GCA_024699665.1. Taxonomy (NCBI): domain Eukaryota; kingdom Metazoa; phylum Mollusca; class Bivalvia; order Ostreida; family Ostreidae; genus Ostrea; species Ostrea denselamellosa. The sequence continues at coordinate 4,588,715 of JAMZEH010000068.1, read as the reverse complement.
ACGGGCCTCCTACCGAGTTTAGTTGGCCATATTTTGTTTCCTAGTTTTCTTACTGGTTCCAAATAGTGAACCCATGTTTCGTCACCGGTAGCAATGTTTACAAATTGTCTTTTGATTGAATTTGGAAAACATATTGAGCAACTGCTTAGAGGTTTGTACTCGTACCCGTTTTAGGTCATCTGTCAATATATGCGGTATCCATCTGGCAGAAATCTTTCGTACTTTCAAAATACTCTTCAAAATGAAATGCATCCGCAATAGCGATATGCCAACAGCTTTGACAATATCACGTATCGTGTACCTGCCACCACTTTCAATTATTTATCTGACTTTTAAGACATTTGCCTGTTACAGTCAGAAGTCGGTAAGATTTTCCTGCATCTTTGACGGACTCTGTGCCAGTCAGAAATTTCTTTCTCCACCTACGAACTGTCTCATAAGATACCTTATCAGACCCATAAACTACCCCCAATTCAGTGAAAATCTGCATTAGAGAATGACCGAGTTTTGTGCGAACTTTTATACAAGCTCTGATTTCTTCAATATTCTTAATCCGTTTCCAAACCAATTTTACAACAGTGGTCAACGACTGATTCTATTGAAATGACTATAAATTTAAAACTATGTGAAGCTGAAGATTCGTGTTTATATTGTTGGAAATGTATTGAATAGAGCTACTCAAGGGTTTCATCATCCACGAAATCGTGCAAAGCTTATCGTGCTGTGGTACAGTACACATTACATATGGAACAGCCTTCGTATGTACATGACAACATTTTCACATCAGCAACACTCGTCAAAGGAAGTGATGTTTTGTTGTTCATATCTTAACATGGACATCAGTTGCGAAGTTACATTGCATTTTTTAAAAGAAAACCGACAGCTAAGTTTGTGGGCATCAATATGTTGTTGTCGGATTTATATCATTGAAGTAAGGTATTTTGAAAACCAGATTTATTTCACTGAATTAAGGTATGGAACTTGAACGTTATTACTTAGACCAGATTAGAGTGAATTTTGAGGTTCAAATCAAATACAAGGGTGACACTTGATTGGTCAAAGCTACAAATACTGAATATGCATTAGGTCTATATACCATAAAAGCTCTAACAGTAACACTTATATATCAATTATTTGCATGTTTGAAGGTCAAAAATATAAAGAATATGAAGTTTCTGTTAAAAACAAATATTTGTGGACCAGTAACTCAGTCCTAACAGCAACTTGTTCTGTTTACCTAATAAACCAATGACAGGATAGCAACTTGTTCTGTTTACCTAATAAACCAATGACAATTTAAGATACTATGAATTCAAACATTAACAATCCGCTTACTTGGTTTCCTGTTTTAGGGACCATTCTTAAGTAAAACGCTGACTACCTGTTGAAGTCCCATCCTATCACAACCCCCGGTAAGACTCGAATAAACTCTGATCTGCCCGAGGATCTCTGCATTATCAATACCTCTAATAGCCATTCTTTTGCTGTAAAACAAGGATATTTTTTTCTTCTGGATCCCAAGGTATTGAAAACGTCCATTGTAATCCCTATTGTGATCCCACCCTACCCCTCGGGACATTGATTTCAACAAATTTGTTGTTATTTTTTGTTGTTATTTTTAGTGATAATGTACATGTGTAAATATTTTATGTATAAATGTCTTATGATTTTCTATCCTCTCATTTAATCTGTCTGTAAATATGTTTTTATACAGGACCACAATGTGAACTAGTATGTAATACTAATTGTGCTATCCTGTCTAAATAAAGAATTTATTATTATTATTATTATTATTAAATTTGAATCTGCACTAACCGAAGATGGTTGCCTATTAACAAGACTAATCATGGCCAAACTGTTTATAGGAAGATTTTATCATATATTCCCATGTAAAACAGTGACCTCATCGAGCCTCTGGGAGCTACAAAATGTTCACACTTGACTTTTTTTTACCCCATATATTTGTGAATAATACTCTATACACCGCGGTCGTGATTTGCACAAACTTCAATTTGCATTACCTGAAAATGCTTGTATATCCAATATTACTTATGAAGGACCTGTTGAGATTTCAAAAGATTTTCCCCATATATCCCCATACGTAAAATTGATCCGCTACTTGACCCAACCCTACTCCACGTGGAATAATTTGAACAATTTTAAAACGACATTTTACTGCTGTTGGTCTGCGTCCGTCTTTGCTCGTTAACAATTAAACATTCTTAACTTCTTCTTGTTAACTGTAAGGCGAAGATAATAAACAGTGATCAATGCCATGACTCCTATAAGGAATATAAATTAGAGAGTTGGGCAAACACGGAGCCTGGATATACCAGAGGTGAGATCAGGTGCGAGGAGTAAACATTCCCTGTCGACTGGTCATACCTCCTTTCGGGGCGGGGCAAAAGCTGCCAAAAAAATGGACCAATGTCCAGACATCTCTTTTCTACAATCGCACATCTGTGAGAAAAACTAAACGCATAGCAAAGAAGGAAGGCATTGACCAAAGTTGTAACTTTCATGATCCACGGGGGTAGAACTTGTTTTCAGGGTGGCACAAAACTTGACATACAGTGTGTATGTGGAATCCTAAAGATAACATGAAGGCTTAAGTTTTAATCCTCTTGATACGGATTAATTGAAGAATGCATGTTTTAAATCCTGCTTGAGAATTTTTCACTCATGTGGAAACGTCACCATTGCCGATGAAGGGATGCAAAATTTAAGTTTATGCTTGGCGCTTAGGGTCTTTGAGCAGAGGGGAATCTTTATCGTGCCACAACTGCTGCAACACGGAGTCTCGGTTTTTGCGGTATCATCCAAAGGACCACCCCATTTTGTCGCCTATTACGAAAACCAAGGGGTACTGAAGACCTTTTCTAACTCGGCGCCCCAAGAGGCGATACTAGCTTGAAACTAAATGAATATTTAGAAGGAGCAGGTAACCCTTTACCAAACTGGTAAATTTCATGATTGGTACCAGAGTGAGGCCAAAATGGTCGTTATGTTTAAATGTCTATCATCTAAAAGACTTCTTTGATATTAATCATATTACACACAAGTAAATGCATATTACGGAAAAACAGGAAGGAATGAACCAAAACTGCAATTTTCAAAACCTCAAGATTTTGACTTTAGAGCGGGCCCAAAACAATCCAAATTAGACATATAGTTTTAATACATGTATAACATATAGTTTTAATATAACATATATACGTCTTTCATCAACCTGGGCGCTTTCCATGATATTGGTGTTTTAAGAACACATCGTGTTTTATATTGTTGCTGAAAACTAGAATTCAGCTTAACTATGCAGAACAGAAAAAATATATATTTCGCAGCCCTTGGGGCGAGTGATACTTTTAACTAATACTCAGGTGACTGATAAGTCCTGTGGGCCTCTGGTTAATGGATGCCACATTTGTTTTTCATTATTTCTTAATTATCTCCCCTTTGGAAAGCTTGTAACGCTTTAATTGAATGCTTTTGAATCCATTTTACCCAAGGACGCTATATAACAAGTTTGGTTGAAATCGATCCACTGTTTTTGGAGAAGTAAAAGAAAAAACATGAAAGGATTAGAGACTAATGGACATGCAGACGCCGAACAACGGGCAAATGTAAAGCTCACTAGGGATTAAATCTCAGCGGATGATGAGTAATCATGACTTTGTTACTCTCGAGGGGAAAAAAAGTCCACCCCCCCCCCCCCCCATTTATTCTGATAAAAAAAAAACAACTTTCTTTTTCTATTGTGACCCCATCTTTCCCCCTAGAGCCATGATTTGTCCAAATTGAATCTGTTTGCCCTGGAGATGATTGAGGTGTGATTAATAAATACCTTGCTGGTCATCAGGAGAATATTTTATAGGATGTACCCTTCATAACCTCATTTTAAATTTTGATCCTCTATTGCGTCTCCACCCTGACTCAGGTGTCATGATTTTATCAATTTTGAATCTGCACTCTTCAAGGAAGCTTTTACATTAGCTGTTTTTTCTTTTCTGGCCAATGGTTATTGCAAAGGATATTTTTATATCACCTCCATCCTATTTTAACACACTGCTAATTATCTCTCCTCGCAAGGAGACATGAACCTTATATTAAACAAACTTATAAGTCTTTTACCAGATAATGCTTTGTGCCAATTTTAAATCAAACTGGTATAATAATTCTGGACAGATTAACTGGAAACAGTTGCTCAGAGAAACCCACTTGCACTTGCAGCTCAGGGGAAGTAAAAAAAGTGTTATTTCTAAATATAAGGTATGCAGGGTGTCTAGGGTTTGTTAGGTCATTCAGTGATCATCTCTTAGAGGCCTTTTTGTGACTATGATACCAAGTTTTAATAGTATACAATAATACCTATATACTTACTTACCAAACTAGTGTGCATGCAATAACCGACGCAGATACACAAAAAAGCAGTGAACATTCTTTAAAGTAGTAAGATAGCCGTTTATTTCCTATTTCGGTTCTGAATCTCGTATATCACAAAACAACCCAGTCATCTCATCAATATTCCATCATCTACCGGTCACAGCAAACAACGAAAAGAAAAACAATCATCATGTCAAAAAAAAAAGATAATCAGAAAACAATCTCATACCCCCCAACTTGTATTAAGAGTGCATGACATGCAATGCGACCTTAACGGTTTTTTTTAATGTGTCAATTGCAAATGGAACAATGATAAATACATTATATCATATTCCATAACTATCAACTTGATTTCTTTCCACCGAAATTATATATTGTGTCAAGATCATAAGCTTCCAGGGAAACGGCGACAGTTAGTCGCATCGCCAAGAGATAGTTAAGAGAAAGAGCGAGCGAGAGAGAGAGAGAGAGAGAGAGAGAGAGAGAGAGAGAGAGAGAGAGAGAGAGAGAGAGATATGCTGCAGTGAGAGAGATATATATGCTGCAGTCAAGTATCATATGGTACAGAGCATAATAAAAGTATCTATAGAAATCAAATTTTACACATCTGAAGCACGAATGGCTTCCAAGCAGATTCCCATAGCCCACTTGGCCCCATAAATTAATGGTGTTTTTCTATTGTCGCGAAGATGATTTCTGTGACTAATTGTTCCCGGGGGTAGATAATTCCTAGCTCACATCTGACCTATAAACAAAGCATGATTCTTTTATTGTTTGTAACTATTCATGACATTCCTATCATATATCTTCTGATAAACTTAAGACGGTTGACAGACGGACAAACAGAAACATCAAACAGGACGCTGCACTCCGGCCTTTGATCTCAAGGATATCAAGCTTCACAGGTAAAAACAAAGACGAGCAAGCGTTATATGTATTACGTATGGCGATTGTTTGAACTCGTAAGTAATCCGCTTTTTATACAATATAACAAATTATTGTATTATTCATGTTCACAGTCTCTACAGGGGTGGGGATGGGGTGGGTGGGGTGAGGGAGGAGTGTAATAATAATTATCGTCAGACACATACACTTACACTATACATTCAGTATTACTTCCAAGGGTTGGATGATATTGTCTACTGTCGAAATAATGTAACTCCTCTCATTTAATATTTCAAGTGAACTTAACCTATTCCGATGAAGTTTTGTACTTGTAATTACAAATACGGTAAAGAAAACACAAGAAATCAACTTGACGCAAGCGTCAAAGGTATCAGGCCGCAGAAGATACGCAAGCGTCAAAGGTGTCAGGCCGCAGAAGATACGCAAGCGTCAAAGGTATCAGGCCGTAGAAGATTCGCAAGCGTCATAGGTATCAGACCGCAGAAGATACGCAAGCGTCAAAGGTATCAGGCCGCAGAAGATTCGCAAGCGTCATAGGTATCAGGCCGCAGAAGATACGCAAGCGTCAAAGGTATCAGGCCGCAGAAGATTCGCAAGCGTCATAGGTATCAGGCCGCAGAAGATTCGCAAGCGTCATAGGTATCAGACCGCAGAAGATACGCAAGCGTCAAAGGTATCAGGCCGCAGAAGATACGCAAGCGTCAAAGGTATCAGGCCGCAGAAGATTCGCAAGCGTCAAAGGTATCAGGCCGCAGAAGATACGCAAGCGTCAAAGGTATCAGGCCGCAGAAGATACGCAAGCGTCAAAGGTATCAGGCCGCAGAAGATTCGCAAGCGTCAAAGGTATCAGGCCGCAGAAGATACGCAATCGTCAAAGGTATCAGGCCGCAGAAGAGATATGAAGAAATCATTCAATGGATTCTATAAAAAAAAATTATCAGATCGAACCACGGTGATACTATGCATTTTGCACATTCCCACAGGATGAAGATTTAATTGTGAAGTCCTACTTTATTAACCTATCGTTTAGTCAGCAAAATCAATTAATAGAGACTATTTAACGCAGAAGGTAAACGACTTTAAATGGAATGTATATGCATGTTAGGAGTCTTTACTTGTGTAGACCCGACTCCCCTTAACAGCCTAAGACTACTTAAAAGTACTACTAGTTGTGTGAATCCCCCAAACTAGTCTCCAGTCCACAAAATACTGCACACCTATTTTGTATTTCATAAACGAATACATGGCAATTATAACGATTATAGAATTTTAAATATCTAAAGACTATACAAACTGAACACTGCAATTAACAATAACATCAATCCCAATTAAATACTTATATTTCATTGATTTTTGGAAGAAATCATTAAAAAATACATTTACGTTCATCCCGTAGAAACGCATGTACTATCAGAAAAGCAATACACCAGAGCAGATCAGGCGCGGGCGGTCTATAATCACCGCTGGATTGTTTTATCAGTTTGGGGTTCATTTCATTACGCGGGCGGTCTATAATCACCGTTGGATTGTTTTATCAGTTTGGTGTTCATGACATTACGTGGGCGGTCTATAATCACTGCTGGATTGTTGTGTTATCAGTTTGGGGTTCATTTCATTACGCGGGCGGTCTATAATCACCGTTGGATTGTTGTGTTATCAGTTTGGTGTTCATGACATTACGTGGGCGGTCTATAATCACTGCTGGATTGTTATGTTATCAGTTTGGGGTTCATTTCATTACGCGGGCGGTCTATAATCACTGCTGGATTGTTGTGTTATCAGTTTGGTGTTCATGACATTACGCAGGCGGTCTATAATCACCGTTGGATTGTTATGTTATCAGTTTGGTGTTCATGACATTACGCAGGCGGTCTATAATCACCGTTGGATTGTTATGTTATCAGTTTGGTGTTTATGACATTACGCGGGCGGTCTATAACCACTACTGGATTGTTATGTTATCAGTTTGGGGTTCATTACATTACGCAATGTTATGAACACATCAATATACTTAAAGAAAAAAAGATCATGGTGTAATATTTACACCTTACAATCACGGCCATGTAATTCCATCGTATAATCATGTAATTGCTTTTCCCCTCTGTAGGATGTGCCTTTCGCAGTTGATATAGTACCGCAGCAAACCTTTCATAATTTGCCATACTATTGTACATATTACTGCAAATAAAAAAAACCCATTCATAATTTGACATACTACTCCACCAAACATCTCATAATTTGTATTACTACACCTTCCGTAATTTGACATAGTGCTGCACCAAACGTAGTTTGATTTGATATATTACTACACAAAACATCTCATAATTTGACATACTACTGCTCCAAAACCTATCACAATTTGGCATACTACTGCACCAAACCTTTCATAATATGACATATTACTGCACCAAACCTTTCATAATTTGACATCATTTCTGCACCAAACCACAATTAATTTGAAATATTACTGCATCAAAACTCTAATAATTTGGCATGCTACTGCACAAAACCTATGACAATTTGGCATATCACTGCACAAAACCTATCATAATTTGATATACTACTGTACCAAACCTCTAATAATTTGCCATACTATTCCACCAAACCTCTCATGATTTATTCTCTTTGATAGCACCACTGACCCTTCAAATATGTGGATACAAACCAAACTAATACCTTTTTATACTACAAGCTAAACAAAATCGAGTTACATGTATTTTTGACCCTGGAAAATATCTCTTTTTCATCATTAAATGAATAAATATATGAATATTAACAGGAAAAGAAAAAACATTGGATATTAAAAAACATGTATATTTCACTGTTAAAATGATCATTTTTGACTCAACCTTGAGGAAAACCGGAAACCAGAATTTACTGGAAAAATGACAGGCTTTGTTTGCTCCTTACACATTTAAGTTAGATCATGCTGAAGAAGCATTTTCATATCTTGCAGACCGATATGTGTCACTCTCTGATCAACTGCGTCCTTGTTGACACACTATCCGTTGTTATTGATCTATTTAACCGATATTTTGGGGATTTCATTTTGAAAATTTACATAACTTGATCCAGAATTATCACATCTACAAGTTTTCTGGCAGTTGGGGTGTCTTTAATTTTTATGGACGGGGTATATTTCTTCATTCCATCAATACTTCCTCTCGGAGCTAAACAATTATGGTTGTAAATAATAATGGTACCAAACAACGATTGGAGAAATCACCATTGGAAATAAACGGCAGGGTTGGAGGCAAGTTGTTATGTCAGTTTTATTTATGATGTAAGCACACCTGGTGCAAATCCACCTGTCTGAAATTCAAAGGGATCAGCGTTTATACAGGAGTGACTGGAGGAAGGGAAATCTCCGGGAAGACGCTGCTTTCCAATTGTCTCTAATCTAAAGCTCACTAGACTAATCCATTTTAAATTAATTTACAAATTTGATGACTATCACGATCACATTTTTAAACACCTTAGATTTCCATGACAATCGCCTACACCAACAGATCTACATTTGTATACAGCTATTTTAAATAAATCTACTCATATAACAAACTCTGCAAAGAACCGGGCTAATTACACCAAACCCTTTTTTCCGAAAAGAAACCCAAATTCTGCCATAACTCTTCAATATCCCAAAGAATGACTTGATTTACAAGTGTCACAAACTCAACATCACCCCCTCTCTCTCTCTATCTCTCTCTCTCTCTCTCTCTCTCTCTCTCTCAACATTCGCGCTATAAGCTATGAACAACTTGTCTTTTAAAGATACAATATTTGTACTCGCACTTTCTAAAGTTCGCATTTTGTCGTACATTAAAATTGCATGTTCTCTGGCAAAATTCCAGGAGAAATGTGCAAAAAAGTTTTGTAATTTCTCTCTACATTCAGAAGGCCCGGATACAGACCAACCAGAGTCCAATTCTGAGGACTGTCGGTAGTGGTTCTATTCTGCAGTTCAGGGTGCAAGATTTCAACTTGGTTATCTAGCCTGCAGATGTACAAGGTTTCGGTTACAATAACAGTGACCGATATTGCCTGGCTGAGCGACAAAGTTAAATTTCTGAAGGCACGTTCAATGTCAGTAAAGCAATAAAATCTCCAATGAACTTTACATGCCAGGACGCAAAACATCCAACTCGCCTCAGATGTTGAAATTAAGGTACACATTCAGGACGGGTGACCAAGGTACATTTCGCGGGGTGTTTTCATTCTTAATAGCTGTATATTTTAAAGAAATGAACCTTGTAAGGATGATACCTACTCAAGGACATATCAACACCACACTTAGGTCAAATGATTCCATTGACTTACAAATTCCCGATGAACGACTAATGATATTATCTGGGTGAATGACTTACACTGTATGCATGAGCAACCCATAATATCTGGGTGAATGTTCAATATTATTTAGCGGTAGTTCAACGGTTAAGGCGTTCTCTCGGTAATCGGGAGCTCGTGAGTTCGAGCCTCTCTTGTGCCATGGCCGCGTCAAACTTCAGACGTAAACATAGGTTGTGATTGCGCCTTCGCCAAACGTTCGGCATTTAGAAGCTGGGATTTCGGATATGACCTTAAATACGGAGGTCAAAATCACAAGGCCTCTCACCTCCAGTCGGCGCGGGTTTTTATTCTGGCTGTCGCCGTTATATTTGAAAAAGTTTGCCAGTTTACTTTCGGAAGGTCGGTGGTCTCTTCCCGGATACATTGTATCTGGGTTCTCTCCACCAATTAAAAAGAGCTGGACGACACCCGATAACTGAAAAATTGTTGAGTGTGGCGTAAAACAACAAGCAATCAATTCTACACATGTATGGGAGCTTGGCAAGAACAACAATAAACAAACTATCAATCCATTTAACAATACCATGTCTGCGTACGATCAGTTTTTAAATCTAGAGGCAGGCTAATACAACAAGTGGATCAAACATGCATATTTCTGTCATTACGTTTTTTATTGCATACTGTTCTAATTTCAATATTTTGAATTCTATAAGTGTGCGTTCGTTTACATGTACCTTAAGGGGTTAAGTTCATTATACCGTCGGGATCCGGGTTGTGAGAATAGATCCTCAGCACCCCTTGCTTGTCTTAAGAGGCGACTAAATGGGGCGGTCCTTCGGATGACACCGCAAACACCGAGGCCTCGTTTACAGCACGTTAAAGATCCTTCCCTGCTCAAAGGCCATATAGGCGCCGCGCATAGGCCTAAATTTTGCAGCCCTTCACTGGCAATGGTGACGTCTCCATACGAGTGAAAGATTCTCGAGCGGGACGTTAAACAATATATTGATATCTGGGATCATTAAGTATATATCATTTTGATTTGCATTTTAGTATAGTGTAAAGCGCTTTAGAGTATATTTAGATAAGGCGCTATATAAGTGCAGTATTATTATTATTATTATTATTATATAATCAATCAATCCATTATATTTGTAAACAGATGTTTCGTCACAACTGAGTTTAACTAGTCCCCTGACTTTCACAGTGCGATCGTCAGGAAAAACCCGGATACTCTCTGCAGAATCACCGTAATGAAGTAAGAACAATATAACTATGTAGGGTAATACAAAACATTTAATCAGGTTGAAGGCGTGAAACCAATATGTTTGTTTGTTTGTTTATAGCCGCCTGAGCAATTTTTCAGCTATCCGGCGGCTGTCACCATTACCGGTGACAGGGCTGCAAATTTAGGCCTATGCTCGGCACTCAGGGCCTTTGAGCAGGGAGGGATCTTTATCGTGCCACACCTACTGCGACACGGGACCTCGGTTTATACGGTCTCATCCGAAAGACCGGCACCCACGTCCCACAGTGGGATTCGAACCCCCGACTCAAGGATCATCAGATCTTTGAGCCCGACGCTCTAACCACTGCGCCACGCGGGCGGCCGAAACCAATATGAAATCAAATTTCACTATCAGAAACCAAACGGCATACCACAATAGACAACCTATTCTTATAACAATTAATTTCTGAAAAGGCAATTCATTGTGACAGTTCGTTACTCATAATAAACATACGCAATATCTATTTTTGTGTTATTTTGCTGTAAAAGAAGTTACAGATAAAGTTACTACAATAGTACAAACAAGATTTGTTTGCAAAATAACTATGTCCCCAGATGACAACAATATGAAACTGTATGTGATATGGCTTATATTTGATTTTTAAAAGTAGGTCAGTAAATCTGGTATCGTTGGAAATGTCTTCTGACAATAAATGCACATGTTATAAATAAAGTAGTTCCTCTTACAATTTGAAAGATATGGATTATACTGTAATTTTCTAAAAGAAGGTCAAAGGTCAATGTTAATGTTAACAGGTTAAAGACTTTTGTGTCAAAACGGAAAAGTCTCGCCACAAGAAATGCATAGATAGTTTACATCTGATGGTGTACAAGATATCACCGAGGTTAAAGTTTTCTACAGATAGACAGACGGACAAGCCAAAAACCACATTTCCCCCGATTCTTCGAATCCGGGGGCATAAAAATAATCGGTGATCAATAACTCAAGCGCTACATGTATATAGATAAAATAATCATCAAATATGCACCATACTCAACATTTAAATATAATTTTGAATTTGTCATGCTATGTCTCAGACCGTATGCACATAAAGGAGGCCATTTAAACGGTTCGTCGCGAGACGAGAAGTAATGACATATATTAAAATCTATTTAGTGATTTAATTATCCAACATATGAATTAGAGAATTAGTGAAGACCACAGACTACCTTTTCCATCACTTGATAAACTCGCCACCTGACAGAACATGCTCGGTTATCTCTTCCATCACTTGATAAACTCGCCTCCTGACAGAACATGCTCAGTTATCTCTTCATGACATTTTCTCTAAATTAATATTTATTTAACGGAATCCTTTTATTTACCGTGGACCTTATTTACTTCCTAACATCCACAAAGAAAAAAAAATACCAGGTCGTTCAACAGTCACCGTCCTCGGACATCTCGCAGACAAAATCTTTCAATTCAATAAGTTACATCTCCATTAGTATATGTAAAAATTTACCCAAAACTTCAGGGTGACGACTGATTAATTAAATACCCCTACGAGCCTACTAGAACATACCCTCTTTATAATCATGGATAGTACTCCACTTTACACTTCCCTCCACATGATGAGGGTATCGAGGCTTGTGGAGAGGTTTGTAATTATAGGTGCATTCAATGTCCTTCAATTGACTCACTCATTCAACTTTTTGTACATGTCCTCAAATTAAATAACTTAATGTTCAACGGTGAACACGGACTATAAATCAACTGTCACTACCCTATGCCACCATCTTTATGGGGAGACTGGGACGTTGACTCCTACAGTTAAACCTCCTCGCTGCTGACCATGTTTCATAGATGACATTGAAATGAAGTGGGTTGACAGTCCTGAAAGTCTTAACGACTCATCACGATAACGAACTCTTTCCACTACTCTGTCAAGTTCACCATGGAATTTTTCACTCTTACAATACTTTCGTGGGTACCACAGACTCTTATAAAAGTGGATATTGAGTTCAATATCCACTCATCTTTACTTTATGCCATCCAGTTGTCATCCATTCCACAATTTTAAAGGGTTTAGCCAGCCGAATCATCGCATTTGTTCTATTCCTACTATCAACCAAGAGTTAGGTAAAATCCTCAAAGCTAATCTGGCAAACAAAGGACATGATGCTTGCAAATTACAGTCCACAACTGATGAGATGTTACGGCAGGACCGACAGTCTCTCCCCCAGTACAAAGAGAAACCTTAAAATAGCAGACGTTCACTATTCATTGCTTACCAAACCTCAACAGTATACTGAGAAAACATCTGGCACTTGTGTATGTCAATCAACGAATGGCTGTTGTTTTCAAAGAATCCTATACGACATCTTTCATACGCCACCGAAACCATAAGGTTGATTGATTGATTGTTTGTTTTACGTCCCGTCGAGAATTTTTCACTCATATTGAGACGTCACCAGCTGTAGGTGAAGTACCACAAATTTAGACCAATGCTTAGCGCTCAGGGCCGTAGCAGTGAGGGTTCCTTAAAGTGCCAACGCCTAGCGTGACGCGGGACCTCCGTTTTTAAGGTCATATCCGAAAGACCCGCGAAACCAGAAGGACATGATAACAAAGACTAGACTGAATGAGTAGGTTTCAGAACATGATCAGCTGGATTTTTCTCATCAGTTGTGATGTCTACCAGAAAGAGTTTGCAAGAGAAGCAACGGCTTTCCGCTGTCAACAATCGCCCGTCCTCTGTAAAACTAAAACAGATTTACCAGTACCTACACATCTTATTGACAGCAGGCACTGGCGGAAAGACATGGTAATGGTGATTACTGATCATGACCCAATTTGGTTTGACACAGAGGGAAAAGCAAAGGGAAAAAAATCGGAATGCAAGGACTGAAGTCACTCGATCCTCAAAGTAACATCAAAACACTGACTTCACAAGGATGAATGTAGGTTAAATCTTTACCAGATTCTGAATTCCATGGATGATTCTGTCGTACTTTATTCTATCTTTCTGCCAAAGAAATAGTCGATCTTGGGATATGTGATCATTAATTGATTTCCTAGGATACCTTTTCTCTGTTTCGGGAGTTCGTCCACATTGTTTACTTTCGTTTGTCTTTTTCACTCTAGGCCGATTTGCGAATTTATCCATAATGTAAAATAAAGCGTCTCACCAGGAACGAGTTAATTTTTGCACTGATTACCATGATTAATTAACTCTTTGAGATTATTATCACCTCGCGGATAAGACCTGTCCAAGTTAGCTCTCATGAAAACATACCGATCAGCAAGCGCCGCCCCCCCCCCCCCCCCCCCCCAAAAAAAAGTAAATTACAGCGTTTATACTTTTGTACCTTTTGTACACCTTTACTTTCTTTAGCCATCTTATGTAAAACTTAATATAATTGGGAATGGTTTTAATTTGAGCAAATTATGTGATATAACCTGGTTTGGGTAGGTTTACGATTTATATTAAAATAAATATATTTATTCACCGTATCATAAGATAAAAAGTCGATTCAAGAATAGAAATGGCCGGGTTGCTTTAAAATATGATATCTATGATGGAGACAGTAGTATCGCTCATTTGTTACCATGTTGAATTTTGAGGAATGTTTATTGGGAAACCTGTGAGAGGTGTTGAATACACAAAGTAGGTACCATCTATCCACAGTATGCAGAGAAAATGGTAAAGTTCAACTATTTGTAATTTTTCTTTTAAAAAGTCTGAGATAAATTCAAAAATTACCTTGCACATCTCCAATGTGTCTATAACAACTGCACAAGGTCTGAAGGATGTCAAGTCAAAGCTGTAAGAGGAGTTATTTACACAAATAGGTACCTTCTATTTAAAAGATGCTGAAAAAATGACGAAGTTCAACATGTATTTTTTTTTTCGAAAAGTGCCTGAGCACTTCCAAAAAGTAACATACACATCTTCAATATGTCCATAGTAACTGTACAAAGTTTGAAGAATGTCAGCTAAAAGGTGTGACAAGAGTTGACTACACAAAGTAAGTTCTGTCTATTTAAAAAGTGTTGAAAAAAATGACATTGTTATTCTACATTTCAATTTTTCGACAAATTTCCGAGCACTTCCAAAAATGGCATGTACATCTTCAATGTATCCATAACAGCTGTGAAAGTTTGGGGAATGTGAGGCTAGAGGTGAGTGAGGAGTTGATTACACAAATTAGGTACCCTATATGAGGACGCCCGACCGACCGCCAGAAATGGTTGTAATTCCTTGAACAGCGATTGCGTACACATGCCGAGACTCCAGAATATCCAATTTAATTGTATCAATAAGACTGAGAAAATGAGATATTGAATTTATTTTTTCATTTTGCCTACAGCAACACGTAAATGGAAGACGTCAAACTGTGCAACTGTATTTTCTCAGACATGCCTTATTCGGTTAATTTGATAGCAGGATGTATAAACATAGACACGATCACAAACCACAAACGTCGAAACACCTACATCATTTAGCGCCGTTTTATCTGAACAGGAAATGGAGAATATATGCTTTATGTTTGATAATTCAATTTCCGCTGACTTTCCCGGAACAGTTCGAACTATCAATGGAGTATTGATAATATTCGCCTCAAGTCCTTAAGAAGATTTATTAAGTTTTTTCGGCAAACTTCAAAAATAAATAAATAAAATCCCAATGGTCAAGCTGTTAATTCTGCTGAACTGGAAAACTGACGTAGCCCGACGCGGTTAATCAAATGTCATTCTGACCATAACCTTGCGCTAGCGTTTTTTTTTTTTTAATATTATTATTACGTTTTATTATTTTTTTTAAAATCTTTTCTTACCTTATATTATATACAAAATATTCGAATTCTTGACATAGCACTCGGCAAAACCCGTGTGAATTATCACTGACCACCTGACCACCTGATCACCTGATCACGGGCAACAGGGCGCAGTTTGACGTTGTTTTACCCGATATAATGACACACATGTAGAGGAAATCCTTAAAGAACTTTCATTTCGAATAGTTGGATTTCATTAGGTTATCTTTACCTTTCAAGGTCATAAAACGAAGGTGAAGGCCATATTACGCATTTGAGAATGTTCAACCATAAAGGGGTGGAAACATAATTCTTCCGAAAATAATTCTTCTTTACAATAAGATTTCATCAATTTATCTATGCTCAGACTTAATGATGAAAATTATTTTATGTGCATGAACTAAAAATAATGTTATCTAAACCCTTTGGTTGGGCACCGTGAGAGAAAGGGGCGCCATGGGTCATTTGTAAAGAAAACAAGCACAACACAACGCAAGAACTGTTATATCTAGGAATTTCTCATCATTAAGCAAACGTTATAATTCTTAGTTTCAACTTCCATTTAAACATGTACGTGGAATATAATATACCAATGGTATGAGTGGGGTATGCAATGGCAATTTCGAATCTACAAGCAAGTACATGAAGACTTTTTTTTTATTTGTAATTTGAATGACTTGCAAGCTCTCAGTGCGTGATTGCACTCGTCAACAGAATGTAAACTGGAACTGTGTACATCTCTGCTGTGGTGGACGTGCATGAAGACTGTTGCTCATGATTAAATTAAAAAAAAGTTCGCGAAATAAATTTTGATGTCAAAATCAAACTCTTAGCCCCCGAAACAATTTCAAATGGACATTTGTTTCAGCATTTAGGAAATGCACTTCATTTTTGAAAAATGCACGATGGCATGAACCTTGGTGCTGGCGTGAAACATTGAAGTTCGTGGCCTCATGTATTTTCAGAAAAGAATTTTATTTCATATATTTACATTTTATTTTTATTTCGGTCGGATTTTCTAGACGTAAGAATAGTCGTACTATATTTATCAAGATTCATACGCACATTGTACACATTCATGACGAAATGACTATCATTTCAATTGGTAAAGATATGGAAGATTTTAAATGTCAACATACAGGAATAAATTGTCTAATTTAACCAATAGGTTATCTTCATTTATTCAATAACACAACACATGCCTTCTCACATCGGACTAGTATTAAATAGGAAATTTCCAAATTGATACGATTTTTCGTAGTTATAGATATGGAATTATGTGTCGTATTAAACAGGTTTACTTCGATGTCAAAAACGATACCAAAAATAAGTCAGTATTATAAACTATATAATATAATATCTAATCTTATTTGTATTTTAAAATCAGAATATGCAAATTTCAAAAGTAGATAAGACAAAAAATGCATGGAAACCAAATATCTCTCTGTCTCTCTCTCTCTGACACTCTCTCGATCTATCGATCCATAGACCACTAGAGAGTTTAATAGTCGATTTCATGTTTTTAGCACTAACATGTAAATTGATCTACTGCAGAAAATAATCACTATTCAAAACATTATATGAATTAAGTTTCATATAAATTCTACTGTTTATGCCGAGCTAAATAAGACACATTGTATGTGTGTAATGTATAAAAAAAAACTACAGCGAATTTCATCACATTGGTTAGATGCATGTATCAATTTATAATTTGATGAGGCACTTAACACTATTGTGTGTAAAGTTTTTATAACTACTTTTTTTTTTAACAAAATGAGGAACATTGCGAATATTCTAAGTAAAGACATATAACAACTGCAAAGCTCTGACTGGTTTTCGCCAATTTAGAGTTATTTTGAAAAGAGGCGAAGAAAATTTAAAAGTAGCAAACATGTTTTTTGGGGGGGTGGGGGGTTGGTTTATTTGTTGGTTTGTTTGTTTGTGTTTTCTTTTTTTTTTTTGGTTGTTTTTTTATTTTTTTTCCTTTTTTTGGCTATATACTGAATGTAAATGCTACTCTTTTGTATTTTCTTTCGATGTTGATTTGCTAAATCAGTCGGAATCTTTGTTCTTTTCATGTTTATTTGTCTATTCAGTCAGACTCGGTTTTCTTTGATGTTTATTTGTTTATTCAGTCAGAGCGTGCAACCGGAAATCCCCCCAATGGTTCGGTGTTCCCGGCCAGATAATAAACGTATCTCTCTTCACGTTTTGTGTAGTCAGTGTCAATATTCTTAAATATAGGATGTAAAATTACATGAAAGTTACTAAACTAGATGAATTACAATTCTTGGCCTTTGAATGGATAATGTATCGTCAAGAAAGAAGACAAAAGAAGACGTAACACAAACTTTATAACGTACATTTATTTACTAGACGGGAAATATTTAAACTTTTGCATCAGAGAAGAGGGTTCTGTGGAATATGGTATTGCTCTAATTTGCTCTTTTGATGACGAGTCAATGTTGCGTGGGAATTATTACTTAAAATGCAAGGAAATCCCAACCTTACCACTATATAAATCTTTGAAGATTTTTCCATCGTACTTTACTTTTTTTAAAAATTAAACATTGCAAAGCGTTATGCCAGCCACGTGCAAACATAGAAGGCGGGGGCGGGGGCCCAATCCCCGTACTCTCCCAGAGCTTGACGGGAATGAATTTGTCAAATTTTATACACTTTTATCCATTTCCAGTTGTAAAAAGACTAAAATTCGCCCTTGGGGATCCGGGACCAGGGTAAACCCACTCCCCTTGCGCATTTTCTTGACCCGCGCATTTATATGTTCCTGTGTTTTCCCTCTTTGTAACGCTCTCCACTTCTGTTTATTGAGGGGGGGGGGGGTTAAAATAACGTATATATGGTCATATAAAACATGCCATTGTCTTCCAAAATTATAAACCCTCTACCAGGGTCGGGGGCCTGGGCTTTAGGGCAGGGCTCTCATGGATAGAAAGTAAAAATGCATTAAATTAAGTGATCTTTTCTTATTTTATTTTATTTATTTATTTATTGCTTTGTATATTGTGTACATCATTCGTAGAGGTCACAGTCACACTAGGCTTAATCCTTCATGTTATGAAGGAATTCTCCGTTTGTTTATGTTTATGTAGCTACAAAAACATTACATTCATCTGACATTTTAAATGAAAGGTCCAAGGCTTACTGAAGATGACTCTGCAAGCAGTGGATGATGGTAAATGGCAGGAAATGTCCAAAAAGAAGCTGATGAAAATATTGATTAAAGCTTACCTATCGTCAGAAGAGTCTGAATACACAATGCGTTGGAAATGAATCTTACAAGATGAAATTAACACATGTAACTACATAAATACACGGGGGGGGGGGGGGGGGGGGGGGGGGGGGGGGGGGGGCTATTCTGGCTATGTCAAATAAAACTGAAACATACTTTGCGCCTACAAAATGTTTGAGTTGTTTACACTATTTTCCATTTTTATGATTAAACTATTGCCGTGGACTTGGCTCATACTTAACTGTAACGGTCTCCGTCGTCTTGACAGAATTAAACAGGAAATACATAATGTTCAAACGAAGAGTTCAACATTTGTGGATAGGAACTACAGACTAAAGAGTCCAGCGTATTGTGAAGAGGAACCACAGACTAAAGAGTTAAATGTATTGTGAGGGAAAGTTACAGACGAATAAAAGTTAAACGTTCCGTCAATCGTAATGGATTGCTTAACATATGAAAATGAACAGCATTAGGCCATAAATTAAGAAAGGCATTGACCTTGAAGAAGAAACCCTATTTCACAGATGACTGAAACGTTCGGTGCATTACCAGTAGAACACGTAATATTTTCAACGATATAGACTTTATCCGATGTACCACGTGCTCCTGATTTTTTATCGCAAAAAGGAGAGGAACTAGTAAGCTGAAAGCTCTTGACAATGTTTTCAATCTTTTGTACCCCGTGGGGATCCGTGTTTGTTAGAATAGATCCTCAGTACGCCTAGCTTGTCGTACGAGGCGACTAAATGGGGCGGTCCTTCGGATGAGACCGCAAATACCGAGGCCCCGTGTCACAGCAGGTGTGGCACGTTAAAGGATCTCTCCCCGCTTAAAAGCCCTATGCGCCGAGCATAGGCCTAAATTTTGCAGCCCTTCACCGGCAATGGTGACGTCTCCACATGAGTGAAAAATTCTCAAGTGGGCGTAAAACAATATATAATCAATCAAACAATCTTTTGTATACGCATCATACCATAAAATATGTTTTAAAAAATTAAAACTTCCTCAAAATTCTATAAAGTACAATCATGTATTTTCGATCACGATGGATAGAACAAATACTATTTCTGTTTTAAATCAAGCTATACTATAAATAAAACTTGAGACACTCTGTTATGTAATGTTTAACTTTTCCAGTAACTTCCACATATGTACGTCAACATCAGGGACATTCAAGCAGTCACGTCAGAAGAGAATGAGTCCAGGCTGCAGTATAAACAGCTAAGTGTAGAGATGACCAATATGCATTTATATCACGCAACAATGGATACAGACAACTCATTATTCACTACAAAAAATGTCTAAAACTCACATAATGCATTTTAGGGGGTGTTGGAAGCATTTTCAAAATGGGATGGTAAACTCTTAGAGATAAGGAAGTAGATAAGGAGTACACCGATCCCAAGATATCTCAAACCCTGACAGAGAAGGAAGTACACCGATCCCGAGATATCTCATTTCCTACAGCATATATCTAAAAGTGAAAGAAAAAGACAAAAATAACGAACAGTGATCAATCTCACAATTCTATAAAAAGAGTACAAAATCGAGAACATCAATCCCATAAATAATGGAGTAAGGAACATGGACCCCAGACTTGTCGAACTTCGGAGGAACAAACATTCCCTGTTGATCAGTCGCAACCGCCACGAGCCCTTCCCTTCATCAACGTTAACAGAGCGATTCATAGTCAAAATCAGTGAGTAAAGAACGGCCTATTAATTGGTATGAAACACCCCAGGCAGCATTCCACCTAATGATAGTTGTATTCAAAAGAAATCCCTGTCGTAATGGGTCTGTGAAGAAATGGTTCTAAGGACGCATGATAGAGGAAACTCTAACTGTTGATAAAAAAAATTAAATCCTGTGTTTATTTCTGTTTTTGTTATGTAAAGATGAAAATAACGAACAGTGATTAATCTTAATCTCCAATCAAGAATACAAAATTAAAAGTAGGGCAAACACGGATCCCTGGACATACCGGAGGTAGGATCATGCGCTTAAGAGGAGTAAGCATACGGGTAAAATGCTCGCTATGAGCCCCATATCTTGATCAGGCAAACTGAGTAATCCGTAGTTAAAATCGGTGTGCAAAGAACGACCTCAACTGGTAGGAAATATGTCCCAGTAAGACAGCATTTTACTCAACGTCAGATTGCATTGGTAACTTAGATCGTTATAGTGACCAGGACAATTGCGAAATGCTGACTTTAAACGAGACTGTTGAAGGTCTTGTAACAGCAATTGATTTGTCAGTAGCATGCCTCGGTTTAAAACCTGACTATACGCAGAACACGCTTTACGTATCGAATCGTTTGAGAGAGAACATATGCAGGAGATAATGGAATATTGCTATGTAAATATGGGAAGTTGGCGGTGGAGAAGCTGAAGTCATTTTATGTGTCATAAAGCTGAGATGTCACTTTGCTGATAACATCTATTTTCAATAAAATATCCACGTACGAAGCAGATGTGGAAGACTATGGTGTCACTTATTTCGAGTTAACTGATATATATCGAATCGACATACCACTGGCAATGATTACTGTTAATAGATTAAACATCGTCGATATATCTAAATGTCCTGTTGAAGGTCACAGCAAGATATGTTTATTTCAACCCTAGTTTATCATTCATTACACCCGAAATGACAAATTTACAACTTTAGCCTCTTTTCAGACTGCGGAAAGAGGAAAGTGAAGAAACGAAGATAATGAAGAATGATACATATCACAAATGCCAAAAAGAATACAAAATTGAAAACATGGTAAACACAAGCCCCAGGAAACATCTGGTGTCCAAATTCGTTGATTGTCGAGATTTTAGTTCCTTTAGGGTGTAATTTTTATACACATGTATACAGTATGTGTACATTGAAACATTATGTCATTTGAATATATCGTTGATTTGCAATTTACTACGTAGCGGCCACTAAAACCTAACCCCCCCCCCCCATCTCATGACAGCGTACTAATAACCTTCATGCAACTAAAGGACATCTCACGTTTTCCATTCAAAAGTGCCCTTAGAAATCGAAAAAATAAAGTTATTGTAATAAGGTTATTAACTTTATGGTATGAATCATTAGTTTGTTGGGCATATGGAATTTTATTCAAAATGATAAAAAATGTTAATAAACAGACGATATTTGGGGTAAAACGATGAATTTTATAATGGAAGTCTATGGAAACAGGAAAAGTTTTTTCTAGGGTCTTTCCCCCCGTGATCAAGATTTTCCCTTTGCATGATAACTAGAATGAACAATATACACAACATATCAAAACGGATTTCTTGATCACGGGGGGGAACGTACTTCTATAGCCGAAAGAAATTGCAAATCAGAGGAAATTCGAACCATAGTACACCTTTTCAAATAGATTTACAGTTATATCGATCTCTGGGCAATAAACCGAGGTTAAACCAATTATTACGTATGTTTATATCTTTTGGGGGATCGGGTGACATAAAATATGAGACGATTTAGCCAATCGGCAGTGAAATTCAACGTGCCAAAGGACACAATTTTTATCTACTTTAGAAATATCGGGGATAAGACTTTCTTTTGTTACACCCTGTAGCTTTTCCCTGGCCAATCTCGAACGACAATTACAGCATAAAACACATCCTGCATATGCATTTATATTTCTATTTTGTAAATAAGAAATATGCCAAGAGTGAGACTTTTCATTTAAAATAACCCGGCTATTGTACGATTTTTTTGACTTTTTTGTGTTGTAAGAACAGAACACACACTTGTCCGACATTTTGACAGCAAGTATAGCATGACGTGAAACACGTGGTATTTCAATGATTGAAGCCGATTTAAATGTAATCAATACAGGTAAGTTAACAAGGTAAAATAGGCGTACAGTACGGTACAAAAGCTACGGCTCCATAATTTTTCATTTCATTAAAAAGTTGGAAAAAACCACACATGATGTTCGAAATTAAATTTTAGTGATATTATATAGTGATAAGCATGTTTCCTGGGTGAGCTGGTTAAAAAAAAACTTTTGGAAACGACGAATTTTACCGCTTCAGACATTGCAAATATTGGCACCCCCTACCCTCATTCTATCTGCATAATTGTTAAAATTAGTCACTGACTATGGTAAATTAAAGTCGTACCTCGTCTTAAAGATTAGATTTATTAATAAAACCTGTATTTTGTATGATTTACACGATATAACGTACCAAAATTCATACTTCAAAACAGGGCAGATAACGTATGAAAACGTGAGATGTCCTTTGACGAATCCTCGAATCACCAAACCACGATATACATAGCACGACCTTCTTCGTTGAATCCAGAGTTTCTAGAACCTATTTCGTAAATTTTCTACCAACCGGAATCCCGATATGATTTATCCATTCAAAGCCAGTTTCATCTAAGATTTGACATCCTATTACATGGTACTAGCATGAATTACGGATAAAAAAATTGCTGTGATAACATTAAGAAATTCATTTCAAAATTAAGGATTATCTCCCTCATGCAGAGCTCTGATCCTTGGCCGGATTTGCCTCCACTGTTTGGTATTGTTTGTTTCTTTCAGCTCTTCCAAGATTGTTCTTATTTCGGATTTCCAACGTTTTTTATTTGAGCATCACTGATGAGATACTAATTGTCGAAATGTGCATCTGGTGCATCAAAATTGGTACAGTTTATGTTTTGTATCAAAGATATTCCGATTCAACAAGAATATACTTTCATTTCCCCTTATGAAGTCACCCCTTTTTATAGCATTTATCAAAATACATAAAAATTAGGAAAAAAAAAAACATTTGATTTTTTTCTTCAAAATAAACACCATAATATTTTTCTGATAGTGACGTCTGAGATCTCAGAATCGTCGAGCATTGTGATCTGATAAATGTCACGCCCGAGAACCAATCGCGAGTTGAATACAGGTATCTAAACATGAATACTTGTTATGATTCAGACAAGTTAGAACCATTTGTTTGAACCATTAGGATATGTATGAAAATGTGAAGATACCGAACAGTGATCAATCTCAAAACTCCCATGAAGAACAACAAAATTAAGAGTTAGGCAAACACGGACCCCTGGACACGGCACCAGAGGTGGGATCAGGAGCCTATTGTGAGTTTAGCATCCTCTGTCAACCGGACACAATCGCTGTGAGCCCTGATCGGGTAATTGAGCAATCCGTAGTCAAAATTTGCATGCAAAGAACGGCCTAACAATTGGTATAAAACCCGTCAGACAGCATTCCACCTAATCACAGACTGTAGTTGCAGTTTAAATCGTTATAATAAGGATAATAGAATTTGCGAAATATTGACTTTAAACGAGACTGTTAAAACCCCTGTAACATCAACGTGTTTGTCAGTAATACTGCCTTTATTTAGAAATTGATCATATGCAAAACATGCTCTTGCAAATCGAATCCGTTAAGAGATGCAAACACCAAATGCAGGTGATGAAACGTGAAATCACTTACAGTTGTAACATTTTACGCTAAAATGGGTGTGTGTGGGAACTTTGGCTATAGAGAACTATATTTTCGCTACAATCAACGGCGTAATAAAAAAAATTCTTTTATATATATATATATAAATTTATTTATTTGTTTTTTGTTTTTTTCGCCACAATCAACAATTTTTTAGTTATCTGGTGGCGTCCAGGTTTTGTAGGTGCAGGAGAGAACCCAGATACAATGTACCTGGGAAGAGACCACCGACCTTCCGAAAGTAAACTTCTTTTATATATATATATATATATATATATATATATATATATAGTTTAACGTCTCATCCCGTGGAGATTCGCGTTAAAATAGGTCCTCAGTACTCCTTGTTTGTCGTAAGAGGCGATTAAATGAGGTCCTTTGTCACAGTAGGTGTGGCCACGTTAAAAATCCTCCCTGCTCCAAGGCCGTAAGCACCGAGCATAGGCATAAATTTTGCAGCCATTCAGCGGCAATGGCAACGTCTCCGTATCGGTGAAAAATTCTGGAAAGGGACGTTAAACAATATACAATCAAGTAATCATGGTTAACGTCCCACTTGAGAATTTTCACTCTACAGACTTTATTCATGTAGAACAAAATCAAAAGAATAAAATATTTGCAAAATTATCGAGGCGCGTGTTACTTGACAAAAGACAGAATTATAGAAAAATTGCATGATGCAGCATCTTTCACTTGTTACCCTCAAAGGTTTGAGGGATAAAATATAACAATGTTTCTCTCTGAGAGAGAGAGAGAGAGAGAGAGAGAGAGAGAGAGAGAGCTCACATTCAAGTCCTGAATGCATTCTGCATTACTTTAAACTCTGGTTCGTTCAGAAAGAAAGTCAGAGATTTCAGGAGACTCAGCATTATATGGTAATCCTCATGACACCTATGAATGTATTTACTTACATATGAAGGTGTTGGCTAATATCTATCTCGTATGCTGTTGAATGTGCCTTAAGTATGCCACTTGCATCTGGGGGGAAATCTACTGCCATCTTTTGCCTTTAATGAAACGCCTTCTCATAAAAAGTCACATTTCATACCATTTACAAGCTGTGAACAATATCAAATATTAAATCCAGTCACTCCCCCAAAAATAATAAGTGTTTCAAAAGTGTCCATTTCTTAAGTAACAAATGAGAGAGAGAGAGAGAGAGAGAGAGAGAGAGAGAGAGAGAGAGAGGCGTCAACCACACTGCTGTGCAGTGCTGTATTTTACATTTGGCGTTCTTTAACAATATGCATTGCATTTACCCAATTTAACTCTTACATGTAACAATTCTGTACACAGTTGTACATTTGGCAACATCATTTGATAATCACCATTAATAGAGAAATCTCGACAGCGTGTTCGTGTTTTCAGAACTAAAGAGAATACTTAAAGTACATGTATTACTGTTTTGTTTTTTCTTTTTGTGTGTGTGGGTTTTTTTTGTTTTGTTTTTTGGTTTTTTTTTGGTGATTTCTTAAATTCGCGAGGTGACAAGATTTAGATGGGTTGACTGTATATTGCCTCTTGAGGATTGTTCACTCTTATGGAGACGTAACATGCAGTACAATGCATATCATCGATAAATGTGTCTAATCCTGAAATGTTTTACGTCTCGTCTGGTACGTCATCAGTTTAGGTGAATAAGTTTCCATTTGTATAGATATGCCATGCTGCTTGAAGTCTTAGTATTGAGAGACAATGAACTTCCGGTTTCAAGGTCATGTATCCAACTTTCGCTTCTACTGTCGTAGATAAAGTAACATGTAATAAACAATAAATTATAAATTTATATAATAATAACTGAATAACAAATGCACGCCTCGCATCTGCTCGCGAACTACTATAATAATATAGGTTAATGCCCGTCCTTCCGATGAGACCGTAAACAATGTGGCCCCATGTCACAGCTGGTGTGGGACGATAAAGATCACCCCCCCCCCCCCCCCCCCCCCCCCGCTCAAAGGCCGAAAGCGCCAAGCATAGGCCTAAATATTATCTTGCTGCCCTTCACGGCAAGGATGACGACTCCATATGAAAGATTTTCGAGAGGAAAGATGAATAATGTGCAACGATCCTATCGTGAATGGCCGTGTTTTAGTAGAAGCGTCTGCAAATTCCCCACTCATCAATATTTTTTTATCGATTCTGGACTGTAAACTTTAAGGATTTCTAAAATAAAAATGATAAAATTCGAGTCCATTTAAATGGAATATGACTTGATGCACTGTGTCAAATTGTGATATTAATGAAGGTATGGAGTCTATAAAGGTTAATGCTCTCCCTGTCTTCCCTTATCATCTCCCTGCCTTCCCTTATCATCTCCCTGCCTTCCCTTATCATATCCCTGCCTTCCCTTATCATCTCCCTGCCTTCCCTTATCATATCCCTGCCTTCCCTTATCATCTCCCTGCCTTCCCTTATCATCTCCCTGCCTTCCCTTATCATATCCCTGCCTTCCCTTATCATCTCCCTGCCTTCCCTTATCATCTCCCTGCCTTCCCTTATCATCTCCCTAGACAGAAAATGCATATATGTACCTACTACAACGTGAAATGATGAAAACCAATCTTTAAGAATTAAAACAAATTACTCTGAGTTAAGATGAGAGAGAGAGAGAGAGAGAGAGAGAGAGAGAGAGAGAGAGAGAGAGAGAGAGAGAAAATGCAAAATATAAATAGTAAATAAATATGAGTACTATTACAGATTAAACTATGACTACAAAAATACATTTGTAAAGGTATTAATTTTTATTACTAAATTTGACAAGATTGCCCAACATTACTATTTTACCTAATAGTTTATGAAACTAACAAAATTTTGGTCTGATTTCCAACATTAAGAAATTGTGTTTAATGCCGTAAATATACCTTTAAACCAAATCACTGTAGTGTGTTAAACAACACAAGTTAATGGGTACGTTTATGTCATGAAGCCTAATAGTTGGTTACATAGTCATATATTGTTTAACGTCCCGCTCGAGAATCTTTCATTCATGTGGAGACATCACCATTGCCGGTGAAAGGCTGTAAAATTTAGCCCTATCTTCGGCGCCTATGGCTTTTGAACATATAGGAATTTTATCGTGCCACACTTGCTGTGACACGGGGCCTCGGTTTTTGCGGTGTCATCTGAAGGACCGCCCCATTTAGTCGCCTCTGATGATGAACTAGGGGTGCTGAGGCCTTCTTGTAATCCACATTCCCACGGCGTAATGATGTAAGGAATGACCGATTGCATAAAGGTTTCTTAAATCTAATATAAAGTAAACCAGGTCATTCCCCTCCCTTGTCATTTCTTCACGGCAGTCAATATGTTTGTAATGAAGGTGAGAATATCTTAACATTTGAAGTAAAATTAAGCCCGATCCTTAACCTCATAAATTAACACCTTTGAAATGAAAATTTCCTGCAATCTACTTATGACGCTGAGGATATGGTAAGAAGCACGTCGTGGATTCCAGGAATATCAGGGAGGGTACTGATGTGGGCGATTCGACTGGGAAGTGAGAAAAGGTTTTCATTTATTATTTGTCAGAATATTGTAAACATCACAAACATCCGCACATAAATGTTGAATTAATTGCTGCTGGACTATATCCAAAAACGTCAGGTTTAGCAATCATGGGCGTATGCATTCGCTAGAGCCCCGTGGGGATCCGGGTTGTTAGAATAGATCCTCAGTACCCCTTGCTTGTTGTAAGAGGCGACTAAATGCGGATGCGGCCGCAAAAACCGAGGCCCCGTGTCACAGCAGGTGCTCAAAGGCCAGAAGCGCCGAGTATAGGCCTAAATTTGCAGCCCTTCACCGGCAATGGTGACGTCTCCATATGAGTGAAAGATTCTCGAGCGAATATTAAACAATATTTAATCAATCAATCGAAACCTGGAGGTTTCGAATTCCATTCGTTCCTTGACTGCTTCAACCCCATTGTGTTAAAAAAAGGCAGTGGGTGATTTCTCACCAAACGCTCAATATTTGCAAGTGAATTACACGGATCTTTCCAATATGACCTCAAAAACGGAGGTGTTGGCACGTTAAAAACTACATGTTACTTCGACCCTGAGCACCATGAACAAGTCTAAATTTGTGGCACTTCACCTACAGCTGGAGGCGTGTTGATATGAGTGATTAAACAATTTCAAAGAGAAGCAAAAACAAGAGGGAGAAAATACTTTTACACAGCATTAATTAATTATTTGAATACTTACACTGTGTATGTAATTTAAAGGTTTAGCTTTCATTCTGAAAACTCAGTACGTCCTATTTCGCACGTGTATTGTTAGTTATTACACGTTCTTATGTCAAAGCCCCGTGGGGATCCGAGTTAGAACAGATCTTCAGTACCCCTTGCTTTCGTAAGAGGCGACTAAATGGGATGGTCCTTCGGATGAGACCGCAAACACCGAGGCCCCGTGTCACAGCAGGTGTGGCACCTTAAAGATCCCTTCCTGCTCAAAGGCCATAAGCACCGAGCATAGGCCTAAATTTTGAAGCACTTCACTGGCAATGGTGACGTATCCACATGAGAGAAAAATTCTCGTGCGGTACGTTAAACAATATATAATCAATCAATCAATGAATCCTCTATCATATATTCTAATGTCAGATGGAGAGATACTTCACATCTTTTCATTAAAAAATTCAAATTACAATGAAAGAGTTAATAATTTTTATGTCTCTAATAATACATTTCTTTATTAATCAACTTTTTTGCCAAAGTCTACTCACATGTACATAATATCAGATTAATGATCTCTGTGGGTGAACAATTCCCCGACCCCCACCCCACATTTATGCACCTGTTCACAGGTGCATTGCATTTTGTAACCTTTTATTGAACACCTAGCCAGTTTTACCTTTGCTGTCTTTTACAGTCTTTCTCGATGCACTTCATTAGTCCGCCGCCACTGAAATATTCCACCACAGTATTTCTGCACCACTGGATCCGCTCCGACTGCTGGTCACCCCAGTGAACTGTGGCCAGTTTCTGCATAGCCTCTGAATAATCTCGCAGCGTCTCTGTATTTTTGCAATGTTCTTCCCATATATCATGTATGTCTTGTTCACCTGTAAAATATAATCCCTTATTTTTATTAGTATACTGTCTTGATTTTTATCTGAAGTTTTCAGTAAGTTATCCAGAGAAACAGAAAGAGAAGGTACTCTACTAGTAAGGGGCTGGTCTACACATACTATTACTACTACTATTACTTCTACTACTACTACTACTATTACTATACTATTACTACTATTACTACTACTACTATTACTACTACTACTATACTATTACTACTATTACTACTACTATACTACTACTATTATTAGTACTAGTATTATTACTATTATTACTACTATTACTATATTACTACTACTACTACTACTACTACATGTACATAGAATTACCATTAAAGACACATACAATATATACTCATTATCAATATTTTTTGTTTCAGCAAAAGTGATGCCTCCATATGAGTGAAAAATTCTCGAATGGGATGTTAGACAACCATCTCTCCCATTTATTACTAATATCTATCTATCTCTCTATATATATCTACCTCTCTATCTATCTCTCTCTTTATCTCTCTCTCTC
This sequence comes from Ostrea denselamellosa, assembly GCA_024699665.1. Classification (NCBI taxonomy): domain Eukaryota; kingdom Metazoa; phylum Mollusca; class Bivalvia; order Ostreida; family Ostreidae; genus Ostrea; species Ostrea denselamellosa. The sequence goes on along the minus strand of JAMZEH010000068.1, from coordinate 4,558,776 downwards.
TATCTATCTATCTATCTATCTATCTATCTATATATATATCTTTTGTGGTAATCAGAAAATAAACAGTCACACTCGTGGAAACTTTATACATATAGATTTAGACTTTTTATGATTGACAATGATTAATTGTCTAATTGAAATAATTAATGGATAATAAATAGACAAGTTAAATCATGTTTACCTGTTTTGAACTTTCGCCTGAGATCCTTGTGAACAGATTTGACAAAAGATGCCAGTTTCTTCTTCTCTTCTGTGTCTTCAGTCATTGTTTTTCACCTGATGTATTCAAAAGAATAATTGTTTGTTTGTTGTCTTTCCGACACACTCAACAATTTTTCAGTTATCTGGTGGCATCCAGTTTTTGTAGGTGGAGGAGAGAACCCTGATACAATGTACCCGGGAAGAGACCACCGACCTTCCAAAAGTAAACTGGCAAACTCTCTCACATATATTGGCACGAGCGAGAATCCAACTCCCGCTGACTAGAGGTGAGAGGCCTTGTGATTTTGAGCACAAATCTCTAACCACTCGGCCACAGACGCCCCTTCAGAAGAATAACATCATCATGATGTCTCCAAATTCATGAAATATATGACATCATGATTTACATAGGGAGAGGTCTTCAATCTCATGAAATATATGACATCATGATTTACATACGGAGAATTCACCAAACTCATGAAATGTAAGATTCCAAGCTATTAAAGTTAAACGTGCAATAGTTCTAAGCATGGCGCTAAATACACTGGGTCAAAACTATAACAATCAAAGATCTGTGCATGATCAGTTTTTAAATTGAGGCAAGGTACTCACAGACAAGTTGATGATACGACGGTTTCAACAGTCTTGTTTATCTACTTTGTAAAACAGCCTATTGTTGGGTTGAATGTTGCCTGACACGTTTCTTACCAACCGTTAGGCTGTTCTTTACAAAATGATTTTGATCACAAATTACTCTCTCTACCTGATCACGATATAGGACTCATGGTGGGTGTGACCAGTCAACAGGGGATGCTTACTCCTCCTAGGCACTTGATCCCATGGTGTTTCACATTTGCCTTAATCTCAATTCTGTATTCTTTATAGGATTGTGAGATCGATCACTTTTTGTTATCTTCACTTTTTCATGAAAGGATAATAAAATCACTATACCTAATTCATGACTCGCCAACAGTAGAATTACAAGCATCAATAAAATTACAAGTTCCGTCGGCACCCTCTGCCCACAGTATTGGTATCAAATGCATGGAAAAAAAAATGAAGTTGTTTTAGAAAAGATCATTGGTGTGGAAAGAAAACAGATTGGCTTGGGGAAATCCAAAAGTTTAGGAGTATTGTGTTGTTACAGCCTGGCTTTCCTGGTTCACCCTCCCTCCTCACCATGAACACATGGTTATAATATCTCAGCCAATGAGAGACACTGATACAGACTGTAGGACTTATTTGTTAGTTGTCATAAAATGATTAAAGATTCAGCAACAAAAAAAAGAATGTGAACTCAGTTATCAAGCATAATAAGAAAAGAATTTCAGCTTGTTTAACTTCAGTCCTATGGTTACTCGGAGGCTTTGGTTGCATAACAGTTTTGAACAAGATGTGTTTATGAAACACTGATGCCCCCTCTGTGGCAGCAAAGGTGATGATGGCCAAGGTAAAGTTTTCAAAAGTAGGTCAAACCCCAAGATCAAGATTTTGACCCAGAGAAAGATTTTGTCACATGGAATACACATGTGAAATATGAATACCGTAACAATAACTGGTCAAAAGCTATGATGAAGGTTAAAAGTTTTTTCAGAAGTAGTTAAAACACAGAGAGTTCATATCCTGATAGTCAAAACTTTTGGTAGAAAGACAGGTCTTTCCACAAGTAATATACAAGTGAGTTACAAAACACCTATCACCATTCAAAAGTTATTGCAAAGGTTACAGTTTTCAAAAGTAGTTCAAACCCCCAGATTAAGGTCTCAAGGTCAAACATTTTTAAACCAAAAGAGAGACAAACAGAGCAAACAAAACTTACATCAAATTTCATAGATATATTCCAACATTTCATGAATTTTAAAAAAAATTAACCATTTTATACCCATGAACTGTTTGTTCCAGTACACTGTATGAAGTCTGCATACACACTGCAATGTGACTGAATGAAATTTAACCACTTGATTTCAGAGTTTCACAACCTCTGAAACAAGTTACATACAGGTACTTTTATCATTATTCGTGATACAGTGATTATTCACTGCATTTAGTTTTTCCACTTAACCAGTTTCTCATAGTTCCTTTCTGGAGATTGATTGTTTATTGTTTTCCGCCACACTCAATTTTTCAGTTATCTGGTGGCATCCAGTTTTTTATTAATGGAGGAGAGAACCCTGATACAATGTATTCAGGAAGAGACCACCGACCTTCTGAAAGTAAACTGGCAAACTTTCACACAAAAATCGGCACGAGCAAGAATCTAAACCGCGCTGACTACAAGCAACTTTTCAAGTAAGAGCTTCGATTAAGGTTCCTACATTCCTTGTGTGTTCACTGAACATCTTACTGTCTGGAGTAGAGCCTCGATTAAGGTTCCTACATTCCTTGTGTGTTCACAGAACCTCTAACTGTCTGGAGTAGAGCCTCATTTAAGGTTCCTACATTCCTTGTGTGTTCACAGAACCTCTAACTGTCTGGAGTAGAGCCTCAATTAAGGTTCCTACATTCCTTGTGTGTTCACTGAACATCTTACTGTCTGGAGTAGAGCCTCGATTAAGGTTCCTACATTCCTCTAACCTCTAACTGAAAATAGTTCATAAAAGCCAACTAAATGGGCGTGGTCCTTTGGATTAAACTATAAAATAGAAGCCCTGTGTCACAGCAAATGTGGCACAATAAAGATCTTTCCCTGCATAGGCCTTAATTTTGCAGCCCTTCACCAGCAATGGTCACATCTCCATATGAATGAAAAATTCTCTCGAGGGACGTTAAACTATATACAATCAACCAATCATTACCACACATCTTTAGTGTTGAATACCTTGGCTTGTCAATATCAAAAGTCGGGTTATTCTTCAAAAATTTAACAAGTTCACTGCAGTACAATAATTTTACATTTTAAGGTTGTTTCAGTGAGCAAGGGAGGGGGGATGTCCTCATTTGGTATGATCTTAAATGTGATATTAATTATGATGGTCGACTCCAGGAACATGTGCCATAGATTTCAATTGTCTTGCTCTGAATTTGCAGCGTATGACGACAAACATATTTGTGCATGTACATATCTGAGTGTATGATTTCACTCAATAAAACAAGAAAAAATTACACATCAGTCTTGTTTATCACACACACTGTTCCTACTGACAAATATGTACACCACAACATTCAAAGAATCTGCAGATTTCTTATTAAATCATAAGGTTAGCCTGACTGTAGCTATACAGTTGTTGTTGTAGCTCCTTGGGGAAAATTTGGGATAGAGAGCGACAATTCTGCAGTCAGTCTATATGCTGATCCCATTATAATGTATACTGTATGCAGACCACTCCCTGTACGAATGGTAAGGTTACAGTAATAGTGTGTATGCCATTGTGATGTCAATGTTATTGTTTAATGTGGCAGTGTGGTGTCAATGTTATTGTTTGATGTGGCACTGTGAAAGTCATTGTCATTGTTTAGTGTGGCAGTGTGGTGTCAATATTATTGTTTAGTGTGGTACTGTGATGTCAATATAATTGTTTAGTGTGGCATTTTGATGTCAATGTTATTGTTAAGTGTGGCATTGTGATGTCAATGTTATTGTTTAGTGTGGCATTGTGATGTCAATGTTATTGTTTAGTGTGGCACTGTGATCTCAATCAATGTTATTATTTAGTGTGACATTGTGATGTCAATCAATGTTCTTATTTAGTGTGGCATTGTGATGTCCATGTTATTGTTTAGTGTGGCACTGTGATCTCAATCAATGTCATTATTTAGTGTGGCATTGTGATGTTATTGTTTAGTGTGACAATATAGGTTATAATAGGTTACAATAGGTCAGTACCCCTTGCATGTCTAAAGATGTGACAAAGTGGTGTGGTCCTTCAGATGAGAACTCAAAAACCGAGGCCCCATGTAACAGCAGGTGTGGCATGATAAAGATCCCAGCCTGCTCAAAAGAAGAGATGAGCATAGGCCTAAAATTCTACAACCCTTCACCAGCAATAGTGACATCTCCATATGAGTGAAATATTCCCAAGTGGGACATTAAATAAGATACAATTAACCAACCAACATTGTGAAGTTATTGTTATTATTCAGTGTGTATGACATTGTGATGTCAATGTTATTGTTTGATGTGACATTGTGATGTCAATATTATTATTTGGTGTGACATTGTGATGTCAATATTATTGTTTGGTGTGACATTGTGATGTCAATGTTATTGTTTTGTGTGATATTGTGATGTCAATATTATTATTTAATGTGGCATTGTGATGTCAATGTTATTATTTAGTGTGGCATTGTGATGTCAATGTTATTGTTTAGTGTGACATTGTGATATCAATGTTATTATTTAGTGTGGCATTGTGATGTCAATGTTATTGTTTAGTGTGACATTGTCATGAGAACATGATTGTTATTTCAGCATTATTACATTGTACTGTTATTTTTCAAGAACACAACTAACTTATTTACAAAATTTCGAAATCAACTCACAGTAAATGCCGGGATGTTAATGTAGTTACAAAATAAAATCACAGTGTGTCATTACTTGTGATGTAATAACTATTATAATTATGGAATAGACTTCGTCAATTATAGTTCCATATATTTAAAAGAATGTTTAGAAAATGCAGCGTAGGGTGTGAGACACGTAACAGACCATTTCTGACTGCGATATTTGACATCAATTTTGCAAACCGATTTTTAATGATTTTTTTCCCCTGTACAGTGCAAATAATTACTGTGTGATACTTTGATGCTGCCATTTCCCAGTAACACCGACTCCTGCTGTTTATCATTTTTATTATTTTTTTTTTGCCGATTATTCAAATATATTTTCATAAATTTATATCACTTACTTCAAAGCTGGGTGTTTTTGAAACTTTGCTGTAAATTGACGTTCATGCTCAATAATTATAAAAATTTTATTGTACTACATACGTGTAACAGGCACTGGAATTAACACTGTGTATGTTTACAAATAATTATCTATGTCCAACATTGAACCATTATTTGCTCTCTCTCTCTCTCCAAAAAACCCCAGGCATTTATTACCCATATATATTTTTTAACACACAAGGTTTGAAGTCAACTTTAAAGGTCAATGTTTTGATCAACATGTGAAACAGTACACACGTTTAGTTCTACTGACAAAACAGGACATGACGGGCAAAATAAATACACTGAAATATCAATAATTCTTGGCAGTGGTCGATTATCTATCAACCATGACGGTCAGTAGCTTGGGAACAAAAGGAAATACATCAGTTGAGATATATAATGCACGCAATATAGTAACAGCAATACAAAAGTAGTTCTAACATGTACCTGAATATTGAACAAAGCGAAAATGAAAGTTCCTACACATAGTCTAAGAATGCTATGTGGCGCTTGAAATCCCGGAATAACCTTTCCCTTCCAATATATTCAGGTAAAATCTAAATTACAATATTATTTCATTTTTACCCTCTTCCGAACTTTGATTCTTTTGAAAAAAATATCTTCTTTTATCAGCAAATACCAGATGGAAAACAATGACAAAAAACAATGATAGGTCTAAGATATATTCTGCTCTATATTTTAAAGTTGTTATTCTCCTATTTCTTTTCGTTTTCTTGCATTGTGTTAAACTGACAAAACTTTGCTTCTGATAAGCATATTTTTTTTTAAATATCTTAACTATCCGTCTGCCATTGTTTGTTTTTTCACTGTTTACCCAGCAGGTGCTGTGACGTCACCTGGATCGAACCGTGTTGCTACTTTAAATAACAAAGTGACATTGCGCGAGAAGATTCATTAAGAATTATAAATAAATCTATTTAATACTTGTTTTTAAAAAATACAAGTAAAATTCCTATGTTTTCAAAGCACATTCGTAAAATTGTTACATTTTGACAGAAAGTAGATAGCGGCCTTGCGTCGGACAGATGTTCTGGCGTATGAATATGTTTTTATTTACGATTGTAATTCGCCTGGCAAAAAAGTGTTCTGTTGCATGCTTGATAATTTCAACAGCATTATCTGATGTGAAAAAAGAACCCTACGGATTTTTAGAGGTAAGAAAACAATTATATTGTATTAATAATAGCAAAATAGTTAGTTAGTGAAAGTTGTTAATTCATTAAAACTGTGTCATTCATAAAACGAGCCGTGACCTCATAGTACCAGTATGTTGGTCAGTAAATGTAAACAGAGCACATGTGTTCATCTCGCACACATGCAACTCCCAAGCCAAGCAGGTGCGCTTCAAAGAAGCGCCAAACTATGCAGAAATAGAACCCTGGAATCTTTAATGTAAATGTGATCTCGTTATTTTTGCGGTACTTTCTGAATAACTGGCTAAAATGAAAGTGATGATAAAGCATTAAATACATCTGTGGGCGATATCGCGTGATAATCGATGAACGCAATGAATATTTCATATGTTTATGACATAAACTGCAACAAACAAACAACTTCCGATTATTTAATTACACAGAAGCCTGGCAACGGAATTATTTTATTAATTCTGATTATTGATTTAAATAATACCGTGTTGTTATAGTGATTTCTGTGTAGTACATATAAATCTAATATATTGATTGTAGTAGGAATCCTTTTATTGTAAATTTGTAGTTTCTAGATTTTTATTTATTTATTTTCAATTCTATTCTAATGAGTAACTGAGGAGACACGTGTATTCTGTGCGGTTTAATCAATGGGCACACAGAGTAAAAGGGATGTGAGAGGAGAAGGGGTAGAAGAGGGAAGGGGGTGGGGGACTCAGAAAGGAAGGAGAGAAGATAGAGAGAGCATAGAGAGAGGATAGAGAGGACACAGAGAGTGAAGGGGTGGCAGAAGGAGATTAAAACTTTTCATTTCTTTTTGTTCAAAATTTGCAAAAACTGAGATATATGCAACATACTGTTTTGCTGTACACACACATCACTAAGCCAACTGAGTATATTCTCTACTAGTTTCATCAATTCTTCAGCAGGAGTATACTGAATATTCAATTGACTTTGTGTTGTTTCTATTATACTACTACTTGTGTAGATCTTCTATACTTATTTCTGGAATATATATATAATATTTTTGTTTAAAGTCTAACATTAAAATTTTTAATGATTTTTCATGTAGCATTAAGTGACCAACAATTTCAAAGAATTTCGAAATATCAAACATTGCATCTCATCTTAACAACTGCGGAAGTATTTCATAGTATTGCCTTTAAATAATGGATGTGATAATATTAAAAGGTAACCCCTGGGTATAGATGATAAGGAACAGGTGCTATATTAAGTATTATCAATGAATCCACAGAAAGTTTGTAATTGTGAAAAATTATACTGTTAATAAAGCCAATTATTTAAAAAAAATATTATTTTTCACATTTCCAAGTCAATTTTTGATGTTGTGAGTAAAATTGTGATCGTGAAATGTTGATGTAGTGCATGTATATATGAATCATATGGTATTTCAGGTAGATCCTAGAAATATTATATGACAGTTAAGTTGCAAATAAATAAATCCAGTTCATATGGTAAAACTTGACAAATATCTAAACATGCAAGTTAAAATTAAACTATCAGTGTTTTCAATAAGATTTGAATGAAAGAAACTAATTTTGGAATAGTAGGAGAACCAGTTTTGGCAAGAGTATGTGAGTGGGTTTAGGCCTTTGACAGCGGGTCCAGGGCTCTCTGCCCAGGATGTGGTCCCAAAGGACCTCCAGTCAAAAATGAAAATATACATTTTAAAATCAATTTTCTGCCCTCCAAGGCCAGCAGAAAGTACTATGATTTTATCAAATGTCTACCACTAACAAATTCTGTGTATTTCTACCAGGATAGGCCATTTTGTTTTTTGGCGAACTATTTTTACACTGATTTGTTCTGGAAGTGGGAATGGGTTGTTTCACCAAACTGATCAGAGCTAATAAAACATTTAAATAGCCAACCTCTGCTACACTCTCCTATTGAATACACTATAGTGCATTTATATTACATAATCTTCCAGTAAAAGACACACAAAAATTGTAATTTCTTTTTTGTCCTCAGAATCAAAGATTCAGGGGCATATAGTTCTAGGTCTGTCTGTCTGTCTGTGGTGTAAAACTTTAACCATGATCTTATTTTTTACAACATTAGAGGTAGAGCTTTCATATTAGACATTTCCATTGGTATCAAAATCTATGACCTGGTGACCTTGGCGTTGACTTTTAACCTTAGCTTTTACAAAAATCCTTACATACACTATATCTGTTCAATTGTAAGGTAAACAGAATGGAAATTACTTCACATTTCAAGTATTGCTACAAAGTTTCAGTCACATACAATTTCTTGCAGTTCCACTTTGTTGTAATCCAGGAGCATCAGTGTTTCACAAACACAACTTGGTTTTAAATTTCTTTTGATGCATTTCAATGAAGTGTTTAATTTATAATGTTAGCAACACCCTAGTAAAAGGTAAACACGAGTGAAAGATTTCGACTTCTAAAGATACATATGATGTCATAGGAAGTTATATTAACATAGATAATGTCAGCCTCTTTTTTTTCTTTTTTTTTTTTTTTTTTTGGGGGGGGGGGGGGTATATATTTCATGTAACTTACCTCATTACTAGTGATTACCTGAAAAAAGTCATTTGTGCTTCTCTTCGACATCTTCAGTTTGTAAAACAGGGAATTAGGATTCATTGATTAAATATTGTTTAACGTCCCACTCGAGAATCTTTCACTCATATGGAGATGTCACCATTGCTGGTGAAGGGCTGCAAATTTAGGCCTATGCTCGGCACTTATTACCTCTGAGCAGGGAGGGATCTTTTACGTGCCACACCTGCTGTGACGCAGGACCTCAGTTTTTTCGGTTTCATCTGAAGGACCACCCGATTTAGTCGCCTCTTACGACAAGCAAGGGGTACTGAGGATCTATTCTAACAACCCAGATCCCCACGGGAATTAGGAGGTCAGAGTTTAATCCCAGTGCTGCATCAAATTTAAGATTGAACATGGATAGTAAATAACCGCTCACCCAGCAGTGAAAGTCAAGGGTTCCTTGGATGTGGTCACAGAGGTCCCATGCTATGTTATAGCTGAAGTGTTGGCACAATAAAGAACCATCACTGCTACAGCCCTGCGTGCCATGCATGCATTGTGGTAAAAAAAAAATTGTGGCACTTCACCTACGGCTGATGGTGTCTCCAAAAGTGTGAAAAATAATAATGGGACATAGAAGAAAAATACAAACAAATCATCTACTATGACCAACAGGAACCAGTTAGTAATCATGGATCATGTACTGTAGGGTGTTTGACTGTAAGGTGCTTGAAACGATATTTTCAAATCCATATTAAGTGATACAAATTTCAATATACTTAATAGATGAAAGTCCAAGAGCCTGCAAAATTTCTCCACCAGGCAGTTTATTTTTGTTGCCTGAATGGAACAAGCCAACTGTTTTGTGGTATATTTGCAGTGTTATTTATTTTGGTTGTATGATTCTGCAGGTAATATCAACTGTTTGTAATTATAAGATGTGTCCCTAGGATAAAATTTACCAGGTTCTTATACCTGTATACCATGAAATATACCAAGTAACCCAAGTCTTTTAGATGGATAGAATATTTTGAATTAGTAACAGCTCGGATTACCCTGAGATAAAAATTTTAACCGGTGCATAAAAAATAGTTGGATCCGTTCCCACTCTTTCTTTCCCATGCTGCATATTCTTCCCCCCACCCCCCCCACCCCCCCCACCCCCCCCACCCCCACACACAACACACACATACACTTTCTCTTCTGTTTTGCGCCCCCCCCCCCCTTGTTCCATTCTCTACCCTCTCTTTCCCTCCCCCTCCCCCCCCCCCATCTTTCTTCTTCAAGTCTCCCTCCCCATCTACTCCCTCCACTTCTCTCTCTCTCTCTCTCTCTCTCCCATTTTATAGGTAAAGAGTCTTAGCTTGAAATTGTAGGTCACGGCCTTTATGATCATGTTCAAACAAAAAGTAAAAAAATAAAAATAATATTTTATCACTATACTGACCACTGGACTGTTGATGAATAAGTGATATTAAAGTTAAATGTTGACAACAAAATATTTGGACATTTTGATTGCAGAAAATAGAGGTTCAAGTATTTTTTGCAATACAGTTGATTTAAGTTATGTGGTGTTAGAAAATAAAATTTCCTATTAACTATACGTGGTATAAATTCATTAACATATGTTTAAATTAAAAGTTTTGCTTGTAAATTATCAATATTCAGTACTCATAAAACTTAATTAAGAACTCATCTTATGAATTTATAAAGTATTGTATGGTTGAATGATATTAGTAGTTTTATGGGCTTGTTTCTAAGTATAAGCCCAAGGACCCATGTTAGTTAATTAAAGATCAAAAGTCATTGATCAAGTGTAGTTGGTTTTGTTTTCTGACAGTTTTGTCCTCCTCTTGTCATGATAATGCATTCATATAAACACCTGATTGAGACAAAATTGACAGATATTAACTCAACAATTATACTTTATAAAGTTCAAACTTCCAGGTCAAGCGGTTCTTTCTGTCAGTACAATGAAAGTGAACACAACTCCCACTGCTAAAATCCAGAACCTTGAAGAGTTCTATCAGACCAGTTAGACTTTTTTGATGCTTTGTGATCTTGTTGGTTGCCTCATTGTGGAGTCAACAGATGTATTACCTTCTGTGGGGATGGGGTGTGTGAACACACCTTTTTTCTTTAACTTACCCAAGCCAAAGGCTCACGTGAGCTTTTCGGATAGTAGGCAAGAGGAATTTCATAATTTTGTCACCCAGAAATAAAAATTACTCTCATTTGTGAGAATATCACGAGGGATTAGTTATTTGCAACCCTGAGAATATGTTCAAGTTTGTTCAAATCATGGCTGGCTTCCGGGGGGGGGGGGGGGGGGGGAGGCATAATAAATAATCAGTGTTTTACAAGAACAGCTGGACCATGATTAATTAATCATTTTAATATGTAAGCACCTAGGTAGTGCAGAGTCAGGTTTGTTCAAATTGTGACCTCTCTAAGTAGGGTGGGGTCACAGTTGGAGATTAAAGTTTTATATGAAAAATTCATATTATTCATGATTTACTGGAAATCAATTTTAAAAAATCCTCTTCAACAGCAGCAGGGTCTCACTAAATCATATCCAGATGCTGGCTGGATGTTCCCAAGGGTTTTTATGCCCCCACAACTATAGTTGAGTAATACCATATATTATGTTCTGTTCAAATATTTAAATTTTCTTGTAACTTTTGAGTGGTAATTGATATTTCATAAGATCATTCCTTATGTGACAAAGACCTTATTTTGATACCAAAGATTTAACCTTGGAACCTTGACCATCAAATTTGACTTGTAAGAAAACCTATCTATTTGATATTGCCTGAACAATTTAAGGTAGAGCTTTCATGATTTGCATTTAGAATCCTTATGGTAAGTCCTTACATTTCATACATGATCTTTGGCCTTGTGGAATTGACCTTGAAGTTTAACTCAAACTTCAAAGATAACTTTTGAATTGTGAGTGATAGGGCTCTCATATTTCATTCCTTCCTTGTGACAGACTTTTTTTAGGTACCAGGGGTGTTAATCTTGTCACCTTGACCTGAGAATTTGACCTTCTCTAGGAAACTTACCCCATTAAACATCTCCTAAACTATTAAGGCAGGGCTTTCATATTTTGTATTTAGATTCTTTACGGCAAGAACATTCATTTGATTCCATGCTGATAACCTTGTGACCTTGACCCTGTAGTATCTACATTTAGAACAAACCTAGCCTATTCAATATATCTTAACTATTTGAGATAGAATTTACATAATTTGTATTTCTTGTGGCAAGACATTTCATTTCGTACCATGATCTGACCCTGCGGCCTTTACCTCTCAAGAACAGCAAACTTTATGTTCAAGATATATTGGTGTCCAGGCATTCATGAGTATGTTGTGTGAATTTAAGTTTGGTTATATTCTAACCCATTGAGTATTTGTGTGGGCCACAATATGGGATCAAAATTTTTCATGGGAATAAAGAATGAAAAAAAATAAATAATAAAAACAGTTGAACAACAGCCGAGCCAAGGTGACTCAGGTGAACAATGTGGCCCGTGGGTCTCTTGTTAGGCAGTTGTAGAGATTTTGAGTGTATGCTGTTACTATAATAAAACTTTATTTATATGTATACAAGCAAAAAAGAAAACCAAAAACTTGTTAAAGAACAAATATATGTACAATGTTAACAATATTTTGTTGACTTTTCTATTTTTCAAAGAAAATTTACTATTTATGAAAGAGAATTTTACTTTATATGGTGAAAAAGGCAATCAGATAAATTTTAGCCTGGTTTTTAATGCATGACATTTTCATTAAAGGTGTTTCTATTATGTTAACTTTGAGGATTTAGATAAGTCTGGTTTAGTTGTTTGTACTTTCTCTAAACGTAAACTGTAAATAAATTCTAATACACAAGTAAATTAATTCTTGGTAACCAATAGCTGACACGAAAATAATAACAAACGGCTCTCAACTTTGAAAAGCAAGTTTGATCGCTAGCCAGCCTATGTATATCTTCACTGACCTCTCTAAATAATAAAGCACAAGTAAGAACAGTGTTTAGATGCAGTACTTTGAACATGGTACTAATGACTTTTGAGAAATTCATCTGTAATCACGTAAATCTCGTTGTAAAATGGAAGTCTCTTTCTTTGAATAAATCCTTCCTTTTTTTTTTTTTTTTTTTTTTCAAATTCAGAATTAAAAAAGAAATGTGAAATGGTTATACACATGCAAGTACTTATAACATTTCATTACAAGTGCACAGATTGAACAAACACGTGTGGATTTTAGAAGCATTAATGACATTAAAAGTGTACGTAATGTCACAGATGATTTGATTTGACAGTAATGAATCAATTTGAATAAATTTGGTTAAAAATATCTTATAAACATGAGACAACAGTTCCTCGTGGCTAATCGGGGAAAATGTGAAATGTTTTAACACTGCATTTTCCACTTCAAAATCAGGAAAATTTCCAAATTTGCATGCTGTAGGTGTTCATCCATTAATGAACACTTTTGAAGCAATGCATGTTTTATATAGCTGATAAAGTGTGAAGTCTGTGCAAAACTGGACACATTTAGAAAATAGGGACTTGTTTAATTAAACTAGAAATATACAGGGTCATTTTATGCATAAGGTAACCTAGTTCTTTATATTCATATATTTACTATGTGCAATGCCAATAACTATGAGACTGGTCGTGGCAAGTCCAGTGGTAGAGTGTTTGCTTTATAACCAGGAGGTTGTGAGTTTGAGTCCTGCTCATGCCATGGCCATGTCAAACCTAAGATGTTAACATAGATAGTGATTGCTCCTTCACCAAACGCTCGGCATTTAGAAGTAAGAATCACAGGTCTTTCAGATACAATCTTAAAAACAAATGTCCTGTGTTGCAGCAGGCATTGGCATGTTAAAGGAACTCTGACTGCTATGACCCTGAGCACTAAGCATAGATCTAACTTTATGGTACTTCATCTACAACTGGCGATGTACATCTCAATGAGTGAAAAATCCTCAACAGAACATAAAACAAACAAGCACAATCAATAGCTATGTGAGCGACACATATAACCCCTGACATACAGGGTAAAGTAAAGGGAGGGGGTGGAACAGGAGGGGTAAGGAGAGAGAAGGACAGAGAGTAGGGTAGAAAAAGAAGAGGTATGACAAAAGTAGAATAGTTAAAAAAAGTAATCTAAGTGGCAGGAGGGATGAAGGACAGAAAGGGACTAAAAGAAAGAGGGAAGGGAGCCCCCTGTCTAAGCGTACTGATAGGATACACTGTAAATTCTATTGGGTTCTGTCGAACAGTGGATCAAGTGTTTATAAATTTAGAATACAGGTTTTACATTTAAGGCATATTCTGTGATATGTTTCTTTTTCTTTTTTTTTTAAAGGAATGCATGCACCATAGGTTGCAATGTTGAAGAGCTTGTCTTAGATTTGAGGTTAAAGGGTGTGAATGCTGATTCTGAAAATAAGAAAATTTGGTTTCTAACTTATATTTTTACAACATTTTTCAGTTGGATATTAATGTTTTGGGGGTCAACGGGTTCAGGGGGCCTGCTGCTGCTAGGGCCGGTACTTATGTAATTATCATATTGATATTAACCTGCTGGTAATTTAAGTCAATCTGCACTGCATGAAAATTATTGTGATAAACAATTTGACAAAGTAGACATCAAGCAAGACAAAACAGTTATGTACTTTGCTTTGGTTTTCTTTTTTTTCAGGTTAAGCAAACAGAATGAGCACAAAGACCTTGAAGTTGAATTGCACAGTGAAAAACCAGCCTGTATGTTAAGAGTGGAGTGTGGTGTTGGAAAGGTATTTGTTTACTTTTTTGGAGGGAAAAACCACCCAGAAAAGTTTGTTTTACGCCAAACTGATTCTGCTGAATAAATCCAAACAACTGAAGATAAGACACAGACAAAATAATTCTCTCTCACCCAATCACATGACTGCTAGGACACAACAAACTTCTCTGACATTTGTGTACGTGAACATGTTTTGGGTGGTTGATATTTTAGAGCTGCGCTGTATAGTAAGCACAGCATAGTCTTTTTTATGGTAGTCATCTTTATGAAGGAATAATACATCCTCATAACTGCAGACTTTTTTTTTTGAAAACTGTACAATGTAAATATGAGCAGCACAAGAGTATAGATTCCATTTAAGTTGAATTGCCTGGCTGAGTAGCTCTAGGTTAATCTGTAGTTTGTGTGGTCAAATATAGCAGGAGTTTTGATTGGTTGATTTTTTTTCCCTTTGTTTTTAGATTACTTTCTATTACAATGGCTAACTAAATAAGATAAATTTGAAATATTTTCAATTTCAAAATATTAAGCATATCCTGCACTTTCCATTCTCTGGTGTTATTCCTCCTTAAAGGGTCATTGACACAATTTCAAATCTTTTTTCTTTTCTTCCATTTTTAATGTTTGCATTGATTAACTAAGGTATTTCTAATGGTCACCAAAACTTTGAATGCCAGTTGTCGAGTTACATGAGAGATACAGAGCTCACAATTCTTTGTTATGTAAACAAAGCTTGTGTCATATTTTCATTTTACATTAAGTTAAATGTACTAGTAAAAGTTTCGTTTAAAGCCTTTTTTTTGTTGTTCATATCACACAATTAATTAAACAGTTTCTAGTGTCCTTCACATATCTTTTTTTTTTTTGAACACGATGATCTTTTCTATTAAACAATCTTATATGTAAACAAAAACATGGCATGAGCCTTGTTTACCTAACAAAGAATTGTGAGTGCTGTATGTCTCTTGTAACTTAGCACCTTACATTCACATTTTGCTGACCATTAGAACTATCTTCATTAAGCATTTCAATCATTAAAAATTTGAAAATTTTCAGCTCAAATCATGTCCATACCCGTTTAAACAAAGTCTTCATGTGAAAATACATGATTGTACTTTATAGAATTTTGAGGATGTTTTAATTTTTTAAACATATTTTATGGTATGATGCGTATACAAAAGATTGGTTGATTGATTATATATAGTTTTACGCCCGCTTGAAAATTTTTCACTCATATGGAGACATCTCCATTGTTGGTGAAGGGCTGCAAAATTTAGGCCTATGCTCGGCGCTTATGGCCTTTGAGTAGGGAGAGATCTTTATCGTGCCACACCTACTACAACATGGGGCCTCGATTTTTGTGGTCTTATCTGAAGGACCACCCCATTTAGTTGCCTCTTATGACAAGCAAGGGGTACTGAGGACCTATTCTAACCCGTGTCCTGATGGGGCTTCTTCATGTGAAACAAAATCACAGTGTACATGAATTCCCAGGGTATAGATATTTTTTATACTGATATTGACTATATTACTGCTGACAGATATATGGTTATATTTACTAATGGTGTCTTTTGTATCACTTTTGGAAATTTAATAATTTTTAATATTTCTTGGCAGACTTTAAGATTAAGATTTATTGCAGTTAGAGAGTTATTTCCCTTATGTCTGCAATGTTGTGCTGGTAACACTGTGGCAGTTATAGTCCAGCAGTTATGGCCCTTAGAATGGGTTGGTGCTGCCCAAGAATATTTCATCAGATCTGCTTGAAATCTTTTAAAGTATTGAAGTGTAATCATTTTTTTTTTCATTTTTTTTTTCTTAATTGCATGGGCAAATTTAGATAAAATAATGGTAAGGGAAATGATTTACTTATTTATCCTCATATTTCAGTCTAGTCATTTTACATGTAAATGATGTTATTAAATGATACAATGTTCATTTATAGTATGTAGATCTAGTCATAGATTACATACCCCTCCCCTCCTGTCTACAGATATACACATGTATATGAAGTCATTGGTATGGAGTGACCATTTCTGTGATCATAGCTATATATAGAGAGAAAGAGAGAGAGAGCCAGATTTTTTTCCACAGGTTACAATGCTTGTAGTCAATGTTTACCTAGTTTTCTTTGTTAATGACAAATAAGTACATTGTTTACTGTGCTGATCCAGTGAGAGAGTGGTAGCTAATATCTTTTATTTGCAGCTGCTATTGATTTTTAAGCAGGGATTATATCCTTTGGCAAAACACAAACATTTGGAGTTTTCGACTCTCAGAACAAATTTCAGTGTTTATGAGATAATGTCTAGTGAAGGCCACTTTTTCAAATCGCAGTTTTAATTTAGTTGTCAGTAATGTTGTTAAATTTTTGCAATTCAAGGGCAAAAAAAAAAAAATCTATTAATAATAATAGATGAGTGGATATAGAATCATACGTTTACTGATACAGTAAATCTTTCTGTGATCAGAAAAAAAAGCATGATATTGTAAATGCTGACAGAGCAAGAGAATAAACTGACAAAAACAGTTATTGAATTTCAATCATCTCCTGGAAAGCTGGGCTTTCATCTTTCATATTAACTACAAGCTGACAAGATTATTTATAAGCTGGGTCAGGAGGTAAAATGCTATGTACACAGGTGCCCAACACCTGTTTAACAAGCCCAATTGAAGTGAACAAGGGTGGATTTTCAACCTGAGGGGTGTGGATTGGGGATAAAATTTAATGCCCAACTGAAAACAAAGGACTGGGGGTGTTAACATAGCTAAATGTCCCTATTAACATGATCAATGCAACTTTGATTAAACTGTATGTAGTTAGTGAGCATTATATTGATAGTACATATATTATAAAGTTCATTCATTAATTTGCAAATCCATACAATTAAACTGAAGCTGCAGTTCAGTGCAGTGGACCTTAAATAGAACATCTGTATTGGTTGCAACTGTTACAAGACTATCACAGTAGTTTTGGTAAATGCTTTTAATAGGAAACTCTGAAAAGAATAGTTGTTTACCAATATTAAATACCAGTAATTATGATATTAATATTTTCATTATCAATATTCATTAAACTTGTGAACCATACAAATACAGCTATATAATGACAAACAAATATTCACCAAAAAATCGAGTAATAAAACAGAATACTAGATTGTAAATCCCAAGTATACACATAATTTTAGATGGTGCAAGGACCTTATATACATGGATTCTTATACATAGAAGTAATGACACGCATGCATTACATTATATGTTTACTACTGAATTAAGGCCCTCAGTCACTTTCAGAAACAGAAAGGGGCCTCCGTGGCTGAGTGGTTAGAGCATCGCGCTCAAAACCACAAGGCCTCTCACCTCTCGTCGGCGCGGGTTCGAATCTCACTCGCGCTGGTATATGTGAGAAAGTTTGCCAGTTTACTTGCGGAAGGTCGGTGGTCTCTTCCCAGGTACATTGTATCTGGGTTCTCTCCTCCACCAATAAAAACTGAATGCCACCAGATAACTGAAAAATTGTTGAGTGTGGCGGAAAACAACAATCAATCAATCACTTTCAGAAATGGACAAATAGATTCAGTCATTTTAAATTTGATGTGAAAGGAAACTTATGAGTTAGAGATTAACACAGCATTCTTTAATCAATACATGTATGTAATAAAGAAGTCCTATAAAAATCATGTAAATTTATTTTTTATTCATTTATTTTCTTTCATTTCAAGTTATGTTTTGTTTTTAGGTCACCTGAGTCATGCAGATGATATATACCCATTGGTTTTCATCTGTCATCGTCCATTAACAATTTTACATACTTCTTGAAAACTACAAGGCCATTGATTGCTACCATTTTTAGTGTGAAGCATCTCTAGGAAAAGAGGAATTTAAATTGTAAAATTTACGACCTTACCACTCCTGGAACCTCATGGGTGGGGCCAAATATGCAAAAAAGCAATTTTTTCAAAAGTTGTGTTCTCGACGCTCACACATGTGGGAGAAAAACTAAATGCATGGTTATGATGTCCATGAAGCCTGCTATAAAAATTGTGAAGTTAAAATGTATTAAATCTAATAGAAAATCATCTTCTCTACTCCTATGTATATTTGAGGAAAACTATACATATGCATGATAATAATGTCCATGAAGCTCTCTATCTGATTGTGAAATCTGTTGCTCCTGGGCCAGGGGTTTAGGTCTTAGGGCAAAGCCAATATGGCCTATAGTGAAAATTGTGTTAAATCTTAGAGAATCTTCATCTCTATTCCCATGTATATACGAATAAAACTAAATGTAAGATTATGATATTCACGAAAAATGTGAAAGTCATGATTCCTTGGACAGGGGTTCGAGCCTAGGGTTGGACCAACATGGCCAAATAGAGAAAATCAGTATTAAATCTTAGAAAATATTCTTCTCTACTCCCATCTATATTTGAGAAAAACTAAATGTGTGCTTATGATATCCATGAAGCGCCCTACCTAAATTATGATTGATTGATTGATTATTTATTGCTTTCCGCCACACTCAACAGTTTTTCAGTTATCTGGTGGCGTCCAGTTTTTGTTGGTGGAGGAGAGAACCCAGATACAATATACCTGGGAAGAGACCACCAACCTTCCGCAAGTAAACTGGCAAACTTGCTCACATAACGCCGCGGCCGAGATTTGAACGCGCGCTGACAGAGGTTTTTTGATTTTGAGCCCGATGCTCTAACCACTCGGCCACGGAGGCCCCCACCTAAATTATGAAATTCATGACTTCTGGGTCAGTAGTTCAGGCCCTTAGGCAGGGCCAATATGGCCATATAATGAAAAATATATTAAAATAGTTATGGAATGTTAAAATGATTTAAATGCTTTAAACTTCCATTTTTCCTTCTGTAATTGAATAGGAATTGTATGTATTTTGAAAGATCATAAACAGTTGCACAGAAGACTCCATATAGAGTCTTAAATGAAAATATTCCTCTTTAGCTATTAAATTACTTGATATTAATCATTAACAATGGTAAGAATATGCACATTCTAATAATTTAGAAACTAAGACAACAGATAACTAAGACAACAGATTTGTCTTTGTTTGTCTTAATTGTAACATTTTCCCCAAGACTTAGTAGTTCATCTTTTCTTATGTTCATAATGTACAGTATATACTGTTGGTTGATAAAATTGGGATGTGTAATTAACATTTTTGGCAGGTTAATTGGAACTTAAAAAAGTGAGAAATATATAGTGTATATATATTCATTGTTTTAAACTCAGTTTCAAAATCAGCTAGATATTGTTGTACATTAAAGTAGATTCATGTGTTAAATATTGCATTCACATTCAGTTGACAATTTATAAAAGTCACCCTGTCCAGAGAATTATTACACAAGTTCTGACTTTTTAGTTGTCGAGGACTTCCAAAAAAAAAAAAAATATGATTAACTGTTAAACAGACTGTCATTGTATGCGAATATGAACATATTTTGTTGCATGATGAATTTTCCTTCATAAACCATTTTATTCAGACTATGTCATAAACAGTAATGTCAGCAGAACCGATCCTTGGTCCCCACCTTCCTGATTGTTACCTAATGATTTGTTACCTGTCTACCAATGAGTTATATAACAGATATCATACCATAATGAGAAGTGTATGACTGTCACCACTAAGGGAGAGAACAACATATGTTTTGGTGATTTGTTTGGGATTCGGGTGTAATAGAAGGGAGCCCTGAGGTGACAGACCAGCCAAATAAAACACTAGACATTATACATGTTCTTGTCTCCATACACAAAGCTATGACTGTCAGGGAGCTGTGGGAAGATGCATCAGTATGTGTTGGCTGGCTAATGACTTCACACAGTGGTCATTAAAATGACATGCATGCAGACTGATCAGAATGAAGTGTCCGCTAGTGGTCACTGCTGGACTAATTTATATGATTTGTGACATGGCTAGCATGTTAAGAAAAGTGTTGGGCAGACACCTCTCTAATTGGGACATGTAATGGTGATGTGGTTTATTAGATTTTAAGCACTTCGTTCATCATTAAACCCTGAAACTATATCTATATTTTTGATTTATACCATTTTTAGAGATACTTTGTGAGGGAGATGAAAATATTTTTTTTTTATTACAGATACCACTTATGGCGGTACACCATAATCATAATGGCTGACTTCCTTTTAAGGAGGAATGCTACACCAGAGAAACTTTATGTGAATAAAAGATTATGTACCACAATATTTTGAAATTGAAGTTTCAAATTTACTTTATTTAGTCAAAAAATGCAGTTTTAGTAGAAAAGTAATTTGGAAAAAAAAAAGAATTAAAACCCCTGCTGGACTTGAACCCTTGATTTAAAGATGAGCAGTCCACATGCTAACCTACTGAGCTACTCGGCTAGGCCTTGACCTTTGCAATGAATATTACAATTATATAGTCCTTATATCATTAATATAAGTGATATTTATATTTTCATTCATGATTTTAAGGACAGTCAGCCATTACGACAATGTAGAGTACCTCCTTAAAACATGAATGAAAATATAAGTATCAGCAATATTTGTATATTCCTTGAAAATTTGATTGCTGGATAGCTCAACTAGTTAATGTTTCTACGGCTGGTACATAGATCACCAGGGTTTTAATTTTTTTTATTTTTTTTTTCAGATTACTATTCTACTAAAAGCTGCATTTTGTTTTTCTTTGAGAGTTTTCAATTTCAAAATATTATACTCTGCTTTTTCGACCATATGAAATTTCATTGGTGTGCTAATCCTTTAATCCTCCTTAAAAGTTTTTATGTAAATATAGTTCATAGGACAATCATCATTATGATTTCTATTTAATATCATAGCTGCAAATAAGCCCTCTCTATTCTTGTCCTGTGAGTTTGTTACGCAACATCATATAGGCTGTATGGTATTTTTTGAAGCAATTTACAGTTAACTGATCCAAAAGGTAATTGAATTGTGTTGAATTATTTTGTGCAAATATTTATGAAAGTCCTAGAGATTTACACAAATGAAAATGACTTTCATGACTTTCAATTTACGTGTCCTGTGAATATCATGAAATAATTTTATAACAAATGTTAGGGTAAATGAAATGAATTATTACAAGTTGTTTTGTAATTATTCTCGTACTTTATAAAATGTGAGTGATAGTTCTATGCATAGTTTTCATATAAATAGGTGTTTAAAAATAAACTGTGTGTTGTGTCATAATATGAGAAAGGACACGAACTAGATGTCTTGATAGTAAGACAAAAAAAATTCAACCACAAAATAATAATATTCAGCGGGTCATCAAATGCTTATTGATGGAAGGATGCACAGAGTTGAATGTGTGATATTTTTACGTCAGCAGTTTATTACAATCGTTATGATTATAGGTCTATATATATATATAAAAAAAAAAAATGTATGAATATCGATAAATTGTGACATCTTGAACTTTGTGGGCTCTGCTTTATAATTAATTTTCATTTCATGCTAATGATGTCAGGAGGGAAGTTTCGAGTGTGTTGTCTGATGTGATATGTACCTTCCTGCTGACTTCTGATCGATAGCTGTCTTTTCAGGCCCCGGAAGTCCTTGGATCCACTCCATATACTACCTGCTCTCACATTTGACCATTCATGAAGATTCTCCATCAAAAAGGTAATTTACATCTTCCATAAAGGAATGATAGACTTCCTTCCCTAAAGTGTTAAGTTTTTTTTTTGTTTCAGTTTATTTCTAACACTTGAATTTGGCATATTGACCTTTAAAAGGGCTGTGGATAAGTAATATGAGTTATGATTTTGATTTTGCACTCTATAGCATATTTAAGTACTTTAAGTACTTGTATGAACCCTCATGATCTTTGTTTCCTAATATACTCCCATGTCTTTGTTATGTATTGTGAGACTGCAGAACACACAGCCGTGAGTCGGCTTGTCAAGAGATTCAGTAGTGTTTGTTTCCCTTTGAGCATGTAAGTGAATTTATATACTGAATGAATTGTCTAGGGAGGCATATATATGCATAGGTGGGGATGAGATCATTGGGCTTTTAAATTACATATTTAATTCTTTTATGTATTTATTTTTTAAATTCATGCTGCAGATTAGCTTTTGTATGTATAAAATTTAGTGGATGATTTTAATGTTTTTTAAGAAAAAAAAAAACAAAACAAAACAAAAAATCTGAGTTCTACAGGAATTTAAAGAGCACTTCTTTCACCTATATATGTGTGGGTGGGTGGGTGAGTGTGTCTGTGTGTGTGTGTCTCTGTGGGTGGGTGGGTGTCTGTGTGTGTAGGGGGGGGGGAGTGTGTGTGGGTGAGGGTAGCAAGCTCAGACTAAAGTACTTTGGGACAGAGAAAACTTGAACTACATGCATGTTAAAATAGTTTTCCACATTGAAAAAGAAATCCCTTAATCCTAAAGATTGTCCTTTTCTATCTCGCAAAGTCACATCTTGTTGATCAATTTTATCCTGGTCATTTGATTCCCTGTGTACTGGAAATGACCAGGCCTGTATAACGAAGTGTGATAATAATAATAATGATTGGTTTTTATATAGTGCTTTTTCCAGCATATGCTGCTCAAAGCGCTTGACAATACATTATTACCCCAGCAGACTATACAACATTCCAGAGCTTTCTCATAACCGGGCAAAACAACGGATGTGATGTCACAGTCTGTGTTCTGATGTAATCATACAATGACAAAGAGGGGGGGTGTAATATTGAAGAGATTGTTTTGTGCAATGAAAAATACACAAATTCCCTGGGGAAAATTCTGGATCCACACACATACTGTATATGTAGCTGGGCTGGCTTCGATGATAGAAATATCAGCATTCTTTTTAGTAGAATGAAGTTGGGTCTCATTAACACCTATGAATCTCTCTATGAAAACCACACACTGAGTATTTGCTAGCCTGCATTTTGTGTAAGTGAGATACTTGTGTAAGGGAATAGCAAACAAGACTGAAATAATGGAGGAAATTTAAGGGACTGAGATACCAGACTATGTAACATGCAGGAGACACCACTCCAGAATATGTAACATGCAGGAGTCTAAACATTTGGTTTTTGACAAGTTTAATTATTTCATACTAATTCAATTGTAGTAAAACAAACTTTTCCCAAAAGTAATTTATGATTCATTTGCTGATAAAAGTTATTTCATGTTGACTTGGAGATGATAATTTAAGAAATAGATATAACAAATTTTTAACAACATGGCAAGGAAATGAAATGGGTTGGACTTGTGATCAAATCTTGTGATTACGAGCTTCTCAGATCCCAACAGTTCACATTTCCTGGTTAAATTTTAAATTTTGTTATTTATTAAATACATATATGCATTTGGAACAAACAGACCATTTTAGAATATGACACTAATAATCTGCTGTACACACTGACAATCAATGCTGCCCAATGACCTAGAAACATGATATTGCTTAACCTTTTTAGCTAGGATTTGATTTGGGCATTATTAGAGAGAGTGATAACATCACTAAAATTGAATATCGTTAACAGTTTATTCCATATCAGAGGTAATGGTTATCTTTCCTAGCATTATATAGTCACTGAAATTAGCTCTCGCTAAATATATATATATATCCATTTCTATGGGAAAATCACTTAATTTGTGTCTCACTTAAAGTTTCACTTGTATGTAGTTGATTGAGGTACTGTTTCTTCACGGAAGATTTTTGTCATCATTCTGAGAGTGCATGTGAATTTGAGGTGATTGATTTGAATGAAGTACAAGAGAGCTAAATCCAAGTTGAACAGGTAGAG
Source organism: Ostrea denselamellosa (assembly GCA_024699665.1). Classification (NCBI taxonomy): domain Eukaryota; kingdom Metazoa; phylum Mollusca; class Bivalvia; order Ostreida; family Ostreidae; genus Ostrea; species Ostrea denselamellosa. The sequence continues at coordinate 4,534,424 of JAMZEH010000068.1, read as the reverse complement.
GAATTTCAAATGGGATGCAAATGTGCAGACTCAAGTTATACATCCAAGCTTAGCTAATTGTGGTGCTGAGAATCTGTTATTGCAAAATACTGATCCATCTTTCCTCTCTGATCTACCAATATATTCATGTTACACCTGTGTCATGTTTTTCGTTATTATTGTCAGATGTGCTTGCTTCAAACTGGTATCTATCACTTTCACCCCCAACAACTTGAAAGAAAGTTAATTGAAGTTATTTTTCTTTGGTATGTTTACAGTACAAAGGAATACCACAAATGCACATATTTTGGCTTAGACACAAATTTTATTATTATTACTTCTTTTTTTTTTTAAATTCTAGAATTCTGTACAGAAATTCGAATAATGCACCCTGTACCTACACAACACACCCTGTACCCACACAACACACCCTGTACCCACACAACACACCCTGTACCTACACAACACACCTTGTACCCACACAACACACCCTGTACCCACACAACACACCCTGTACCCACACAACACACCCTGTACCTACACAACACACCTTGTACCCACACAACACACCTTGTACCCACACAACACACCCTGTACCAACACAACACACCCTGTACCTACACAACACACCCTGTACCTACACAACACACCTTGTACCTACACAACACACCCTGTACCTACACAACACACTCTGTACCCACACAACACACCCTGTACCTACACAAAACACCCTGTACCAACACATACCTCAATTGGCATATGATGCAATCTTAATGACTTTAAAAATTGTACTGTATTTAATGTAAAGTGCAGTTTGTTATAATGTATTGCTGTTTAAATGATGAGAGAGAGAGAGAGAGAGAGAGAGAGAGAGAGATTTGTATTAATACCATTGTCCTGTGATAATGATAATGCTTTTAATAAAGAGAAGATCAGCTCAAAGAATTCTAACCCAGAGATATCACAATTTTATGTGATTATCATTGTAAATACCTCCAAGTGAAATCATTTATAGCTAACCAGGTCACCTTATTATGGTAATTTTATCCAGTACATTTTTTTTAATGAAATATTCTTTCCTGTTTTGTTCAAGACAAAGCAGTGTGCATTTCTACACCTTCCCCCAAAACTGTTCTTTTCATTCTTAATGTTGTGTAAAAATGTGTATATGTCAAATACATAGATATTTTAAATGAAAAGGAAATTGGTATACAGTTTCAAATGCCTTTAAATGTTTTCGTACACCTTTTTAAAAAAAAATGCTGTGAAGGAAATGTCTTGATTGACCTCTGACCTTTGAACCCTGTCGGTTGACTAACTCCCAATAACATTGTATGTCAGACTAACATGGTTTACTTGTCTGCTATAAAGTGCTGCAGGTGATTGACGGCTCTACTTAGCAAGTCATTTACAGACTGTCAGTCACTGTAGACTGTCTTCAGTGTAGTATTATACCCACCACCTGTAGAACAGCATGGGATCTGATTGACTCTCCATCATTTCTTCCAATCTATCTTTATTTTCCTTGGAGGATTTTATTTTTTTTTCTATTGTTTTTGATTAATATTTTTGGGGGTCCCTTATGGCATTTGATATGTTTTTTCTGCCAGTCTCTACACTTGGATGTGTTTGATATTTATAGAAAAAATTGAAGTGTTGCTATGTGAAGCGCAATATTGATTTCTATGACAGTTTTATTTTTGCATTGTTTGAAGAAAAAACATAATCTAGAGAGGGGAAAAAAAAAACTTTGTTCCGTGAGCTCGCAGCATTTTGAACTCTGGTGAAAGGAAGAAATACTTAAGCCCATGTGAAGAAGCAGAATTTGGATTACTCTTTGTCAACGTGTGTTTTTCCTCTCATTGTATTCCGTTAGTGTTTCCTGCTTCTAATTGCAGTGGGATAAATTTAGAAGAAAAAAGTGAACCCCAAAGAATTTCTTCCTGCTCAGATTTTTTTTTTTTGAAAAAGAAAGGGGTTGGAGAGTAATTGACTTTAGAACTGAGGAGAACAGTACTGCCTGACAGACAACAGCTACTGGAGTCTGACAGTATCATGTTACTAGGAGATTCTAGGACCGATTTTTCAAAGATGTCCAATTTAAAGTATGAGAGTGCCCATTCTCCAGCAGACACTTCTCCCTTTTATCCTGCTTTCCCCCCTCATCCATCCTTTATGCATCCAGCCATTTCGCAAATGTATGGACGAGGAGTTTCATTTCTGGAAGACAAATTCAAAAGGGAGGACCCACACGTGTTCTCCCCCTCTGAGAGAACAAAATCTGAGTTTCCGCCACCCCTGCCATTGTGTCTGCCAACTTCAGAACATGCAAAAATGCTGGAACTGGACTTGACCCATGGTCAGTATCGCGGAAGTGACCGCCACTCTCCCATGAGTCCTTCTGAGTATTACCGTCGTCGGGACATCATGAGCACGGGTAGTAGCTCACACTCAAGTCCCACATCATCACATTCCGGAGAACTGAATTTGTCACGCTTTAGAGGACAAAAATCGGTGTCAGAAGTTGGATTGGGTGAGGTAAGAACTACTGTAATGATTGTCAAAGTACTCACGGAATAGGTCACGTGACATACCTGTGGTCAAGAGTTTGATACACTGAACTTACTTGTACTTGATAGTAAAGTAATGCTGAATGATGGTTATAATGGAGTTGGTTGTGGTTTTATGAATAGAATATTCTAAAAAGTATTCCAAGATGTCACTTTAAACACAATGTATAATGAAATCGGATGTCCCATTCATGATGAGTTCATCAACGGAGTCATTAAACAATTTCCTTCTTTAAAAATGTATTGTGTAGTGATTTCTTTGAATAGTTATAAATACATTCATTATTCAGAGAAAAAAACAAAACCAAAACAAAAAACAAAAAAACAAAAATGGTAATTTGTTTATTTTGACATTTGGAGAACATTTTAATACAAAAGACAATAGAAACTGCAGATACAGAAAAAACAAATGATTAATTACGTAAAAATTGATGAATGATTGTGGATATTTCCTAGGACATTTCTGCAACAGTGTATTGTACAATGTATTGTATTGTACACTGTGGTCTCTTATTGCCCATTGTTTCAGCATTGCACAAAGTGCAGAATAATTATTGCATTAGGTGTGTGTGTGTGTGTGTTGTTATGCTGATCTGTTTTGTGGCAGATCTGTGGGATTAAACATATGACTAAGAATTAAAAATAAAGAATTTACATGTAGGAAGTTACACAATATACTTTTGATCAGTTTCCAAACTCATACATGACAGGGTTAGAAAGGGAGAGAGGCTTTTTTATCAATGATAACATCTCTCTCTCTCTCTCTCTCTCTCTCTCTCTCTCTCTCTCTCTCTCTCTCTCTCTCTCTCTCTTTTTTTACTACTGTTGAAAGATTAGCATATGTCTTGTTTAAGAGCTCTCGATCTAGTTGATAAGAATTACAAACATCATTGTTTGCTGGTGCCTTATCAAGAAAGTTTATAGTATGTTGTACATATTGTTGTACACTTCTGGCAGTCAGGATGGTAAAATTCCCACACAATAAAGTCAGTAGGTATCAGCAAGATAATTACAAATTTATTTGTCTCTCTGTATCAGCAAGATAATTACAAAATTTATTTGTCTCTCTGTATCAGCAAGATAATTACAAAATTTATTTGTCTCTCTGTATGAGCAAGATAATTACAAAATTTATTTGTCTCTTTGTATCAGCAGGATAATTACAAATTTATTTGTCTCTCTGTATCAGCAAGATAATTACAAAATTTATTTGTCTCTCTGTATCAGCAAGATAATTACAAAATTTATTTGTCTCTCTGTATGAGCAAGATAATTACAAAATTTATTTGTCTCTTTGTATCAGCAGGATAATTACAAATTTATTTGTCTCTCTGTATCAGCAGGATAATTACAAATTTATTTGTCTCTCTGTATCAGCAGGATAATTACAAATTTATTTGTCTCTCTGTATGAGCAAGATAATTACAAAATTTATTTGTCTCTTTGTATCAACAGGATAATTATGAATTAATCTCTCTATATCAGCAAGATAATTATAAATTCATTCATCTCTCCATATCTGCAGGATAATTAATAATTACAGCACTCTCTTTCATGGAAACTCAGTACATGTATCTGTATATATGAAATGTACAGATTATTTAGTCGGATTCAAGGCAGTATAAGGTTACACGTGCATAGTTATTTATTTCTTTGTGAAGGATTTAACTTTTTCTACACCTGACTTTTACCTGATCATTATGTGAAGAATAAATGTTGAACAATGCTTTAATGTACAATGTCACAGTACAAGAGGGCTGGGGGTGATTTGGCAACTCAGTGATATATTACAAATCATAAAATGGCATTGTTGTGTATTCAGGTTGAAATATATTCTGCAAAATCACATTTCTTTTGATATGAGATTAATATCTTTGATTATGTTGTTAGATTTTAATTTGATAAACAGCTTTTTGAATATGATCGGCTCAAATAGGATCAGATTTGACGAAAAACACAACAGAACTATGTTTATGGTTAAGCGGTTATTTTGTTTCTTGGGGTGTTGAGGGTCGTGATAAACAAAAACAATCATTTGATACAAATACCTCCTAGTGGCTCGTATATTGTGTTGACTTTTATCCCATAATTAATAATGCCCCAATTAAATCCTATGACCAGCTCTAGGCCGTTTTTTCCAATTAAATGCTTTGTCTGATCGTGGGGGCATTGTCACATAAAAATGTTTAACATTTGTTTCAGAAAAAAAAAAAAAAAAAATTGTACACACACATGTCATGTACTTTAAAAATCATATTGATAAGTTGCAATAAATGATCAGTTTATTTGTATGTATTTTAATCACCATTGACAGGATTTTGTTGATCAATAGATAGATCTATGGAATTGGTTTAGAATCTCCAGTATTTAACCCACTCGTTTAATCATTTTAAAGTGCTTAGATTTGGAATGTTTTCTTAAATTACAGTAACTTTTGATATACTGTATAGTTTAATTTCAACTAGTCTTTGTATTTGTTCTTGGACTTGGCAGTTAGTGACATTATTATTTTGTTGGTTAGCTTTGTAGAAAAAGAAATTGAAAATTTTTATTTCTATATAGCCTGGTTATAATGTTGTTTGATCCCTCCCTTGCTAACTGAAATTAAATCTCCAAAATTAGAATAACAAATGTTTTGTTTTGTTTTGTTTGTTTTTTTTACTGATTTTTGTAGAATTTGGACGTTTTAGTTGACTACGGCATTGTTTCTCTCAGTAACAAAATTTTGTAATTCAAACTTTAAGCTAATTCCCTTTAGTAATGGGTCATTACCTAATTTTGTGTATTAAATGAGTATCTGGAATTAACAAAAATTTATATATATATATATATATATATATATATATATATATATATATATAAGAAAATTTAAAAAAAAGAAGAGTGAGGATTTGCTTATTTATCCAATTCGTGTCACGCTTATTTTAGTCCATTAAGAAAATGAATTTATTGTGGATGAACATAGTTAAGAGGAAAGAAAAATGATGCAATCTGCTGAGATGTACCTTATAGAGAAGTTACAAGAAGGATATTCTTTCAATATGTGTTATATAATACATTCATACATAGGTCTGATTAGGGATCTGATTACAGCCGGATGTCGTCACTTTGACCGTCAGTAAGAAAACCATTTTAAGGACAACATAGGTAGCACAAAGCTGACCCAGTGACATACAAACAGCGGAAATATTATTTATAACGTAGTCGGTGTATTAAGTTTTGGTCATCAACATCTTGATAATTGATTCAAAATACTAGGAGAAATATTTCTTTATAATTAATGGGATTGGGAGTGCAAATGGTGTAAGGGTTAAATAAATTTTGATAATTTATGTATATGAAAGGAATCATAAAATAGAGAATAGAGAGTACTGAGATATAAATGAAATCGAAAGGACCATGAGGTTGAGATGTGCATTGTAGATCGTAGTAAATTTAGTGCTACCTGAGAATATATATATTTTCATTGAGTTTCAAAATGCATTTGAAATTTTTTGTTGGAAAAAAGTATTTGTTTTATACATTGATGTGCACCAGAATATTTAGGTGCATTCACAACTGATTAAGGGAAAAAAAGCACAGAAAACAGAGTATGACTGAGTTGTCTGTCAGAAACCAAAGGAACAAGGTTATGAAAAATTTCTTCATTTTTATGACATTTGATTTTCATTTGAAGGATGCAAGTAAGGTAGAATGATTACAAACAATATACTCATAGAAAAAGGTGCAATGTACCCAGTATAATAATTCTACCTCTATACCTGCCCTTTGTAAACACAAATTATATTCACCTCTTTGTATCTGTTGTAAAGTACTCATGCTCATATTGTACAGCAACCCTATAAATCTTGTATTGGGAGAGGGAATATATCTCATTTAGTTTTTGAATTTGTATCTACAAAACCTTTTTGATTTTCTGTCAATAAAATTATATATGTTCAATTCAACACCTTAATTTCTTTTTTCCTCCAGATTATTGATTAACAGATCATTTAGTCATTATTGTCACTTATGAAAGTGATAATACCTTTCTACTTAAAGTGTGAATTGATTGTACATTTTGATAGGTCAGCCAAGCATTCTATGTATATCTCAGTACTGTTTTATGTAAAATGCCATTTGTTATTTTGAATCTTAATTCTAACTAAGAAATAAATTTCATTTTTGAAAATACCGGAGGGTATGGACTGCGACACATCACACTAGCATTCAAGAAAAATATACGGACATGAAACATTGCAATTCATACCTCCATGTATTTTTCAATTTTATATTTACATTCTACTTTCACTTTCTGTCAAAATTCCCAGCTGTTCATTCAGACTCCTATATTTATCAAGATTCATGAAGCACTTTGTTCACAACTACATTCAATTCATGAGAAAATGACCATCATTACAGTTGGTAATAGGATTATCAAAAGCAAGAACGCTGGAACTGTGAATGGCAGATTGATAAATTCCACATTTAAATATTCTGATGGTGGTAAGCTCTGTGCACATATAACAATTTCTCTGATGTATCAAGTTTGTACTTGGGTTAAATTTGAAAGTATTGAAGAGATAAAGATAGAGAAAGGATACTGACAACTTTCTAAGTAATAGCTAGTTATGTGATTTCAGGTGACAGGAGATTGTCACAAGCATGCATATCATTTTTCCACAGTGTGTGAAGTTAGGTGGACAACGTTTGTTCTGGCTAGGTCAGCCGTAACAAGCACTGGACCAGCCACCAAGAAACCCATCATTTTGACTTTTTATTGAAGATACAGACAAATATTTGAGGGTGTTATCTCTTGATATATGCAAAGTTGATTTAAAAATCAAGAAAGTTAACCAAAGTAGAAATTGAATGTATCAAACCATGATAGAATAATTACCTGAAGCATACTATCAGCATTCACTGGTTGAGAAAGTGGGGGTGGGGGGTTACACCCTTGTTTTGTTGAAGATTTTTAATAAAAATGATCATTTTGGGTTCTCTAATCATCCTTTTAGAGCCAAAAAGGAACAAACTTGGGACTCAATCCAACCCCCCTGAAAATTTTCTAGGTTTGGCATTGGCATTTGTGCACAAAATATCTTCTGCCCATTTTACAAACAAATGGAAACAATTTCTGCTAATGCTTTGTGATTCAGGGTCTGTTTATTATGCTGTAAAACATATATGCACATGAATTTCATTATTTAGGGAAGAACAACTGTACAAATTTTTATCTATGACTTGAATTATTCCCAAACTCTATGCAGTACAAAGATGTTATTTAAATCTCGACACAGTGACATAGTTACATCCATATTTTTATAATCAACAGGAAATCAGACACAAAAATCATAAATAATATATTCTAGTGAAACAACTCATTCGTCAAGTAATATATTGTAAAGGATGTTCATTGTTTTTCTTTACAGTGTCCACTTCACTTAATACATTACAATTAATATCTACATCTCAATATGAGTGAAAAATTCTCGATGGGACATAAAACAAACAAACAAACAAACAAAACAATATCTTATTGAATAATGAAGCACTGTGTCAGCTGTTGACCTTCAGCATTCATTTGACCCTTTGACTTTCACCTTTAAAAACTATGATGGCAAAGAAAGAAATATAGACCTATACAAACGGAGAAAACCAAAACATGTATGCCGCAATCTTCTCTATTAGGGGTGGGTAGTGGCTTGTAGGGGGGAGGATATTATACATGATGATTGATGTTACATATATCACCTCGGAATGATCAGAGATCTATACACCTGTTTCATTTATCACCTAGCTAGCTACATCAGCCAGGATTAAAAAATAAAATTATTATTGTACACACTATATGTATTCTGCTGTAGTGTAATTGACAAGATGTAATATTTGTAAGTTTTTTGGAGCTTTAAATGTCAACAGGTTGTGCAACTAATGTTACACAGCTATGTCAGCAATATATTGAATTAGATTAAACTGTTTCACTGTCATTTGATAATATGTGAAATGTCGATAGGTTCACCAACATGCTAACCTATACTACTAACAGTGTCAGCATGCTTTCCTGAGTCTTGTTTTTTGGGGTTTTTTTTTTTGTTTTTTTGGTTTTTTTTTTCTTTTTTAAGGATAGGAAATGTGGGTCGGAAATTTGATTTATTTTTTTTTTATTTTTTTATTTATTTTTTTTTTTTTTTTTAGGCTATCTCCAGGATATTTTATTTAATTTGAATAAGAATGTGGGGAAAAAAATTGTGTGGGCTTGCATCTTCATTTATTCAATCCTGACTTTCAAATATTACAATCGTGTTATACAACTTAACAAAAGGTGGGTTAATTAAAAAATTTCATATTTCATGTTATTTTAACCAGTTTGTTCATACTTCATGGAGAAGATTGATTGTTCGATACAATAAATAATATGTAATATCTAAACAAGATGATGTTTAAAAACAGTTTTAAAAGTCTAGATGGGGGGGGGGGGGGGATTAAAAAATATGTCTTGTGTAACTCTTACATGTTATCTCTGTGTGCTGCAGACATATAACATTTTAAACGATTTACTACATATTTCAAGAAAAATGAGGTTTTCCAGTTAGGCAAGCTTAATGGTTATTGTAACATACAATATATCCCATAATTAGCAAATTGGCCCAAGAAATATCTTGTGAATCTCAAAATGGCAAGAATATCTAACTGTATATTATGTACATATGGTATTATTAAAGTGCTTTAATCTTTTTATTTATTATTTTAATTTATATTTATTTAGTTATTTATTTTTGGTTTATTTGCTTTGGTTTATTATTTTTTTTGGGGGGGGGGGGGTGCAAATTTATAGTTGTACTACCATAAAATGTTTTGTGATAGTGTATCAATTATTGTGAATCATCTTTGGTTTCAGTTAAAGGATGAAAGTTGTTTTATGTATAATAAAAAAAAAAAAAAAAAAAATTCTTCAAAAAATAAACTGACATAAAACTGTTAAATAAGATATAAACAGATGCACGCAATTCTGATATAGCATTTATTTTGGAAAATATGCCACAGTCTGATTATGCAGATATAAATTTCATTTTATACAACACACCATATGATGTACAGTTTATGTCAAAAATACAGACATTTGTTATGGTGGTTATGGTGGTTTTATATGACTATAGTTTCTATGGTAACATATCAGGTTGAATTTCTTTTTTTTCCAGGAGAATGGCATAATGGAGAAATGTGAAGATGGTGCTGTGAATTTATCGTCTGTAAGAGAAAACTCAGAAAACAGCAACATGAAGGATGAGGATATAAAGGTAGATTTGAGATATGTAAAAACTGAAAATAACTAAACTCCACCCATGAGGTGTAGCCCCCTCCCCCAGCCCTTGGTGGAGAACACATCTGTAGAAACTGAAAATAATAATTCGTCCCCAACTCAAGATGGACACCCAGTCAGTCAAAAGTAAAGTTAATTTGTAAAAATTTACAAGGAAACAAACATTTTATAAGCTTCATTAAGTCATGTGAATATACTGATTGATTGTACAGGAAAAATAAATTGGGTTGAACATGTCAGAATTCGTAAGTGTTTTGGATTTGTAGATTTTCAGATTAAATATTAAACATTTTGCAGATTGAAATGTTAATGTAAAATATTTTGTTTTCACACTATACCTAGTTAAAAATGTTTATCCCGTGCTTTAGGGCCCTTCACCCCATTCACAAGAAGCTGAAGACAAGAACCCACTTCACCATGGGGCTAGCTCTTTCTCCCCAACTCCAAGTCCCCCCAGCTCGACCCAAAGTGCAGCTAAACGCAAAATCAAGTCCAACAGTGCCATAGAGCTCACCTCGGGTAATCAGCCACTAATGATGATGGCAGCCCAGCACGGAGTTCTTCCCCAGCAGATGCAGCAGCTATTGCAGCAACAGAATCAGGGTGTCAGTGCTCAGCAACTTCAACAACAGATGATGCAACATCAAACAGTCATGTTGCAGCACCAGGTATATCATATTAATAGACATCAAAGTCGTTTTTAGTTTGTAATATCAAATATACATGTAAAGTTTACAAAGACATATTATCACTAACAATAGGTTTCGACATGATTAATGAAATCGGGGACAAAGTCATTTCTCATGCTTGTTTTGTTCAGCAGGTTACAAATGCACCTTGTCTTACATTTCAAATCATTTGCATGTTTTGCTCCTAAATTAGACATTTCCTAGACAAAGAAAAATTATATTTTTTATGTTGGCTGTAATATCATGCTGTGAAGGAGGACTATAAAAAGCAAATTTTGATCTTAGAACACAAGATGGTCAAATGCCTTGTATGTAGGTTGTCTATATCCCGGGGCTGTGGTACATAAGGCTAGAAAATGGCCAGATTTTTTGACAGTTAGGGTAAAGAGTTCACGCCTTTTTGTTCACCTTTGTCTTTGGTAGTTGTCAAATTTCTGATATAAATCTTAGTAAGCCCCATCAAGTAAATGTAAATGACCGAAAACTAACATCCAAAACACTGAACATCTTACTGCAGTGAATGTGATATTTCATGACTCAAAAAAAAAAAAAAATGTATCCATTTTAAAGTAGAATTTATGAATACATATTTTATTAAGGATTAGCCACGCAACCATTCCTGTTATTAAAATGAAACTTGTATATGACAGATTGATCTGTGTCTATTTTTAAACTATATTGTTTTCAGGAGAAGACTTATTTTCAAACATTATCTGAAGCATTTATACCATTGTTTACACATGCTCACTTTTCTCAAATGAGAAACTTATAAATTTAAGATCTAAAGACTAATCATATGACAAGACAATTTGGCTTGTAAAAAGGAAACAGCATTTTAGGAAAGTTGACATACTTGTTTGGTGCCTGTAGGTTTATGTTCAGATCAAAATGAAGTTGCTGGTAAAGGACTAAGTCATTCATTGATTGCTTTAAGAAGAAGCTGACCTGCATTGTGTATTAACGAGAGAAATATTGTAAGTGGCACATTAAAGTGTACGTGCATTAAGTCCTGTTGGGTTTTTTTTTTCCTTTCTAAACCTGGATAACTGCAATACTGTTTTGGTGGTTCAGTATTCTTCTCATTGTTGGTACCACAAAAATTGGATATTTAATTTCATGATGATCTCGTTAAGTACCTATATAAGGAAATATACAACTGAAGAATAGTGTTTATGATTTCATGAAGGCATCAGTTAAGGTGAGTTTCCCTGCGTCTGTTGTTTGTAATTTGTATGCTGACATAATGAAACTGCTGTCGTTTGTTTTCAGTTCTAATTGAGCAATTGTTTATCTCCTCATGGGTAGTATTTGCATAATTACACAAATAATGTTGTCTGTGGTCCAAATTTAGAGAAGTGCTAAAAAATAACCACTTATTTGTAATCTGTCAGTGCTGTCCTGGGAGTTGTTTCCGCTTCACACTGTGTGTAGTATGTATGACTACCAGTTTTTGTCCAAGCTTGCTCTTGTAAAGTGGTGTGTGTGTGTGTGTGTGTGTGTGTGTGTGTGTGTGTGTGTGTGTGTGTGTGTGTGTGTGTGTGTGTGTGTGCGTGCCTGTATGTGTGCCTGCGTGCGTGCATGTGTGTGATATTTCTTAAAAGAAAGACTTTTTAAGTTCAAATTCTCTTCTTTTTTTTTTTAACAGCAGCAAAAACTTCAAGAACATATACTACAGGAACTAAATGAACAGCTGCAGCTCAATGTCATTCAGCAGTCTCAGTTAATGCAGAGCTCTTCAGAGAAAAACAAGAACAACAAACAACAGCTACAGCATCTGGTTGTGCAACAGCAGCAACTCATGCAACAAATTCAACAAATACAGCTTCAGCAACGCCAGTTTCTACTAGCATGCCTGGTTCAGCCGTTCGGAGCCCCTCAAGGTAAAAAAAAGGCAGATTAGTAGATTGAACAATTGTCATGTAAATTTGCTCGACATAATGACATTTACTGAGTGAATTAAAATAAGACTAAAATGTTTGTGTACATTATACAAAAAGAAAAGATCCCAAACTTAATGTAATAGAAATGGGGTTTTTTTTATATCCCAGTTTTGATGTGTATAGTTCTTAAGATTATAGTGTTTAGCACATCTCAAAACAACAAAGTAAGGAATGTATTGTAATGTTGATACAGATACAGCCTAAAGCTTGAGAAGCTAGGTACAGACTAGGCAGTCAGTAGATCATTAAATTAATGCTTAAATTAAATTTCCTGACATGTACAAAGTTTGTGGAAAACATGAGCCTTATTAACAACAACAAAAAAAAAAAACCAGAAGCTTGTTGGCGTGTTTGTTTTCAAGTCTTTTATGATGTTATTTACATCTGATATGCATCACATAAAAACCAGATGAAATGCTGGTGTTTCCTGCAACCATCTGCTGACAAATAAAGTTAAAACAAAATAAAAGATAATGAGGTTTTGTAATGTGGGGAGGAAGTAGAAATGGACTTCATAACATGGTGGGATGCATTCATTTGTTCTACCTTCAAACATGATGCAATACGATGATTAGCATTGTGTGATTAGTAGTGCTGGGTTCTTCCGGCCCAGCACACACAACACGCCTCAATTTTGTTTTTGCTCAGAGGTCTTATTTAGTAATAGTGACTCATTTTGAATTTAATCTAATTTTAAATATCGGCAGTGTCATACATTCCATGATTAAAAAAATATATATATATATGTGTAAAAATTCCATAAATGACATTGTTGTAGTTGTAGTCTTATTTCAGGGTGAATTTCACCTTTCTTTATTGAATTTACTTCAATTGTCTGCAGTTTTAAACCTTTTTCAGTAAAGACTTGCCAAAACTAGTCTTTTCTCATAATCCTTAATTTTTGTTTCAATGGAATACTGAATGTATGTGTTGCCATTGGGCACTAGAGAATTCATACAAAAATCATACCTCATCAAAAATCATACCTCATCGCCTTGATCGTAGCAGACATTGATGGACCATAAATCAGAGATGGTTTTTAATTATAGGTGTTTCATAGTTTTTAGGGGTTTTTGTTGTTGTTTTTTTTAAATGTCTGTTAATTCAACCAGTTTGTTGAATATAGATAGAAAGCCGCAGTATTTTGAAGACTTTATTGTATAAGGTCACCGAGCTAAAATCCCAGAGACCTTTGTAATATTCAGCAGGTGCAAAATCATAACTTGAAAGAGATTCACCCAGAAAAAGTACAGGATGTAAAAATCTATCTCAAATACTAACTCATTATCTCCTCACATACACTGGTCAGGAATGAATTCATAGTAATTGTGCATGGATCCATGTTGATTATTGATTGATTATGTATTGTTTAACGTCCCGCTCGAGAATTTTTCTCTCATATGGAGACATCACCATTGCCGGTGAAGGGCTGCAAAATTTAGGCCTATGCTCGGCGCTTATGGCCTTTGATCAGGGAGGGATCTTTAACGTGCCACACCTGCTGTGACATGGGGCCTCAGTTTTTGGGGTCTCATCTGAAGGACCGCCCCATTTAGTCACCTCTTACAACAAGCAAGGGGTACTGAGGATCTATTCTAACATCCCAGATCCCCACGTGACTGGATCCATGTTGTGTCATCTGGAACAATTGTATATATTGAGAGTACCTATTGATTTCTAGGGTCAGGAGGTCGTAAGTGAAGGTCATTGTCAAATGGATATAGGTTGAGAGGTGATGGTCTGTTTTACATTAATGACTAGCTTGTACTGTTTTCACTAGATTCTATTGAAATAATTTCTCTCTGACAGCGACGTGTAGTGATCACATTCGTACTTATGAATCAGTTTCCTTTCATAGAACTTCCTCAATTTCAGCCATGAAAGTGGTGTATTCCAACATGCATCTGGGGAAAAGTAAATCGCTTGAATTCAGTATGCATTCATTAGATGCACTCTCTTAGTACTTTAAAGTTGTACAAACCTGAAAAAGTGTCAAGCTGTCAATTGAAGTGACAGGTCTTTCACGATGATAAAAAAACGGGAATTACAACATGATTAAAAAAGCTAATTATAAATAAACGACCACATCATGATTCTGGAATCGATGTACTTTTATAAACTTCTCTAATTGTATAATTTTGCACTACTTTCTGTAAGATCAAAGTGGAGGAGATGTTTTGGGCAAGTCACTACAGGGCATCTTATAACACAAGAGTGGTGTAATGGTCACTGAACAGTGGAATGGGTGACCTACATAGCCAAAATGAGACAATAATCAGCAGATGATGTAATGATTTCACTTTTGACATTAATAGTCCCTGTTGTAATTATTTTCTTTTTCATTTCGATGGTCTTTCTTGAAATTAAAAAGTAGTGCGACTTAAATTACACGTGACTGTTTGTAACGCAGTGTTTTGTGACTTGGGTAATTACATGTATACAATGTCAGTTTTAGTCATCCTTTCATTAAGCAGTCTGCAATGTTTCTATAACAGGGCTTTTTTTTTTCTTTTTTTTTTTAACGTTTTAGAGAGTATTACAGTTATCTGTGAAGCTTTGATTGTCTTCTGTCTGTGCCCACTTTGGAGAGCTGAAATGCATGTTTCCAAGATTCTGAATTAATATCTCTCTGAATATTTTTATGAATATAACCTAATTCATATTTTCACTGTTGATTTCCCATTGTATGCAACATGGAATGCGAAATAAGCAAATATATATATATATATATATATATATATAACTTGGTCAGCAAATATCTTTAGGAATGGAAAAAAGGCCACAAACTGGACAGTTATGTGCTATTTGTAAATCAATCAGATAGGGGACCATAGATATGATCATTTATGCCATTCCATAAACATAAAAGATAGGAGGTGTCAACAAATTACTTTGGACTGACACCTGAGTTCAGCACCTTCTGTGGTCAGATAAACAAACAGGTAAACACCAACAAGTCTTGTGTGTCAGCTGACCTGCTAAACTCCACTTGTACCTCCCTCACAATATGATGTGCCTGTGGGACATATATCAAGGAAATATTTATTACACATCTACATATATATATAATTTTTTGGCATCATTTTACCAGATTTACATTGTATACTTTTGTGTGATATGCAAATTCACTTTAAATAACTTTGTATTATGTAGTCAAGGTTATTTATTAAGTACAAGTGATGTACTCTGTTGTTCATTTTGTGATTGTGTCACAAGACATCAGTAAAATACCTTGTAATGGAATTTGATTTTGAAAAAAAAAAATGTACCATTGTACTTGCATGATTTCATCTCAAAGTGAAAGGCTGTTTTTAGATTTTAAAAATAACATAACAGAACAATCTTAACTACAACAGCTTTGACAGGTTATAACATATAGACTGTCACATGACGCTGACAGGTTACAACATATAGACAGTCACATGACAGCACTGACAGGTTATAACATATTGACTGTCACATGACAGCACTGACAGGTTATAACATATAGACTGTCACATGACAGCACTGACAGGTTACAACATATTGACTGTCACATGACAGCACTGACAGGTTATAGCATATTGACAGTCACATGACAGCACTGACAGTTATTACATATTGACTGTCAGACCAGTAAATGTTTGACAAAAATTGAAAACAAAATGAATTGGAAGTATGCGTAATCTTTTTTTTTTATGGCTTGGTGTATTTGGGGTACATATTTTATAGATTTGGAATGTTTTACTATCAATATGTGCACAATGGCACCATGTGTTAGGCAGTTCAGTAGAAATACATTTTTTGCTTTCAACTTCTGACAGTTATATATTATGGAATAAAATTTATCAAATGCATTGCGTTTCAAAGAATTTTATGGAAAAAAGAAATGTTTTGTGTTAAATCCCAAATCAATAATGGCCAGACCACAGCACTTAAAAGACAAAAAAGCATGCATGGTTTAGAAATCCAGGAGAGGGTTTTCTGTTTTGATTTGCTTATTTCTTTGGAGGAAACTGATAAAAATGTTTCTATTTATACCAGAGGTTGTTTACACTGTGGCAGGGGTGGTCCTCTGTTTGTTTACTCAGGTTTGGCTGGAACTAATGCTTTTGTTTACAGAGTTTGTGTACAGGCTCCCGCCCTTATCTGGATGGCTGAGATTCTCACCTGCTGCATGGCGGTATGGTTGTGTGATGTGTCAGAGTTTGCATTCAATAAGTCATCAGTAAAACATGAATTTTATTCATTTTATTGGAAAGGAAGGCATTTACCTTTTAGAGAGAGAGAGACACAGAGAGAGAGAGAAATGGGCCTGTTAACCACATAGTATAAAGGTTTAGATTTCCTTCAAGAATGCAAATGGAAAATAAACAGATTAAGATGCATTGATAACTAAGGCTGGCTATCAGCTTTCAGAATCATGAAAGAAGTGTATAGGTGTTAGTAATTATTTTTCGTAATTGCTGGTGACAGTTACAATCACAATTAAATCTATTTTAAGTTCTTTTATTTAATATATTTATGCATTTCAGGTACACTTACTAACTTTTTTTGTAGCATTATTTTTGTTAAAGTTACATTTTGCACTTTTTTTTCCCTTTTTTTTTTCTTTTCCCATTTTTTATCTCCCTTTATCTTATCGTACCCTTTGAGCAGCTCCAGTGGTATTTCAATAATTCATGCAGACCTAAACTTCCAAGCAGATGCCTGATAAACAATACCAGAATAAAAAAAAAAAAAAGCCTCAAAAAAAATAAAACAAACAAGTACAGTGGAGTTCATTGATCTTTTCTGTGCAGAGTGTAAACAGAAATAGTAGCAGCGGAAATTAATGACCCACTTCGTGTTATCAATTAACCTGAAATCCCTGCTCTTCAGGGCTTTAATTTTGTTGTGAGTTAGATTTGCTCTGATTTTCTGTCAGTGACTTGTCATTGTGATATTATCTGGTTGTTTTGGTATTTTTTTTTTTTTATTTATTAAGATGAGTAAGGTCATCCTTGATGCACTTTTTGTAGTTTAAATTTTTTTTGTCCTCCTCTGTAGATTCTGTCAGCAGATGGTACAAAATATAGTGTTCAACTTTTGGAAGGGCCTGTATGGTAGTCATTGTTGTACAAACACCAACAGGGGATTGAAGTTAATTTGTTTACAGGGTAAATAGTGTTGTTTATGACCTTGGGTTTAGACTGAATAGACAAGGCAGAAAATTCATTGTTTATTTTTTTTATCTAGACAGCCAGAAATAAAATTGGCAAGACAGCAATTTTTCTCTGTGGAAACAGTCACACAGTGTGACCCTGCAAATGGTGCATGATCTTGGTTTTGAAATGGAAATGGCCATATCCTGTGAAATGTTATATTATTTTTGTAAGGGATTTGATTAGTCAGTGTGCAAAATTAGTGGCAAACGTGAAGCCTAAAGATCAATACTGAAATGTATTGTTTACACTCTCGGAGCTGCCACTGTTTGCTTGTTATTGTTGTGTGCAAAGGACAACAGAAACATTGTTTATCATACTAGGAAAACAAGAACATTGATTAAATTTTCTGCCTGACACAGCCAGCTGAGTTCACAGGAGCTGGCAATAGTGCCAGGAGAGAGAGAGAAAAAAAAGCCCAAGTTCATGGTGGGAACTACTAGAAATGCCAGTCATGTTCTTCCTAACCAGACCATTTTTTTACCCCCCAGGAATGATGTCCCCCACGGAAATCCAGCAGCTCTGGAAGGAGGTGGCCGCCCAGTCGGGGCTAGAGGGAGACCAAAAGTCACCGTTTAATGGACTGACTACCCCCAATCCTCCCACACAGAGTCCGTGGTCCAATGGCCTGACATCTGATGGATTCTTACCTGCAGCAGGTAAATAGATTGAAGCTGACAAGCTTACCTGTGTAGATTATCTTTCCGTGTGTAGATATTATAAGGCATTGAAATGCATTGAAAAGATATTCATTTAGTTGAATGATAAAAGCAAATGTATAGACTGCAGTAAACGATGAATGACAGATACTCTCATAGATAAATACTGAAATTTCTTAATCAAATTTATATCTCAGTGCATATGAAATTAATATCTATTAATAGACTTTTTTAACAGAAGAGTTTGCACTTATGGAAGACTTTGATTGTTAAAAAAATATCAATATAGATTCCACTGTAACAGAGTGGGAGAAAGCAATGTGTATTCATTTATTTGAATTTGTCTTAATAGGGATGTTGAACCAGCATCCAATTTCCATAGACACAGATGAAAAATCGACTTCGCTCAAAACAAGCTGTCTATTTCGTCATGGACGCTGCAAGTGGCCAAACTGTGATACCCAATGTGAAGATCAGGCAGAATTCCAAAGGTAAAAAAATGTAACTGTCACCCACACTCCACAAACAATATACTGGGCTACACAACAGTACCTAGCATCGTAAGCACGGTTTGTGTTGGGGTTGAGCGCTTTGTATTGCGTACAAATCTCGTTTTGAGTTGAGCACAGTACGAGTTTAGATGGACATGACATCAGTTTGTTGCTCTAAGCTCAGATGAGGATTGTCGCTGTCATATGGAACGAAATGAAATTTGAAGTCACCCTGAGCAATGACATTGCATGGTATAAGGCACCTTGTCATTGAAATGCCCATGTATAATATCAACATTGTATTATTCGAGTTTGTTGTAATATAATGCAGGAGATAGACATCAGATAGACATTTACTGAAGTACACCAAGGTTTTTAAGTTTGTTTTTTGAATTTTAGGAATTTATATATTTTTTTTTTAACTGTGTGGTATTATGATGACTGCAGCATAATTTTTAAAGAGTGAAATTACAAAATGGTGGGTGTCTGTACTCCTGATCTGTGATGGCTTCCTGTCAGTTTGCTTCGGATATTTGAGCAGTAAATGTTGTAACACAATTCATGTATTGGACAGTAATGCAGTTCAGTTGACTGCCAGTTGTATTGAGGTAGTTCTAAACATAAATAAAACCGGTGTGACAACACACGCTTCTGTAGGGATCTTTATTGCAGTCACATTATGAATAGTAAATGTACAAAATGACTCATTTATGTACTTTGACTAGACTCATCTGAAAGGGAAGTTCAGAAGTACTGAGACTACTGGAAAAGAGGAGGGGGGTGGGGGTAAAAAAAAATTCTTAGCCTAAAAGTGAGAAAGATATGTATGTAACTTTCAATGTTTGCTCCTTGCAGACATTTGGCCACTGAACATCAGTTAGATGACCGCAGCACTGCCCAGGCTCGGGTCCAAATGCAAGTAGTCAGCCAACTGGAAATACAGGTAAACTGTGATTCACCAGGTATCCAAACAAAAATGTCACCTCTCCAAATCTAGAGTCACAAATTTAAATTGTCGGGGCACAAGACAAAACATAACAAGATTAAGAGTGAGCCATACCAGTATCATTTTTTTTTTTTGTATGGAAAATACAACCCATCCTTGTTTTGATGGAGTGTTTTGTGAAACTGCATAGAGATCAAAAGCTGTAGCGGATTTCAAATGAGTTTCTTTGCCTGTAGAAATAACTAGCATTGACAGACAATAGAATCTCCTCCACGTCAACCATCCCACATGGACTCTTAGTTTAACCCGGTTATCGAATTTAAAAAATTGATTTAGATGCATGTTATTAACTCTAATTTTAGTATTTAGTGGGTTTATTAAGTAAACAATTGGAGATGTCAGATAACCAAGGTTTACTTGTCTTTGATGATTGCAAAACCGTGACATAATCATATTCGATAATGTGATTGAACTTAGGATGTAGATAAAGATAGAAAAATCTACAGATCACCATCTCCAGGTCAACAACCCCAGGTCACCATGCCGATAAGTCAGTATTGTGGGAGGGTTTTCATTTTTTTTTTGTGGGTAAAGTTTCTTTTTTCACAGGCGATTGACACACTTATGAATGAGAAAAGGATGCTATGCAATAAATAATATATACCAGCTGTGAAAGTCAGTCATTACTAAGCAACAAGGACAAAAACTGAAGTAGGAGAAAAGAAATTAATATGAGAGGGAAGTGTGTGATTGTGACAAATTAAAAATAGGAACAGAATTAGAAGTGGCAGATTCAAGATTAATGAGCACCCCTGAATTTCTCACTGTGCCAGTAGGTCATGGGAGCAAGTGGGGGTGGGGTTCTTGTGCATTTTTGCATATTGAACTTACAAGATTTCAAACGGATCCCTGGCTGCCACTGATTTGGCTGATTATGCAAGGCACTTCCGTCTAAAAGATAAGTTCTTATTACCAGTTAAGATTTTTTGGCATGGCGTTGAGTGCAGACTCTGACCGTTAGTGTGGCACGAAATGCATATCAGCTTCATTTACAAGTGCTTGGAATCAAATACTTTGAAGAGGAAAATATTATGTAATTGTCCAGGCTTTTTTTAAATCAGCATAAATGTACTTTATAATGCTTTATCGTGAAGATAATGTATATTCTGTATGCTAATGCTAAATTAAAGAATGCAAATTCTATGATATCACTTAAAAGACCTTGTTAGAATCTTGGTAAATTGTCAATATCATTATCTGACTTGGGCAAGAAAACTTTAAATTTAAGGACCCCCCCCCCCCCCCCCCCCCCCCCCCATCCTCAATGGTTTGAGAAGAAAAATTGAAAAAAAGTTTAAACAAGTTTATTGAAAATTTTGAAGCAATCCTGAATAACCACTCTGGATCAAATATACTGTGTTTTTACATTTTAATCTCTATGTACAAATACTATTAAATTTGAGTAGAAAGTTTAAAAATTTTTAAACAATTTCAAATGGACATGATATTTGAGTTGATCAGAGAAAAAAAATCTAATATTTTGTTGACTTAAAACAATCAGAAATTGTTGAATCAGAGATAAAGCTATGATGTATGAAAAAGAACATTGAATTTCTTGGATCTCAGCAATTACAATTTGCCCCCCAGTTATTTATCATGTCTTTTTGTAGCAATGTAACAATCCTTATAGAATTCGAAACATTGAAACAGTATGTGGACTGCATCAGCATATAATGGTGTATTTTTCCTGACCATAAAGCAGCCTCACAACTTGTATACTGAGGCAGTATTGATTTCTATAAAGAGTTGATGTGGTTATTTTTGGGATTTTGAAATATGTATGTAAATATTTTGGTATGTATTCATAACTTTCATATATTAGGTTGAGTACACTTAAGAGAGATTCTTCCATTAAGGTATAGGCTTGTTGTATGTCTATAAGATGCCCACATTTTTCAGTTTGTGTATAGACAAGTTTCATGGAAGACAGATGCTGGAGGTGTAGTATTAGACTACTGATGTAACATGCATCATAAGCAATGAAACAAAAAGAAAAATTAAATTAGTTCTAAAAAAAAAAAAAAAAAAAAAAAGTTCAGCCTAGGGTCTGACATTGAAGGAAAAACCCTATTTTAAATAATCAAAAAACATTTGTTTAAAAGAAAAGAAAAAAAAATTCAAAACTTGTACATGGCGTGAAAAAATAATTTGAAAATTTATCTTCTTGAAGATCTTTCAATAAAGTCATAAAGTCTGTACAGAATTCAGTTGTACTGTTCGACTCTAAATAAGTATGCATGATATCATTTGTGTACAAATATTAGATACAGAAGATTAATGTGCCTATTTGCTATGCTATTTTTACATTTAAAATTGATGATGGAATGAGACAGGGTGGGGGAATAAGTCATGGGGAGGTCTTTTATCAAAATTTTACGTCATTTAAGGTGGCTTGATGGCTCCACTTTGAAAAGACTTTTTTTCAAATCAGCATGAAATGATTAAGTGTGAAAGCTGTGATATATATCAAGTACATAAAGGCAGAAAAATGCAATTTAAGATAAAAAAAAAGAAAACCCAGGTTTTCTTAAATGTATTTCAGTAAATATGAATAAAAGACTTGGGTGGATTTGAACTTGAGATCTGCAGATCAACATCCCAATACTTTATCCACTGAACTACATAGATATACAAACAAATCAAGCAATACAAATAATTTCGCAAAACATTTAAATCACCATATTATGACACAGCATTATAAGTTTAGGTGTGATGAACCACGATAATGAAACCTTCCTGTAATTGTCGTTATTTACTCAGTTCACACAGCATTCAAATTGCCAAGCTACTGCTGCAGTATAATAATGTATGATACTTCTGCACTGTGTGTCTACCAGTAATGGATTTAAATCCTGTGTACATTAATCAACATACTGCTTGACAGCAGCAAAAGTATATCTCTTATGTAGGTCTGTAAATGATACTTCGATGTCATTTCTATGGGGCCCTTTTTCCTTTTAAACATAAATTTATTGATGGTAGTACTGATAGCATATAATTCAATATTTGTTTGTTTGTAATTCGATCGCATTACTATTGCTGTGTGTTTTTCCGATGGGGGCGATGGTTATTGAAAAGATAGTATCATCTAGACCAAAAAAAAGTCAGGATCGTGATTTTGCAATCTACAATGATAAGGATTTCATTTTAATTATGGAATTCTGTCAACTAAATTGTATATGTGAAATGTCAGGGGATTTGATTTGGGGGTTTAATGTCACTTATTTGTTGTAATTCAATATTTGTAGTAATTTGATTATGGGTCGTACTGGAAACTGGTTTTTGAAATAGAGGGAGAGGAACTGGGAGTAACACTTCAGTCCAAGTAGATATAAGATTTTCTGCAGAAAAAAAAAGGCTAATAGAAATTTTCTAACACATGCTATTTTTTGGTTGGCAAGACAAACTTACTCAGTTATTTTTGCGGAAAGGGTTGCTGCCTGATTTTTACATTTACCTTTAGACTTTTAGTAAATCTTTCCAAGTCAACTGAAAATTTGAAAACCCTGGTCAGCGTGCCTTTGTAATAAGTATAGCTCAGTAAAGTCCAGCCGAGTCATTTGTTATAGATCCTAAAAACAAAATCTGAATCCTAATTAAGTGAAGAAAAGTTTAACTGTGACAAGTTTGGCATGAAAGAGATTCGATCTTGCAGTATTTGTTTATCTTCAGCATTGAGAGTCTGAATGAATGCCTTGGTGAGTCTCCCTTTGTCATCTGTGTCCAGTACACTACTGTATCGGTCCAGTTGATACAGATCTGTAACTGAAGTCCGTGGATTTATTTGGTGCTAAATGTAGAAGTGATACATGCTGATTTTTTGTTTTTCAGCATTTTGATGCATTGCTTTATTTTTTTTTCTAATTAACCGTGGTAATATATTCATGATTTTGTTTATGGCAGTCACGGTGGGTTTTAGTATCAATCATAAAAGAACTACTTTGACAATTTAAGGGGGAAAAGGAGAGATGAATTTGTTGTTTGAATGCCTAATTGAAGACATGAAATATTAATGGGATTCAGCAATATAAGCATTTTTAGACTTGTGTGTCTGTTTTTGCCACGATTTGTTTACTGATGATGTATCTATATGTCTTTCGGTAATTCTTTGAATATTTTTTATGATCGTGAAAAAAAAAATTTGAGTGCATGGTAGTGCAAAAACATAAAATGAAAATGAATTATAGATTTCAGAAGATTGCAAAGGGGAACAACTTTCACAGATATAAAATTGATTCGATAGATTATTTTTCTCTCCCCTTTTTACAGCTGACCAGAGAGAAAGAGTTACTACAGGGTATGATGCAGCACCTTCACATGAAGCAGCCCAGGGCGAAGTCCGATCAACCCTCCCCTCAGGTAATGCAAATCATTAGGACAAATTCCGACCAACCCTCAGGTAATACAAATCAAGGCAAAATGCAACTAACCCTTCCCTCAGGTAACACAAAAATTGTCAGGGCAAAGTCTGATCAACCCTCCTTTCAGGTAACACAAATCACCAGGGCAAAGTGCAATCAACCCTCCCCTCAGGTAACACAAATCACCAGGGCAAAGTCTGACCAACCGTCCCCTCAGGTAATGCAAATCACCTGGACAAAGTCTGACCAACCCTCCTCTAAGGTAACACAAATCACCAGGGCAAAGTGTTATTGACCCTCCCCTCAGGTAACACAAATCACCAGGGCAAAGTGTTATTGACCCTCCCCTCAGGTAACACAAATCACCAGGGCAAAGTGTTATTGACCCTCCCCTCAGGTAACACAAATTACAAACAAAGAGTACAACTCTGCTGATTTGTAGATGTCTATGGTGACAAAATAAGACTCAATTACTTTCTACACTTATTTTTGATTTTCAGTAATTTTTTTTTTTTTAGAGCATAACTGTCATATATATATTTGCATCTTTTTGAAATTATGTCATTCTGATGAACTGAATGTTATTTGTTATTTTGCAGAAGACATTTCATCCCAAGGTTTCTACACCTGTTCCGATTTCCATGGCAACAGTGACTCCTACCTCGGTGACAGCCCCCAGCCCACCGAAGTCAATAGCAGCATTATCCTCCCCACTGAAGCAAGCTGCTGTCTCATCTGTCTCAGCCCCGCCTACCCCTGTCCCCATGGTCACACACCCCATGTCCCTTTCACTGGGGATTCCTCCCTCCATGGTCACGTCACTCTCTAAGCCTCCCACGCCTCAGTCCCAATCTCAGCCATCGACGCCCACCGGAGGTGGGCCCATGAGACGACGTGTCTCCGACAAATGTAACCTCCCGATCTCAGCTGGAACCTCAGAGGGTATTAATTAACATATAATACAATAGCTGTAAGATCCTCAGAGGGTATTATTAACATTTAATACAATAGCTGTAAGATCCTCAGAGGAAGTTAATTAACATATAATACAATAGCTGTTAGATAAAGAGAAAAGATCCTCAGAGGGCATTGATTAGCATTTATTGATTAACAATTAAAACAGTAGCTGTTAGATAGAGAGATTAGATCTTCAGAGGGGACTAATGAATATTTATTGCTGTACAATAACCTATGATTTGTCCTAAGCATGTAATACTATAGATAATTGTTATGGATATACTTAAGCTTTTGTGATTAAATTTTTGAGAAATACGACTTGATGTTTGCTGTAATTTCTGGGGGAAAATCACAACAGATGAAATATGCATTTACATGTATACTCATTTGATTTTGTGCTTCTGTTTTAGAAATCCAAAGAAATCGTGATTTCTACAAGAGTACAGATGTACGTCCCCCCTTCACCTACGCCTCGTTGATTCGGCAGGTAAGTGTGGCTGTTCTACATTTCAGATTGATGATCCACTTATCGAACAATGTGTATTATATTTGCAACAGATGAATTAGTGCCAAGCCATCACTCAATTTCAGGTTTTTGTTGCAAAGTCATGTATATTAGGTGTTTCTTGTACAAGACATTTCAGGTGTCTGTGAAAATTTAACTGTTTAGCAAAAACAGATATTTTTTCTTCTTCTAGAAACAGGCAATTTAGATATTATGTACGTGTATTTGTAGCATATTTGAGTACTACAGTGTCTAGTTTAAAAACTGACCAATGTATAAATAAGTCATTAAACTGAAAATTTTATTGGTTGATCATTTTCTATGTACATGTTTAAGAAAATTATCACTTGGTGATGATTAATAATCAACGAATCGTTATGTGATATCACTTGACATGTGATGATTTATTTTGTTCAATTATTCCTAGAAATTAAATGTCAAGTATTCTGTGCAAACTACATAGAGAATGATGTTTATGTATTTTATATAGAAATGGATATTTAGCTTTTGAACTTATTTATGTTTAATATTAGTCATTTCTAACTTTAAATGTTTTTGTGGGGTGTGTGTGTGTGGTGTGTGGAGAGAGAGGGGTGTGTGTGTAGTGAAATACTGGAAAGTCTACAACACTTTCCATTATTTAAACCTCAAATTTTCAATGCAATGTACATAAGGAGAAAGGAGTTAGGCATATAAATTTTTTTTTTATTATTTTTTTTTTTTTTTTTTTTTAAATTTCTTTATTTATTGAATACAGGCCATCATTGAGTCTCCTCATAAACAGCTGACTCTGAATGAAATCTACCAGTGGTTCCAAAATACATTCGCCTATTTCCGACGGAATGAAGCTACTTGGAAGGTATGCAATGATTGTTCCCAATAAATTATGCAGTACTTCATGGGAGATAACTGCATGGCCATGTGTTTTGATATTGCACGGCTTCAAAATGTTTTTTCCTCCCCTTAGTTTCAATGGCATTTCTTAACAACATTAAAGATAGGCATGACAAAATTTATTTGTCTATGAAATTATTTCTCTAAAAGGGCGAAATCTTAGTATAAGTGACTTTCAATCAAAAATATATCAATCAAAATCGTTTGGGATTTGTAGACCAAGTGGTGAGTTACAAGCATTGACGTGTTTACGCCCAACAAACTAGACAGCGATGTTTTATATCCTTTATTTACTTTATAGTACATGTAAATGTATTTTTGATCTACTTTTGAAAAGTAAAAATGCTTTAAATCTACTTTTGAATTTAGAAATTTAAAAGTGGAGCTTCATGATACTTTATACAAAATAAACATTCATGATCAAAGTTACAGATTATGATGAATATCATGTCAAATTGTAATTTAACAGCTGATTAGAAACTATAACTGTCAAGTCCTGTGATGTTATGATGTGTGTTGATGAGTTTACGTGTCATCTGTTACTTTATGTGAGGATTGATGTCACTGGCAACACCATAACATCAATCAGGATTTTCTTCAAGTATATAATGTAATTAAAAAAAAGATAACGGGGTGTGTTATGAATGAATTTATATCTATCTATCTATTTATCTATCTATCTATCTGTTTATCTATCTATCTATCTATGTGTGTGTGTGTGTGCCCCAGAAATAAGTATAGAAAATCTACACAAGTAGATATATGATAAAAATACCACAAAGTCGATTGAGTATATACTCGGAGTATATACTCAATCGGCTTTGTGATATTTTATTTATATATATATATATATATATATATATATATATATATATATAGTGTGTGTGTGTGTGTGTGTGCATTTCCTGCTCTATTTATACATAATGAATCACTTCATGTGATTTAGAGATAAAATTAACCACGTTTGAATTGGAAATGATTAGGTTTTTCACATAGTACATAAAACATTTGACAACATTTTAACATATTTCATGTATACGCAGATTAAAAATACACTGTAAATAGTTCTTGACATTTGAATAAATAATATTTAAGGGCTTGTGTGATTGATGAGGCCTCATTCAAGAGGTGCAAGTTTGTCATTGTGGTACAGAAGAATTCATACATCTTCAAATTGTTAGAGTTGGTGTATCAGATAATTAGTGAAGAAGTAGCCTAACCTCCCCCTCCCCGCCCCCTTGATTTGAAAAGTGAATTTTATAAAATAAAATTGTGTTTTAGGTCAGTCTGCATATTATGATGGTGAATTCTCATGGCTATGTTTAAGGATGGTCAATTCTTATACCTGTGTTTTAGGATGGGCAATTCTCATAGCTATGTTTTATAGATGGTCAATTCTCATGCGTATATTTTAGGATGGTCAACTCTCATAGCTATGTTTTATAGATGGCCAATTCTCATACGTATGTTTTAGGATGGTCAATTCTCATACCAATGTTTTAGGATGGCCATTTCTCATAGTTATGTTTTATAGATGGTCAAGTTGTAGGATGGTCAATTTTCATGCTTTTGTTTTAGGACAATCAGTTCTCATGCATAGACTTTCATGCAAGCCTGGTTCTAATACGACTGTACATGCACATTAGAGTATGGACTGAAGAAATTGTTTATATTGTTACGATGGGTGTAATTAATGTCTGTAGGTTGATTTATGAATCCTGAATCTAACTGTCAGCTAAACGTTAATTTTTAATTATCTAATTTTATGATGGGTTATATTTCCTGATTCATTGATCAAGCAAATTAACTGTCATGTTTTAATTTTATTGAAATATTGTTCATTTAATTCATGCAATTATGGTACTTTATCATCTTTCAGCCATGCAGAAATATATCAAAAATGAATGTGAAGTTTCTGATGTCATGCTTTTTTCTTGTTTCAAATATCTATATAATGATATGAAATGTGCTGATTTCCACTAGAGGGCATGGAAAGAACAAGGAGTGGTTATGTTTACAAAAATAAAAGTTTTTCATGACACATCAAACAATTTATCAAATCAATTTCTCATTCTGCTTAGTAAGGAATCCATCAAATCTTATCGAATGTTTCGGTCAGGGTCTTGTGATGTCTTTTGCACTAACTGATAAATTGACTTTAATTGTCATGGTGCATTTGTTCATTTGCTTCTTTTCCAATTTCTATGTTGATATTCCTGATTTTGTAGAATGCTGTGCGGCACAATCTGAGTTTGCACAAATGCTTCATGAGAGTGGAAAATGTGAAAGGGGCCGTGTGGACAGTCGATGAAGTGGAGTTTTACAAAAGACGGCCCCAGAAGCTAGGGGGGTAAGGCTGTCATTCTTTGTTGTACAAATTATGTGTGTGTATAATGCTCAATAAAATAAAACTCTAATCAGCTTTCTGGATTGCATGTTCTGCCCATGGGAAAAGGTGTTAATGACAAGTAATATTTGTTA
Organism: Ostrea denselamellosa; assembly: GCA_024699665.1. Classification (NCBI taxonomy): domain Eukaryota; kingdom Metazoa; phylum Mollusca; class Bivalvia; order Ostreida; family Ostreidae; genus Ostrea; species Ostrea denselamellosa. The sequence continues at coordinate 4,505,406 of JAMZEH010000068.1, read as the reverse complement.
ATAAACCACCATATATATATATATATATATATATATATATATATATATATATATATATATATATATTATGCATCAACAAACAAGTTCCTGATGACAAAATTTCTGAGAAAGGGGGTGCTTGTAAATTTCAGTGATATTTCTTGCAAGAAAAGTTAATTTACGTTAAAGATTATAGTTCAGTACATTCGAAATTTATTGATTCCATGGAAATCATTGGTTGGTTGGTTTGTCCCTATGTAGCAATGATACACAGAGAAAATAATATGAAGGACTCATCTTGGAATACCAAAACATGATATAAAAGACTAGTCTCAAAATACAAAAAAAAAAAAAATTATATGGAGGACTCGTCTCGGCATTAAAAAAAATTATATGAAGGATTCATCTCGAAATACAAAGAAAAAAAAAGATATGAAAGACTCATTTTGGAATATTCATATTGTTGTTTTATTTCTCAGAAATATGTCCATTAAAGAAGTGAAAAGTCCCTCAATGAATGCTGAGCCTGTAATTTTTGGCGAGACATTTAATGCTAGCTTACGGGTAAGTGCAAGAACTGAAAGACTACACTCTAGTAAATATACATGATGTACTCAGCCGAACAAAAATTATATGAATGTCAATTTCCAACGCAGGCTGCAATTGAGCAGGCTACCATGTTAAATCACCATTACACAAATGGATCGGTGTCTATGGACGGTGTGGAAGATTTGTCCATGAAGACCAGCAGAAATAACAGCTCTGATAACCTGAGAAAACTGGGGTCCCCATCCAGGTAGGTACAGATCTTGTCCTAATTGTTCCAGAATTACGTCTCCAGGGTATTGTGTTATGAAAAGAAACAAAAACAAGGAAAAGGTTGTTCAGATAGATTGTGTTGTGTGCATTTCTAGCTGCATTCTGTAGAATTTCCAGGGTTTTTTTTTTCTTTAAATTTCATGTGGATTGTACAGCACTGAATATTTTTGATTTATCTCCCTGTGAATATTTATGATTTATCTCCCTCTAGTGACATTCCATTCTGCATAATGGTATTGTCAAATGAATTGAATATTTTTTATAGGTAAAATTTATGATTAATCAAAGTTTCTTAATTTTGACGATGAAGTACCAATATGATTATATTCTTTAGGAGGAAATGCTGTGTACTAGAAATTGTAATTAATTGGACAAATGTTCATTTGTTTAACTTATTAAGGAAATCAAGTTTTAATCATTAAACATATAATAATTAGTTTATTGTATATTAATTGGCAACTTTTGAGGTTGGTTTATTTTATAGCAGTTCGTAAATGCTTTATAACAATTTTTATTCAATTTTATTAACATCCTATTTCCGTCAGAAGTCTAAATCTGTGCAATTTATTTAATTTTCTTTTTTTTTTTTTGAATGGACGAATTTTTGATGATTGAAATGTTAATATTTTATGCTGATTTAGAACATAAACCAATAATGATATTCTTTTGTTCAGATTCTACTTATTTTCAGTAATTCAAGATGTAATTTATTACACTGTTTAAATTCAATATTCATGATTATATTTGGACAATTTTTGGAAAGTAACTGACATAAGCATGACTAGTGATTGTAGACTGGGGACACCTGTTAACGTCTCAAACAAAAAACTGCAGTTTGTCTGGGTCGTTCATACTGTAGTTGTTGTACTGATTGTTAGCCTATACTTCCTAGATAGACATATTGCTTCTTATTGGCTGGCGGAGGGCAGATGTTCTATTTCATAAATCATTTCAAATCATAAAGCGCGAGTCATAAGGTTTCGAGATAATTAGCTAATTTGATGCTGTTTACATACTGTGTGTGAAAGATACGCCCTTTACCTAACCATGGCTGACAAGTGATCTATCAGATGTCATTGATGTGAAACCCGAAATTAAATTTCAAACAAGAAAACATCCAAGAATTTCAGTGCCAGAAATAATGTGTTGATAATTTGCCGTATCTGACAGGCCTAGGTCACTAGGGCATTATCCGACAGCTAGCAGTGTCAAGCATGGCGTTTACGACCCTCTACAGTACAGCGTGGCCTGTGTTGACGAGTCATTTCCTGAAGTCAGTCAACTTGTTTTCATTTTGTGACAATCCATCTATCGTGATGTTGTTGTATGCATAAAACATGACCAGCATTCTGGGCTGTCGAGCCTTTGTTTGTTCGTACAGAGGGCGCACGGACTTTAACTACCGTTTGCTACAAGTTGTTCAACATACCTGGTACCAGGCTGCAGAAGCATGAATGAATCACTTGATTTGCCCAGAAGTTTTAAATTTTGTGTGTCGTACATGTCTTCTTATGTTAACTTCCTCCCTATGTAGAAATCAATTTAGACCAAATAAATTTTGTTGCATATAAAATATACCATATCTCAAGGCAGCTTAGATATCTTTATGAGATTTTTATTATATGCAAAAAATGCTTGCAACATACACTCACCTAAAAGATTCTTGGAAAGCACTTTTGTCATTAGAAGGAAATTGAAATTTGACTTTTTCAGATTTGATTTTTAATGTTAATCTCATGGCTATTCTCAGTTTATGTATATAAATTATTTATGAAAATATATCAATGGGAGAGATTCCAGGCCACATGATGTAATAGCACACCTGCACACAAACACCTTTTATCTGCATAATTTTCTTTTACTGAAATATGTTTGAATTCGTATTTCCATGTAATTTTTTTTTTTTCAAGAAATACAGGTCATTCGGATTTGAATACTGTGAAAACACTAAGCTACTGCACTTTTAGAAGAGGCATAGAGTTCATTATATTTTAATCTTACTAAGTGTATGTAATTTAAAAAAACAGAAACTAAAATCAAATGAAGAAGGGCTGAGCTATTTACTGCACGTCCCACAAAATGTATTTGCTGTTCAATATCAATGACATATTAAACCGGGAAATTCATTCATTATGCATACTTTTCATAAAAGCACAATGATGAATTGAAAAAGAGGAATATACATGCAAATAATGACATTTTAATGGTAGCAATTGTTTGTTTACAACACACAAAAATAGCTCAGCTTGTGATGAGTTGACAGCCGTGGTTTTGAAGTGATGAATAAGCAATTCAAAGTTCACTTGAACAGCAAGCAAGGGCCTTGTTGATTTTGACAGCGTTTAACTTCCTGTGGTTGACAGCCCTTCCTGTCGTCGTCAGCTGCCCCTGCACGGGATTACCACAATTCTATAGGAAAGAAGTGTAGCTTTATTTCAAAATTTTTCGGGATCCAGCGTGATGCAATCATTGAAGTTTATTGCGGTTTTTAAATCAAGTCTTAGAATGAAATTTGTGAATTTGTAGAGAAATTTAGAGAAAATATGAAGTTGTTATATGTTGGACTGAGAAAGTGGTGGTATGAAGATCGATGTCAAGACGTTTTGATAATTATGATAGTTAGTGCTCATATATTTCAGATCATCAATATCTTTACAAAGGATTGGAAATGAATATTCTAAATGTTGTTAAAAGAATTTCTGTAGGGGTGCTATTTCCTGTGTAGTGGGATTGTGCTGGCAGCAATATTGAATAAAATTTCAAAAAACTGTTATTTATGCAGTTTCAAATACTTTCCTATCTTTGGATGTGAGACAATATTCTGTTGCACTAGTTCTTGTCAATTAATATTCATTAAGACACCTTGAAATAAGGGAGTTAAAGTGCACATAAGACTTTGTGTATAGATATATGTTTATTGGCCGTAACATTTTAATGTAGTCACCTTTCATACAAATGGTGTGCATTTGATACAGAAAAGAATGCAATGTCTTCAAATGAGAATTTATTAATTGGCATTTTTGTCATAATTTGCATAAAGTGACCAAATTTCTTATTATTCGTTTAAAAATATTTTAATAATAATTAGAATTATTCATGTTGCATATTATTTTATAGTGATTATTTAAGATGCATGGTTTTCTTCTGGAACAAAAAATTTAGATGAAGTGACCCATAAATATTACTAGTAATTATGTTTCCATTTTTGGACAAATTAATATATTATGAATTTAAATTGGTAATTAAAATTGGTGATATGTTAACATGTTAATACTGAAGTACCAAAAACGTATGTCTGTGATGTAACAATACAGATCTGCTTATAAATTTTTTGGAAATATAAATGTCACATTCATTGTATTTATCATTTCAGAGATAACTTCGTGGATGTTAAAGAGGAATGTACTGAACGAGATGAGGCATTTCTGGAGAATGGTCATTCCACTGTTGACAGTCCCTTATCAGTGGTGGTCCATGGTGACTACTCCAAACAGGCTCTTAATCTGTCCCCTAGAAACCAGTATGACGAGGTTCCCCTGGACAACCACCAAGCGGGAAAGGATACAGGTTGTGAACAGGGGTTAGATCTGTCCCCAGTATCTAGGTCTCCAAAGTCTAGCTCACCCATTGGACAAAATTCATCCAATCAGAACACTCATTCAGTGCAGATTTCACAGGAGGTGTCGCTGGACGGCTCACCGAGGTCCTGACTGTGACCGTGAATGGATGCTTTTTCCTTTCTGTTTGAATGACGGCTGTAGTATACGATGGTTCAGTCAAACTGAACCTGTTTTTATTTATGATTCTTCAAGTTGTAATTTTTAGTGACCTTCAGTGTTGCTGAGTCATATTATATCTTTGACCAATCAAAAGTTGTGTTGGTTTTACTATGTTAGATTTAATTCTGATATATATTCAAGTGCTACTGTTGCCTTTTTGTGTTATATATTCAGTTTTTTTGTTGTGTTTTGCTTCAAGTTTTAGAATGCGTAAACTTTGTAGTGTTTTGAATCTATGATTAGTTTTATTTTGAAAACTAACTGGTTTTTTTTTTTCAATTTTCAAATGAACAGGATCTCTTATCATACTTTGGTATGCCTCTCGGTGGAGAGGAAAAAATTGTTTAATGTATTTATGTTAAAAAAAGATCTTGCACAGTAGATCCAAAACATTTGGCTCTGAGTATTGTAAGGGCAATATCTTCAATCAAGAACATCTGATAGACTTTTGTAAGTACTGCACCCTGTATAAATAATGAATATTTCATATCACCTGATCAAATTGTATTTGTATTGATGTTCCAAACAGGAAGTATTCTGCTGTAGACTTGGGTAAAACAAGCATCCAGAGACAGTCAGATGATCATACTGTGCTTCTGTAGATTGCCTGATATCTTCTGTAGACAGTCTGATATCTTATGTAGATGGTGTGATATCTGTAGAAGGCTGATATCTTCTGTAGAAAGCCTCATATCTTCTTTAGATGACTTGATATCTTCTGCAGAGGGTCTGATATATGTTCGGTGTATGCTACCAAATCAGTCCTTCTGTTGCTATGGTATGGTTTTATTTGCTGTGTATTTTTTTTTTTTTGTATTTGTTAAATGTAGTTGTGTGCAATAGAAGTGAATCTTTTTCTGCAATAGCCAATGAATTTTTAAAGCAGATTTGTTATGATTTGTATCTGATTTTGCTTTTTTTTCAGTTTTTTTTTTTTTCAAATTCAGGATATCTTTAGTAACACTGTTTGTTGAAAGTAATGATTGCTTAATCGAGAAGGTTGCCATTTTTTTATATTGGTTGATTGGTGTACAATGTTATCTTCATTTTTTTTTTTTTTTTTTGTTTCATATAAAAAATTTCATGCTATCAGTTTTGAAATGAAGAATGTTGCCTTTTTTTCTTTTTTTTTTTTTTAAAGTATGGAACATTTTCGTGAACTCTAGATTATACCAAAGAATAGACAATATATTTTTTTTCTGAATGACATGTACAGTTCATTCTTGTATCTTGTAATCTAGAAAAAGGTCAAGTTTACAGAAACACCTGATCTATAAGACTACTCAATAGTCCTCAAGTCTCGCCAGGCCATATATATATATATCTGATATATATTTATAAAACGGGCATAATATTTCAGTACACAACCATAAAACAATATTTATTTATAGTAACATTAGCTGCAAGGATGTAGCCTTCCCAGATTTTTAACTTTTTTGACACACCCACCTCCCAGAAATGTCATAATGGTAAAAAATAGGGAGGGCTACATTTTTGTATGATGGTATTTATTTTATGTTAACACTTGCGGATAGAAATGGCATTCATTGTGATGGACAAATCAGTTACAATTCTTGTTAAATGAACCAGTATTTTATTGTACATACAAATTGTGTTCATGGTTAACCCATAGTCAATCTAGTAGTTACATGAATATTTGAACTAGTACATTTTGAAAGTTATATTTATAATGATTGATAGTACCGACATTCATGCATTTCGACCTCAGAAATTTAAGAATTCAGTGCGGTATATTTCTAGAACCAAATGAAATTAAATCGGAATCTATCTCATTAATTGCCCCATTTTCGGATTAAACGCATATTTCCTCTGTGTTAAAGAAAGAGATCTCACATTATGATTTGTTCCACTTCTTTCATTATTGACATATATCTTTACTGTACATAGACTCACACATATACATACTAGTATATACATATATATTGTACAGGTGTTGTTGATTGCTTGTGTGGTACAGTTCTCCACTTCCGGGGCCAGAACCCAGAATCATAATTAAGCATCAATGTGTTTTCACTCTCATGTGTTTCCACTGTCCATTTTTCTTACAAGACCAAAAACTGACATAATCAGGGAGCTGCTAAAACAGCTAAATGCCTGTGTATAATGCATATAGACATCATTTGCTTAGTTAGATGTACTTAGATATTAAAATGATTGGCGTTAGCTTCTTCTCCTTACTTAAAAGTAAGAGAGCAATATAGTTCAGATTTAGGAGATGATTTAACATATTTCAGACAATGAAGAAATTATATTTAATGTTATTCTTGTTCAATGCTGCTGCTGATTTTGTGATGTTTTGCAATGCACTGATCAAGCATCAACATATGTAAAAATGAATATTGTCGTGGTTATAGGGAAGCAGTACCCCCCCCCCCCCCCCTTCTTCCTTCTCATTTTTTCCTGGGTCTCCGTGATTACATTGATGTTGTCGTCGTGTCAGTGAAGGAATCAAATCATCGCTTCTGTGAATCAATTGTAATTGCTCATTTGTACCTCCCAAAAAAATTTAAGGGTTTGAAAATGATGTCATTGTGAAAATGGTTATTTTGACTTCAAACTCATTGTTCATTTTTGGTCCACATTTTAACGAGACGATACCATGGAGACTGGACTTTTCCTCTTTTTTGCTCTGATAATACCTCATTCTTTCATCTTTTTTCATTATGTCTAGTCATTTTCCCTTTGTTATTTATTACAGCTTATTTCCCTCCTTTTAGCACAAGTTAAGATCGTTGCTTTATACGTGTTTTCATCTCAGGAAATGAAAATTAAAGAATTCATAATGTTCAATCAATTTTCTTCATGATAAAGGTCACTCTGTGACAGGACCAATCACATTGGTTGTTACAAGTAGGTTTTTTTTAAGACCGGTGCATTTCATCACAGACTTGTTATATGTTCTGCATCCCCTCATGTCAGTCAGAATAAAATTTATAGTATGCTGGAGCATGCGATTTGTTGTATTTGTTTAGGAACAACAGAGACCTGAATACGTGACATTATATGTACAATTCATTGCCAAATTGTCGATATACTGGAAGATGATGCACTGTGAACATTATAAATGCAATGCAAGTTGTCTCCATCCACAAGGATATGGATCTTCCAATTTTGATACCTCCCTGCTCGAAGGCCGTAAGTGCCGAGCATTGGCCAAAACTTCACCGGCAATGGTGACGTCTCCATATGAGTGAAAAATTCTCGAGCGGGACGTTAAACAATATATAATCAATCAATCAATCCAATTTTGATGAGACATAAATTCTAAGTGCTAACCCTTCAAATCACTACCGTGGCCGAGTGGGTAGAGCATCGGGCTTAAAATAACAAGGCCTCTCACCTCTGTCGGCGCGTGTTCGAATCTCGGCCGCGGCGTTATGTGAGCAAGTTTGCCAGTTTACTTGCGAAAGGTCGGTGGTCTCTTCCCAGGTACATTGTATCTGGGTTCTCTCCTCCACCAACAAAAACCAGATAACTGAAAAATTGTTGAGTGTGGCGGAAAACAATAAATAATCAATCAAACCACTACCAGTCGTGGTAGCTTTCTGGTAGAGTGTTGGCTTCGGAACCTGGAGGTCATTAGTTCGAGCCCCGCTCATGCCATGGTCGCATTAAACCTACGATGTAAACATAGGTTGTGATAGCTCCTTCACCAAACGCTCGGCACTAAGAAGCGAGAATCACAAGTCTTCAGATATGTCCTTAAAAAACTGAGGCCCCATGTTGCGGCAGGGTTGACACGTTAAAGAACCCTCGCTGATTCGGCCGCAAGCGCTGAGCATAGGTCTTAAATTTGTGGTACTTCACCTACAGCTGGTGACGCCTCAGTTTGAGTGAAAAATACTCGAAGGGACCTTTTAAAAACAAACAACTATTAAACCACAATGACGATAAAAATTCAAATGTGTTTTAATGTTGACAATTATTAATGCAATGCATTCTTGCAAATGCAGAACGTTTTGTGTGAAGTCGATCGGATGAGTATGTCATTCGTTTGTACTTGGATGACGCCTGCAAGAAATGTGGGTGAAGACCTTTTTTGTTTTACATAGACATCAACAGACATGGAGATTTAATCCTACTAGCTGAAGGAAACGAAACCACCCACCAGTATGACTAGTGACATTCACTGCTTATACCAAAGGTTTGGACAAGGAACAGTTGAGTTAAAATCAAGAGGTTTGTCGGCTGGAATTCAACCACACATTCTAATTACGAGCAATTTATATTTTACCGATGGCTATTCCGTAGTTGGCTTCAAGATCAGTCTCTGGGAATTATGTTTAAGGTGATGACTTGATTACCACTGCATATATTTTGATTTATATGCTTTGTAATCCAGTAGTATAATCTGCATTTATCCAGTGCGAGTTGAAACCCGTAAATATCCACGATACAAAAAACCCATAAAAATGCATCACCCCTTTTCCATGGGTCATTTTCTAGTTTGCTTAAATTTTACTTCAAATTCTACTTAAAGTTTGATGTAAGGCCATTTCCAGATTAATTGAATGATATGGTGCCAATTAAAACAAGTCATTTCTCAATAACTTTATTTCATACATGTGTACCCGACAAGATTTTCTTCCAATCAATACAAACATAGATATCGGTGTTTCTTTAGTCCCATGGCCACACCTCCGTTTGGTCACAATAAAAGACCAGATATACTTTCTTGCTAGACAATCTAGGAGGAAGAGTGGTGAAATCAAATGTGTTAAGGTGGGCGTCGCCAGTATCGGAACTGTACATGAGAGGTCTGCCGGATGTAACTCCTAGAGTTCCGGTGCATTTTTTGTACCGTGCTGGGTTGGAACCCGCTATGAGACAGCGAGGTTTACAGCTTCGTCCACAAGGATCGTGAGCTGCGATGTAGACTTTGGAGGGAGTATTTCCTACCGGAATTTTCACACCAACTTCGGTTAATGCAAACGACAATGGCTGCCGTTCGTCGATAAGTGCGTAGTCGGTGTAAAATCCGTTATAATTCAATCCAGTGGCTTTAACGTAAACTTTGGTTGCACCCGAACCAATGTGTTCACATTTAGGATTTCTTGCAGGATGACCTACTTTGTGGGTGATGTATTTGGCGTCGTGATATTGGTTAAACACATCCTTATTCATTATAGGGCGGCCGTGCTCTATTGGGTGGGCGTCATAGTGTACCTCATCAGGCCTCCTGTAGTATACAATAACGGGAATATACACCCATTTGGATATATCCTCTACACCGTCAATGGTGTAGGTATTCTGAAATGAGTGGTATATAGGTGAAGTCTTTTCATCGGAATACTTGTATTTAAATGCAATATTTCCTTTATCAGTTCGGCTCGTGTAATACCGCCTTCTTTTTCTGTAGCGTGTCGTGTATCTGTAGGGACTGATGTATTTGTAGGGATAGTGATAATGGGTGTGAATGTAAGTCACACTTCTCCTTTTCCTCCATCCAAACCAGCTGTTCCATCCTGGTAACTTATCTTCTTGCTGACTTGGAGATGGATTTTCAGATGGAGCAGCCGATTTTTGTCGCAGAGGCGATGATGCCGGCTGCTTTGAAACCTCGTATTCATGCGCCGTCATCGTCATGCATTGTCCATCTCTACAAAGCATTGCTGATGACCCACAGTCGCTATTCGTCTTACAATTTCTGTTTGGATACTGATATTTAACTAACTGGGACCACTTTAAGGCATATCCGTCTTGGTTCTTCAGATACACTTTCTTTCCATGTTTGATATTTATATAGAAAGGCTTCATTGGTTTGTCTGACCTGTGTCCACCACTAACATCGGGATACGACGTTGGATCCACACCTCGTTTCACCTGATAATCTCTAAATTTTTCCCACATTGCATCAACAAAACAGTGATGTAAATAGAAGAGTGGCTCTGCAGGTGAATAATCTAGATTATCCATTGTTCCTCCTATCCAGGCATGGACCTGACCGTGCTTGGCTTCAAGATTAACATCAAACTCAGCATCGGGCTGGGTAATCTCAGATGTATACGTTTTCATCATCATGTTGTCCAGTGTCTCTCTCTGGAAAAGCTGACCGCTATTACCAATATTTCGGATGAGGACACCAACAGTATCGTGTTTCCAGTTTTTGAAAGGACCATCTACTACAGTCCCCGTACCGGAGCCCATAAAGTCTTCCGTAAAAATGACGCTAGCAGTTGGTGTATCGAGTAAACTTTCATACGTCGAGTCCCAAAAGGGAAGAAACACGTCTGAATCATAGGACCTGAGCTTCTGTTCAAATCTAAAAATAAGTTCATGTTCTAAATTTGTTTCTTTGTACAGACAATATTCAAGAATGTTACTTATTCAAAATCACGATTCCGAGATAAATAAAGACACTAGCGCTTACAGATAGAGCATGATTCGATGAAATCCGAGAAAAGCGGGACCATAGTGAGCGTTAGGGGCCACTTTGTTGGGATGAAGATTGCAAAACCAGTCGTACACATTCGGCTGTCTTTTCTGAAATGTATAAGAACATAAATTCTAGACTACTCTGGTACACGTTTAGACTACAACACACGGTCAAAAAGAAGTGAACCTACCGGATCACTTGTGTCCGCTTTCATCGCTTTCATAGCATTGTGAAACTTCTTCCTTTCCTTGTCCGTCAGTTGCCTGTACTCTTTCCTGATAATAGGCTGAGCACGTTTTACTCTGATGAAATGCTTCTTGACACTTGAGTACTTGTAATGTACTCTGTGAGTGTTCGTTTCTTCAACGTCTAGCTCTTTGAAAAGTAAAGCAAATTCTCGCAAGGAATTGGTATTAACCACGTGTTCAAGATCTGGGTGCCATCTTTCATTGGGTGTTTTGAATAAATACTCTTTTGTGCACAGATAATCGATAGCCTCCGCTGTGTCTCGTGTTATGTTTCCCTTGATGTGACTTGTCTGTTTCAGACAACTGCGAAGTAATTTAGGCATAGTCTCCTCGTAAACAAGACAGTTGCTGAATACTAACATATGCAACACAACTGTGAAGGTTCGGATCCAGTTCCATGTATTCGCCATTAAAAACGATTCGCATAAACCTGCTCGTATAAAATACTGTACATATGTGAAAAAGAAAAAAACAAATTTTCATGATGTCTCATATTTTTGGAGATTTTATGAATACTTGTTCATATCAGAATTCAAAAATTCATAATTACGTTGTTGGGATGATATTAGCTAAGCATTGCACTATATCACGAAATATAAACTCTCGGGGAATTTTACGTCAAATGAAACAGAAACAAAATCTTTCGAGCACAAATATTTACTGCAATGAAAATACATTATTCAATAGCATTTTATTTTCCTATAAAACACAACTAATGCAAGATTTAAGACCTGGACAGAGGGAATGAAAGTACTTGCTTTTGTACGGAGTTCGGGTGCTTTTCCACCAAATGAGTAACGTGCACTGCATTCATCGACAGTATCCAAGTGAAGGGCACAAATACGCGAAATATCGATAATTAGGGGTGATGATCGCCTGATTTCACTTAACATATTTCAGTATGGTCTAAGGCCTGGGAACATACGACATGATATTGTATTTTGGATTAATTTACCTTTGCAGTACATGGATTAGCAAATTGCTTGTAAGAAAAGCAGTTCCGGGGAAGACATAAAGGACGCATATAACGGAAAAGCATTTTTTTCAGTCGAATAAACATCTGCAGGTTCGAACATCGGCTGATCGAGAGGCATTAGTGTCCGTTCCTTTCTTGTTGAAAGGTTATCAGTCTTTCCTATAAAGGTTCTGAAACGAATTCAAGGTCTACCACAATGTTCAGTGTCTGGCACGTCTTTATCCCATGCCGTCGCAGCTAAGATGAAACGTTGAAGGGACGTAATACAGCATTCATAACAAAAAGATGACGAATTCAAATGATATTATTCATTTCCATGATCATCTTGCGAGGAATACTTGCCTCTGACTATTGAAGTGTGTAAATGCCGTACCTAGTCTATTCTTGCTTTATATCCCCGCGGGGATCCGGGTTGTTAAAATAGATCCTCACTACCCCTTGCTAGTCATAAAAGGCAACTAAATGGGGAGGTCCTTCGGATGAGACCGCAGAAACCGAGGTCCCGTGTCACAGCACGATAAAGATCCCTCCCTGCTCAAAGGCCCTTAGCGCCGAGCATAGGCCTAAATTTCACAGCCCTTCACCAGTAATGGTGACGTCTCCATATGAGTGAAAGATTCTCGAGCGGGACGTAAAACAATATACAATCAATCAATTAATCTTGCTTTATAATGAAAATCAATTGATATGTAGGGTCCTAAATATGGATGGAATATCTCCAAATCGGAGTTAATAATATATGAGCAATCCATCGAAACAAAGGAACGGTAAATACGACATCTATTTTTAGTGTACTCGAACTCGCTTCGGAGACAGGTGCGCCTTTGTGTAATGGCCAAATGACTGTAATGTGTGACATAATCATGTAGCCAATGAATTTGTTTCAAAGTACAATAAAGAAGTAACGTATACAAATAAATAACAACCACTACATACTACTATTAACATGAAAAGGCGAAGATAGCGAATGGTAATTAATTTCATAATCTCAATTTCAAATAACACAATCAGTTTATACAGAAGAATGGTTCTATACTTATACAAATACGTGTTGCCACAGCAACTTCCTTGGTAACAACGTTATTGGAAGAAATTAATTCACTACACTTGGATCGACTGCTAGGTATTTCATCTTTGGACTTGCCCTACACATCACAAAAATATCAAAGTTCTCCGTGGTCGAATAGTTAGAGCATCGCGCTCAAAATCACAAGACCTCTCACCTCTAGTCGGCACGGGTTAGATTCTCGCTCGCGCTGATATACATGTCAGAAAGTTTACTTTCGGAGGCCGTTGGTTTCTTGCCGGGTACATTGTATCTGGGTTCTCTCTCCCACCAACAAAAAACTGGACGCCACCAGATAACTGAAGAATTGTTGCGTGTGGCGGATAACAACTAACAAACAATAAAACAAAACTGTCAGCAATATTTCATATTTGATCTAACCTACAACCTGCTGATCTAACTTGGTGACAGTTGAGTAGAAAGTCGAATCCACCGAAGTGATTAACAATACTGAAACAGGATGGATACACATGATGGGTGTAACCGGTCATCAGGGGCTGCTTAGTTCTCTTATACATCTTATCCCACCCCTGGTGTTTCCAGGGGTCTGGCTTTGCCCTACTTTCAATTTTGTATTCTTTATAGGATTAACGAGATTGAATACTGTCTTCTGTTCTTTATATTATGAACAGAGGGGAAAATTTTAGCTCCATGAAAACTATACGAAGAAAATGCAGTTGCAAGGAAGGAAAGGAATTGTGGTGCGTGCCATCTTCCAGTTCCATGTCCTCATAATAAAGAAACCTAACACGGTTCAGACGAAACGTTTTCACAAACGCTTTATAGACAAAAAGCTACAAGTTGTGACTTATACAAGGCGCTCAAAGCCATAATAGTGAGGATAGGTGTTCCAAATTCCTGTCGCTGCATCTTGACACAAGACCAAGGAAAGCCATTGACTTGATCTCCCAAATGAATGTCAAAGTTGCAGTCATTCGCTGTTTTTATGTTTTCAGTTGGATGCGGCACAAGGATCGAAAATCGAAGTCAGAACCCCCAGACTGCGAAGCAAGCATCATTACTAACGGAAGATATTAATAAAACAATACTTGAAACGTTTGGACAAATAATCCTAAAAAATGCAAGAATTTTGAAAGAATACTTTACAAATACTGACATAAAAAGGTACCTAGGGCGGCTTTGGATACCATAGTAAACAAACCCAAAGCGATGGGTACTATATGTTAATCTCTGCTTGTTTTGACCGACTAGAACCAGCAAGTGTAAGAATGTTATAACTCAATGAGAAAACAAACATGTAATAAACACACGTGTAATACGTCTGATTAAGAATAGAATGACTTCAGTTGAAGAGACCACACTTTGGAAGATAGAGCTCATTGGAGTCAGATTGTCAATACAACACGTTGGTCAGATTTTGGTCATAACTCATAGATGACAGACACCCAGAGAACATTTTTTCATGGAAATGTTGTATGATAATTAAAACGAGAAATTCAAGTATTGCTTAGGTTAGGTCTAAGTGTAAGATAAAGCACCTTGGGTTTATCTAAGCTATTTTGTTTGAATCTGAACATGTGGCGTGGAACAAATATTTTGTGACTGAAGCATTGAATCGACTTAATTGTGCGAAAACGAACACCTGAAATGTGTGACGTTAAAGTAACATTTGAAAATCACAAGAAAATGTCCATGTTCTGTACACGTGTTAACTGATCTTACATGCATGTGCTACCTGTAATAAAAAAATCATTTATTTACGATTATTGAATGGTATAACTTATTCTAATGATGTTTTTATTCTTTTATTCGTTGATTTTTTTTTCATGAGATGAAAATATTACGGTCATTACATGTCGCGCAAGAACGCGGTCTGTCCTGATATGGGATAAACAATGTACATCCGTTTCTTTGGGATTAATGTAAATATATTTTTTAATGATTTCTTTTAAAAAAATTACTGTAATATGAGTATTTAATTGAGAATTGAAGTTATTGTTAATTTTAGCGTTTGATTTGTATAAACTCTACATAGATGAATCGGGCGTATATAAAATTTAATAAACATCATAGTTGTCAAATTGTACTGAGTTTGTTTTGGGTTCAATCTATTTCATTTATAGTACTATTCGCTCATGAAATACAAAAAGTGTGTGCTTGTTACAATTCAAACAACTAGTAATATATTCATTGGCTTTGGGGTGATAAGGGGAGTCGAGTCAAGACAAGTAAAATGCCTTATAAAATCGTTTACCTTCTGCGTAAAATTGTCTCTACTAACTAATTTTGGTGACTAAAAGACATATTGATTAAAGTATGACTTCACAATTAACTCTTCATCCAGTAGAGATATAACAAAATGCAGATCACCAATGTGGTCCGATGTGATAAAAATAGGTAATTTTAAAAAAAATGGAAAGAATTCTTCATATTTTACTCGGCCTGATACCTTTGACGCTTACGTATCTTCTGCGGCCTGATATCTTTGACGCTTACGTATCTTCTGCGGCCTGATATCTTTGACGCTTACGTATCTTCTGTGGCCTGATATCTTTGACGCTTACGTATCTTCTGCGGCCTGATACCTTTGACGCTTACGTATCTTCTGCGGCCTGATACCTTTGACGCTTACGTATCTTCTGCGGCCTGATACCTTTGACGCTTACGTATCTTCTGCGGCCTGATACCTTTGACGTTTGCGTCAAGTGACTCTCTTGTATCTTATTTCAGTAAGGTGTAGATTTGAGAATTTCATAAGCACTTTTTTGCGAAAGTGTAAAAGTAATTATTATATTTCTACGCATACAGTTTTATTAGGGTTTTCCACTTTTCTGTGGGAAGCATTATCTGTTTATTATCATTTTCTTTCCGAGAAAAAAAAATTACGCCTTATGACTGATCGAAAACTTAAACAGACCATCATATATGATGTCACGATGTCACACGATGTACAACGACTCTTCAATGAACAACTCTTGTCTCACAAGTTTGATCCAGCGCGAAAAGAAGACACCACACACGTCTTCCATATCTGCTCCATTTTGAATATCTTACTGCGCATCACCGAAGAGACATTATTTGTCGAAATGAGCATCTCGTGCATCAAAATTGGTACCAGTTATGCTTTATATTACAACCACTGGGTCGATGCCTCTGCTGATGGACTATTAGTCCCCTACGATTTTCACCGGCCCAGTTGCTAAGTACTTCGGTACTAGCATGAAATACAGATAAAAATTGCTGTGATAAAATTAAGAAATTCATTTCAAAATTATGAATTATCCCCCTCATGCGTAGCTCTGATCCTTTACCGGATTTGGTTCCACTATTTTGTATTTTTGGTTCAGCTCTTCCAAGTTTGTTCTTTAGGATTTCCAACATTTTTGACTTGAACATCACTGAAGAGACATTATATGTCGACATGCGAATCTGGTGCATGGGAATTGGTACCGCTTATGTTTATATCACATAGATGTCAACGGCACACTAACATAACCTTTATGACTAACGAGATGATTTCGATTTCTCTGTTGTCAGCTTCCCACATTTTGACGGAATATTACATTATCACCTGAATATGATATTTATGCCTCTCAATTGATTCGATACCTGTGGGCAGTTTCTGCGTATATATATATATATATATATATATATATATATATATATATATATATATATATTAGTCAAGGCAGACTATTCAAGTTGATACAATGTATGACTGGATCAATGCTATATGACATGTTTCATACGAATTGTTATGCCAATCTATAGAGACTTATTTTGATTACAAATTATTCCGTTTCGCAGTAGCTCAGAGGTAGAGCGTTCGCTTCATAACTGGAAAGTTATGAGTTCGATCCCAACTCGTGCCGTGGTTGCGTTAAATCTAAGACGGAAATGTCTATAGCGATTGCTCTTTCGCCAAACGCTCGGCGTTTAGAAATGATAATCACGGGTCTTTCGGATATGACCTTAAAAACGGCAGGCGTTAGCACGTTAACGAACCCTTACTACTACGGCCCAGAGTGCTAAGAAGCAGTCTAAATTGGTGGTACTTCACCTATAAATGGTGTGTCTTGGCATGAGCGAAAAATGCTCAACGGGATGAAAAACAATCAAACAACCAACCGTTTACTGTTCGTTACAATCTTTCAATCAAAAATAAATTATCTATAGCTTTCCAGATTCAGCTTTTCAATGCCTAGGAGTAACGTAATATATCAAATAGATTTCATGGACTGTACTGGAATATCACTACATGATCGCCACTCCCTGAAGCCTAAGCATGGATTCCATATATTTTCCGCTCTCTTCGATATCACGGCGGTTGTGACCGGTCAAAAGAGATGTTTACCCCTTCTAGACACTTGCACAACATTAATTTATGTATATAATCACAAAATCTGCGTGATAAACACAATACCACTTGAAATCGACCTGTAAAGAACTTGACGGTTTTAGTTCCTACAAAGCATTGGAGGAGTTGGTAATAAAAAGAAATTCTTGATGACATCGACCTGTAACAAACTTGACAGCTTTAGTTCCTATAAAGAATCGGAGGAGTTGACAATCCTTGATGCTATTAAAATATTAAAAATACGTGTACCTACTTCTAACCATTTGTGAACATCAGCACATAATGAATCTACTGTAGATAGAATCTTACAGAGCTCTTAATTAAATGCAGCTCAAAGATAAGGGATTTAGAATTGATACCTCAGACCACGGATATTATATTCAATGTCTCTGTGTACAACAGTAGTTCAATTTTTGCTTCACGCAATTGAACATTTGTTGAAGAACGAGAAAACATCTAACCCGCTTAACTATTTCATTGGGTGTCAAATGTTCAAAAAATGCTCTCTCTCTCTCTCTCTCTCTCTCTCTCTCTCTCTGTGTGTGTGTGTGATAATATTTTGTAATTAGGTTTAACTGCTATTAATTTTCGTCAGCTCAGTATATTCCATTGATTGAAATTACATCTCCAATATCATTATTCGTAGGGAGAAAATGTTCAGAGAAATTGTTGCAAGCGCATCAAAAACCCCGATTGTTATCCGTTATCAATATAGACCTTTCGATTGTGAGGAATTGCCGTGCGTTACACTGCAACACATGATACACGGCGGGTGTAGCTGATCAACAGGGGATGAAAACTGTTCGTTATATCAGACTTTTCATATATAAACATGTTTACATGGTGACGTCTCCATATGAGTGAAAATTCTCGAGCTGGACGTTAAACAATATTCAATCAATCATAAGGAAACTCCAATCTTAAATACTAGTATAACATGCATTTCTAATTACTTAGAAAAGCGTTGCAGCATTTTATTCTTTCCATTGTTTAGTTATTGCAAATTACATTTTAATATTCTAGTAGAACTATCATAACTTATACATCCATACAGCATCATTTCAATCCAAGCCTAGTGCTTCGCAGTACTCTCAGTACTTTGATGTTTTTGAAAGCATTCAATTCAAAGTAGGAATTGCACACACACACACACACACACACACACACACACACACACACACACACACACACACACAAGAATATAATGTTTCAAGGTCAGTGTTTAATAGCTGCAGCGTGTCATTGCTAATTCCACCACATATGTTGTGTTCTTTACTCATCTTTCAGTTGAAATTAATGTAGAAATTATGAAGACCAGAACATAATGATTTAGCTGTGATTAGCTCTATCACAGAATGATTTAGCGGTGATTAGCTCTATCACAGAATGATTTAGCTGTGATTAGTTCTATCACGGAATGATTTAGCGGTGATTAGCTCTATCACAGAAAGATTTAACTGTGATTAGCTCTATCACGGAATGATTAAGCGGTGATTAGTTCTATCACAGAATGATTTAGCTGTGATTAGTTCTATCACGGAATGATTTAGCGGTGATTAGCTCTATCACAGAAAGATTTAACTGTGATTAGCTCTATCACGGAATGATTAAGCGGTGATTAGTTCTATCACAGATTGATTTAGCGGTGATTAGTTCTATCACGGAATGATTTAGCTGTGATTAGATCTATCACGGTTTAACTGGATCTCTGTCCAGCTGTTGTTTGGATATGTACATGGACACAGACGACTTTCTTTTATAGCAAAGTCCTTGCTCCTGCTATTGAGTATTTAGAAACGTTTCCTGCAAAATTACTGACTGCATTTATTTCAGTAGTTACGATATCTGAAGAAATCATTACGAAGGAAAAACAATAATTCCGTGAAGGAGTCAATCCCCCACCAGATCTGGCAAATAGTTGTACACTTTAAATGACAGTAACCACTGACTGACAATACTGGATATTGACCACAACTTGAATTTATACCAAAAGAAAGCAAAAGGAGAAACTGAAGATTTTACAGATTGAAGACATTTGATGTTGAAAGTATCAAAAACCCAATGACTTCACCAGAATGAACATGGGGTTTACTAGATCCTAAATTTCGTGACCAGATACTTGTTTGATAATGTTTCTAATACTACAGCCCTATTTCTCATTAAACTCTGTTTAGTAGGAAGCTAATTACATGTTGACTACGTGCTGGTCATTCGATCTTGTGCATTGTCCTCTTTGGCTGACTAATTAACCAACTAATTGTAACCATTTTCAGACTCCTACGGGTTAGAATAGGTCCTCAGTACCCCTTGCTTGTCTTAACAGGAGATCAAATGGGGCGCCCTTTGGATGAGACCGCAAACACCGAGGTCGTTAGTGTATACAAATATATTTAGGGGGCCTCCGTGGTCGAGTGGTTAGAACATCGGGCTCAAAATCACAAAGCCTCTCATCTCTGTCGTCACGTGTTCGAATCTCGGTCGCGGCGTTTTTTGAGCAAGTTTGCCAGTTTACTTGCGGAAGGTCGGTGATCTCTTCCCAGGTACATTATATCCGGGTTCTCTCCTCCACCAACAAAAACTGGACGCCACAACATAACTGAAAAAATTGTTGAGTGTGGCGGAAAGCAATAAATAATCAATCAACCAAATATATTTATCTTTCGTTTCGGATCTGTTTTTAATATTTCATATACATGTATTAGAATTCATAAACTTTAATCGCACACAAGGTCAACTATTGTCTTTAATTCAGTATAGTATAAAAAATAAAGTACTGTCAAGACAATAAACTGACGTCACAACAATGTTTTAACACTAATTATATACTATCTTTTTACCGATTTGCACGGATCCTGGCGATAGGTCATTTAGTGGGAGGACACTGAGTACCCGAAGGAAACCCAACGTGTCCGAGCGGATGAATACCTTCGCATATACAAGCACCGTTGATCACAGGGATTACCCTCGGGTCACAACATTAAGAAGTGCGTCAACCACTACGCTACCCGGACACCCTTAGCCAAACAGTATGAGCATGTAGTATGTAGCGTGGATACATTCATCGTTTTAGCTTAGGTTTTGTTAGCTTTTCGTACATACTTCTTTGTAACAACACTTTTTAACAAATATTAGGCACTAAACTGACCAACTCCACCAACATGTAGATGGGATGAACCTTCCCTTCCTCAGGACAGTGGATTGATTGATTGATTATATATTGTTTAACGTCCCGCTCGAGAATATTTCACTCATATGGAGACGTCACCATTACCGGTGAAGTGCTGCAAAATTTAGGCCTACGCTCGGCGCTTATGGCCTTTGAACAGGGAGGGATCTTTAACGGGGTTTCGGTTTTTACGGTCTCATCCGAAGGACCTCCTCATTTAGTCGCCTCTTACGACAAGCAGGGGTTGCTGAGGATCTATTCTAACAACCCGGATCCCCACGGGGTCACATTTTACTGATGTAGACTAAAGATATGAAAAAGGTGTACTAAAAACTACCAAGAAAAACTAAATATACAAGCGTATTTACACTACAAATTACACGATTATTGTTCTTAGTGTGCTAATCATTATAATTTCTAGAGAGCGAGTTAGAAAAATCCTATTCGTCTGACTAATGTACAATGCTCGATGTGATAATGATTGACGTAATTATTCTTAAAGAAGACGAGTTAATTTAAACGAATGAAAAGTCTTTAACTAATTATCAATTATTATCACTTCGTGTATTGAGGATTAGCCCATCCGTCCCTTTTCGCTCCCCAGTTATATTAGCAAGTTTAAAACAATTAACATGTTAATCGACATCTTTCAGTTATCTGGTGGCGTTTTTTTTTTGTAGGTGGAGATGAGAACCCAGATACAATGTATCGGGGAAGAGACCACCGACCTTCCTAATGTAAACTTTCTCACATGTAGCGGCGTGAGCGGGATTCAAACCCGCGCCGACTAGAGGTGAGAGGCCTTGTGATTTTGAGCAATGCTTTAACCACTCGGCCACGGAGGCCCCTTATATATATATATATATATATATATATATATATATATATATATATATATATAAAATGAACTATATAAATGTGTCACGTCAGCAAGATACGTATATGCGGACGTCACATTTTGCGTATTCGATTCCAATCGGTATCTTTGACCGCAAGAAGCATCCATAGGCATCGGCGGACAAGTCCTACAACTAGAGGCTGCTCTGGCGTCACCGTGTTGTGAGGTTAGCATGATGTAGGAGGCATCGTTGTTTCGATAACAGACAAGTTCTGCTTACGGACGAGTCGAGATTTCATTTCGACAGCAATAACGATTCCTATATATTCATAGCAACATTAACTATGCAAGGCTAATATGAGATTTTATGCAAGTCTGAATGAGTTAGGACCAGTAGTTACTTCAATATGTAATCAGCTCCAAGTCTTTGTGTCGCTTTGAACTACTCCAAAAAGTTTGACATGTCCTAGCAAAACATATTATTCAGGCTCCGTATCTGAAGCTAGCTCTTACTTCATATGCATAGTTACATGAACCATGCAAGTCTGAATAGGTTTGGACTAGTAGTTGCTAGATATGTGACCCGCTCCAAAAACTTTAAACCTGCTTTGAAAAGGAAAGGGTAAAGATAACGCAGAGCGATCAATCTCATGACTCCCGTAAGAAATACAAAATAAAGGGTTGGGCAAACACGGACCCTTGGATATACCAGAGGTGGGGTAAGGCACCTAAGAGGAGTAAGCGTCCCCTGTCGACGGTCACATCTGCCGTGACCCTTATATTTTGCTCATGTAAATGGAGCTATCCGTAAGAAAAATCAATGTGTCAAGAATGGCCTGGTATGAAACACGTCAGATAGCACTTGACCCAATGAAAAATCCTATTGGCAAACCGGAGCGTTATAACGATCATAGAATTGCGAAATGTTGACACCCCTCTAACACCTTGTTTCTCAGGGCAATGTAAAAATCCTGACTGTTATCTTTTGAATAAATGTTATGTAAATTGAAAAAAAAAATGTGTCAGTAGCCTGCCTCGAGTAAAAAACTAATCATCCGCAGAACAAGCTCTTGCGTATAGAAACTGTTGTGAGATATACACACCATATGCAGGTGATAATGTTGCTATCCAAATATGGAGAAGCCGAAATCACATCTAAATACGAAGCAGATGTGGAGGACTCTATGGTGTCTTTTATTTCTAGTTCACTGGGATATGTCGAATCGACATAGGAATGAACATTATTAATAGAAAAAATGCCGTCGATATATCTAAATTTCTAGTTGAAGGCCGCAGCAAGAGATTTTGTCTTCAAAAACTCCCACATGTGAATAAAACAATCCCTTGTCATAGCCTTGAACTCAAAATTTAGATATATTGACGATGTTTTTTTTTCTATTAATAATAATGATGTTCATTTATTTGTGGATTAGATATATCCTAGTGAACTCGAAATGAAGGACACAACAGAGTCCTCCACAACTGCTGTTAGACATTTTATTGAAAATAGATGTTAACGGCTAACTAACAACTCAACTTTATGACAAACGGAATGATTTCTACTTCTCCATTGTTAAATTCCCATATTTATGTATCCATTCCATTCTCATCTACATATAGTGTTTATATCTTCCACTTGATTCGACACGCAAGAGCTTGTTCTGCGTATAATAAGTTTTTAAATCAAGGTAGGCTACTGACAAACTAGTTAAGCTATATGGGTTGAGTTTCAAGAGTCTCATTTAAAGTTATCATTTCTCAAATTCTATTGTCGTTATATAGGTCTAGTTTGCTAATACAACCTGTCGGTGGGTATATGCTATCTGACGTGTTTCATACCAATTGTTAGGTCGTTCGTGGCACACTGATTCTGTCTACGGATTACTCCATTTACCTGATCAAGATATCGGGCGCACTGCTAGTGTGATCGATCGACAGGGGATTCTTACTACTCCTAGGCGCATGATCCCACCTCTGGTATATCCAGGGGTCCGTGTTTGCCCATCTCTCTATTTTGTATTTCTCATAGGAGTTATTGATTACTGTTAGTTATCTTTACCTTTTCATATGGGACATGCTCCAAAAACGCCGACGCCGGGAGTATAACGTAAGCTATATATTTCGTCTCGGCGAGCTTAAAATGAGCTGAAAATCAAAATCTGAACATTGGTCAATTAGTGTGATTTTGGGGGTGGGGGTGGAGGGTGTGGTTGTAATGGTAAACTCTTCCCTTAATTGAGAATTATAATCGAAAGTATACGAGTATGCTAGTAATTACAGTATACTAGTAATTACGATTTCAAAGTATAAATTCACTTTCCCAATATGATAAATAGAGCCCGCTCTAATGCCAGATGGCATAAATTTCACAATTTTGGTACTGGAATCCCTGCTCATCCCAAACATGCACTCATTTTGTCTGTTAAATGTCCGGTAATAGAGAGGATTTAAAAAAAAAGATAACGCATGTCAACCAGTACTATGTGACCCAGTGAGCCCCCCCCCCCCCCCAAAAAAAAAAAAAAACCCCACCGAAAACGCCAACACAGGGAGCAAGAATTTCACACTTTTGGTAGAGACTGTTCCTCTATCATGCACTCTGTTTGCATGCTGTGAGCCCAGTAGTACAGAATAAGACTTTTAAATAGCAATGCATGCTCACTATGTGATCAATAGAGCATCCTTTCCAACGCCAAAACTCAGAGTCTGTTATATCGATATAACTACCTCAATTAGTCATTACCAGAGAAAAAATCCTTAATAAGATTTTATTATTCTATGGGGGTCACTTTGCACGTAGAATGAATTGATTTTTAATGAAATAACTCTTTTTCTACGGCTGAAAGGATCATTTTTCTACGTCGAATTATGACCGGGGGTCAATTTTCTGCTTAAAAAAGTGACCGTCGGTCATAACTCTGTGGAGTTCATTATTCTTTTTCACACCGGCTATGAATTCAACAGAGAAAGAGAGATAACTCTCACTAAGTAAAAATCATCTGTATTTTAGCAGATATAAATCATTAAATACTACATAGAAGTGTGAACTGCCTGAAATAATAATAATAATAATAATAATAAAAATAAAACAAAACAAAAACAATAATCAAAACAAAAACAAAAAAAACAAAAAACAAAAAAAAACCAAAAAAAAAACCAACAAAAAACAAACAAACATACAAACAAAACAAAAAAGAAAAACAACAACAAACAAACAAACAAACAAACAAAACAAACAGAAAAAAACCCCACAGTAAAATGCATGCGCTGCACGGGCGTGGTTCACGCCGGTTTTACGTATTGTGTACATTCTATCTTCAGTAATTACTTCAAGATGCACGGTCGAGCTGACAGGAATCGGTCAAAGTTCCGAGATTTCCCCGTCGGATTCGGGCGTTTTCGTAAGAAACAGACGATGACAATATTTTTTCTTAATTGGGTGTAGCTGCATGCATCTTTCTGATATTTACATAAAAAGAATATGTGTTGAGTTTATGCCACACTGTACTTCAAATAGGTGGTAGAAAATGAATCCGAAAAACTTACATGTGTGGTTTTTTTTTTTAAACTTACGTGCGTGACGATGCGTGTTTAATTAGATAAATATTGAGGAAGAATTATTAAGAAGCTGTGAATGGAAAGTTTTCTTTTCTTCAGAAATTCGTTCAGAAAGAGTAGAGTTTGATGTTAGTAAGACTTGATATTCAGTAGTGAGGTGCGGCCTTCATTTAGCCTCCAGTAAACGATCTGTTGTTTCTCGCATGGTATTTATAAGGGTAACTGCATCTCATCAGATTCCAGAAGTCATTAAGTTAGTAGCCATATTGCATCATTGTCCCTGTTTACGTCATACTATGGGTTGAGAAATGTTCATGCAATATAATGCTTGTCCCCCCCCCCCCCTCCCCTTTTTTTTTAATTTAACCTCCCTTGTTATTGTATTTTCGTATTTTTCCCCTAACAGATATGTTCAATATTGACTGTGTAAATTCAAAGAAAATTACTGAGAATGTGCAGATAACTACATGTTAACGACGAATGTAAAATATGCATGATTGATTTTCGTTTTGATATATACCACACATAACTGCATTATATATATATATATATATATATATATATATATATATATATATATATCCTGATATAGAAACATGAGAGAGAGAGAGAGAAAGAGAGAGAGAGAGAGAGAGCAAGCATATGTCCTTGATTAATAGGTCATACTGAATTTCATTATAGTGAAGCATTGTTAAAATCTTAATATATCGTATTGCAATTTGATCAGACGTTTGCGTGACGTATAACTACTGACAGATGTTCCAAAATAATAGTTGTGAAAGTGTCGGTTAGTGTGACTATTTTTTTTCTGAAATTTCTGAAACATGGACGTCAAATTGTTGTTTGGAATTATCTTTTTAAGTTTCTTTATATCCAGTATTTATTCGTAAGCTGTTTTCATTTGTGCATTTGTGAACAACAACAATTTGTTTTTTCAAATTTCGTTTGCAAGAGTTATCACATGTTTGTAAATTTTAGATATCGTCATCAAAGAACTGAGATCGAAACCTACAGGAACCTGTTAATTTCTAAATCTAAAACCCCAATCACTCGGCATATTGAGTACAGGTAAGATGTGAATTTCAGCTTTGGTATGTGAATATTCCGCTTTATTAAATGGAATTCTTTTAAATAATACAATACTTTCTTGGTTTGTTAAAAGGAATATGGAGGTACAAAAATATTGCAGAAAAATGCATAGACATGGGCAAGATTTTTTAGTAATGTTTGAGACTTTCACGTCCCGTTTAACAAACTAGAAAAACATTTTTATTACTTATATCAATATAGTTTTGTATTTTAAAAAAATATATAAACACTCTCAAATGCGTAACGTTTTAATAACAATTACCTGGGCTTGTATCCCAGTTTCACACCTTTTCCTGATAGGTGTAAAACTTGATTTCTATAGCAATTATAGTAGGCTGTAAATGGGGCTTACAAGCATGTACCTTTTCATTGACCTGAGCTATTTGTTTTTATCTCATTACCATTGTATAATTGTATATAAATGTGACAATTCGTTAAGAGTTTTAAAGCACGTGCTAGTATGGCGATTAAACATGGAGACTGTCACTTAAGATTTGAGTGATCAGGAAGCACGTTTTATTGATATCTTTTATAAGAGAAGGTAGTATTCTTAGAGAAGATTGCTTGTTTGAAGAAACGTTCTGAACGACATAGTAGTTACTACCATTTGCAGACAATAAATTGTATAATTTTGGTAACCCGGTACCCAAATTATGACCATATTTAATGTTCCCGGCACAGCTAATGAAGACAAAGGGACATTTTCTTCGTACAAGATACTTTATTTTACAATTACAGATATGTTGGTACTGTTTATTTACATTTTTAAACACCGAGAGAACAAACCGGAAGTTTACCAATGGGAGACAAATCCTCTGTATTGCATGTAACACACATATTTGACATCATTGCGCTTAAAATGCGCAGCACGATTGTAAACCACATAATGCATTGATCGGCAAAAGACAATAAAGTTAACTAATATATCAAACAGAAAGAAAAGTAATATATCAAACAGAAAGAAAAGTAATATATCAAACAGAAAAAAAGTACTAAAATATTTAAAACGTTCATTCTACCTCTGCAATCCATAACCTTTCACCTTTTTAATGTGGTAGTACACATCGGTAGCTTGAGAAATCACGTGATTTGTAACATCATGTGAGCAGAAAATGCAACATGGCCGTGTCCATTTTTAGACGTGGCGTGCGAGATTCTGTCTCTTCTAATCAAAATTAGACACACTGTTTGATTGTTCAAAACGACAATTTTAGTGACCATTGAAAACTTATTGAGAGTTTTAAATTTCATGTTTACGGAACAGATAAACACATTATAGTTTAGAACGGTGTCAAACTGGCGAAATCCCTTGTTATCGTTACACGAGACTGTTGTTTATACGTAATTTTATGTTTACACGTAGTCAATTTCAATCCTTTATTTCTTTGAGCCAACAGATTCATCAGAGTGACAAGTATAATATGTAATACATATAGTTGAGAGAGAGAGAGAGAGAGAGAGAGAGAGAGAGAGAGAGAGAGAGAGAGAGAGAGAGAGGGAGAGAGAGAGAGAGAATAGCATAGCAGCAATCAAATTTTTTTTTTCAAAAGGTCGCTAAAGTTATTAGTACGTAATAATTGAATCAGCTTAAAAACGTTAGGTCTAGAATAAATATAATTTTTCAGAAACTTTATTCCTCAGATCGTTATGTAGGAGACGCTTTGATATAAAATGAAATCCATTCTCAATATCATGAAGGTCACAACATGTACATACTCTGTTAGATTTGATTACGTTATGGTGTCTGCCTACTTCAATTTTCAAACTATGATTAGACAACCTAAATTTAGTTAACAACTTCCTGTGTTTGTTTTTTTGGTTTGTTTTTTTTGGTTTGTTTTTTTTTGTTTTGATCTATAAGTCTTGTAATACGTTTGTAGGCAAAATGGGTCGATAAAGTGTTGGTATAGATATAAAATATTTTTTTTTTTATATACATCTTGAAGCAACTCAACGTGATTATCTGACCAGATATAGCTTAGACCAAGTGATGACAATTCATTTTTAATATATAAAATCCATTTGTCATTCCGTTCTATTAAATTCTAAGAAAAGGATTTCAGAATACGATTATCTATTTTTCTTAACCTTAACCAATAGTGGAAAAATCTAAGTTTCATTTAGTTCTTACTTTTTCCTTTTGTTCGTTTTTAATGTGTGTGATGTTATTTTTTAAGTCACGTCTCTTTTTTATTTGCACCATATTGCGGTACGGTCCATAATGTTTTATGTACTCACATAATGCAATTATTTACTACAGATGAACAATCCCTAGTCACAATAGATATATTTCACCTTAAGTGCAGATGTGTTTCAATATTTTTATGTGATGCATTTAATCCAAACCTGCAGGCATGTTTATGAAACTATCTTAGGACGAAGAAACGTCTTAGGAAAGACTTAGGACATTTCTTAGGACTAAGTGCTGTTTTCGAAAGTATCATAACTTAAGAAAGTTCCTAAGAAATGTCTTATATTTATTACTATAAAACAATATTAAAGCTTGATTAATTTCATTACTTAAGTATGTTATATGTATAAAATCTACATTTTGATATATATACGTAATATTAATTTTCTTTTTTATGCATCTTTTATCACTATGATTCTCTTAAGAAATTCCTAATTTAGGTTAACCCTAAGTAAGCTTTGATTTAGAACCTTAAGTTTAACTTAGGAACGTCTTAAAATTTTTCCTAAGATATGACTTAGGAACGTTCTTAGGAACAAACTTAGGAAAGATTCATAAACATGCCTGCTGGACTTTGTTCGTTATTGTGAACGGTAAAAGGCCGTGCCGACTTTTTTTTTTTTTTAAAAAAAGACAGGTTTTTTTTGTTTTCAAACTTTTGTACTATCACTCTCTTGAAAAAAAAAAGATTTTTATAAATGCTAGGCGGGGCTTTTACCTGGGCAATATACAGTTTACCATTCACTAGAAACTGACCACAGTCACTATAACAGAAGGGCATTTTTTGTAGGAAAATTTTCATACATCATTTTGTGACTTATTGAATGCATTTGACCGAGTGTGTTACAGGGGATTATTGCCCAAGTTAAAATTGTATACTTTAAAGGGTGATGTTTTCTTTAATCAAACAGTTATTTTGAAGATACAATACAGAAAATTAAGTACAGAGATTTATTATCAACCTCTCAGTCCTTGAATATTGGAGTACCCCATGGACAGGAATCCATATCGTCACCATTGTTATATTATAAATGTAAATGGTATTGCAGATAACATGATGAGCGTATGCATACTATTCGTTTTCAGGACTTGTGCTTAATCCTATTGTATACTATTGATACAGTAGAATATGGTCGTATTAATCAGGTAAATGAGAGATGTGCTCTAGTTTGTGTAATTGTATTAACTGATGTTTTCCTCAACGCTTACCTAGTGTCTCCCATTTCGTTCCGCGATAAAGCAAAGACTGGGAGTCACTCTGCTGCCCCATTAAATATCATTGCTGCGTCCAAATTTTAAATCATGTTATTAGAAATATCAAGATACAGGGTTCAAGGCGGGTGTGACCCGTCGATAAGGGATGCTTACTCCTCTTAGGCACCTGATCCCTTCTCTGGTATGTCCGGTGGTCCGTGCTTCCTATCTTTCTGATTTGTATTTTCTATAGGAATTGCGAGATTGAATAATGTTCGTTACTTTATCTTTTCATAAGTTATCCTGTGTATTGCCAGCATTGTGGTCGAACAAATGAAAAATAAGTAGTTCGTCGTGTGTTTCCTTCGAGAATAAACTTTGCCCTTTGCATCATGCCTAGACGTCTATAACGATGGAAATGTCTTGTAAATTTCTCTTACATTCCATGACAAGTTTCGTGAAATTGTAACACGTAAGTTCCCATGAGTCTCTGTGTCTAGTAGATGTATAACATTAACGACAATTGCCGAATGAAAGGGTTTGTGAATTTTCTTCGATATAGTTAAACATTTCTGTTTGTATGGTGTTAAAAATATGGAGTATTAATTAATTTTATAAGATCGCTATAAATTAACACGCCTGAGGTATATGGGTTGTCCAATGAGATGTCGTCGGGTCCGCCAAAAAGAAATGATCGTGCATTTGAAATTTAATGCTAAATCGTTATATGAGTGGACCAAGAATCCTATATTGAGACACTCCAGTGTTTATTGTGAGTGAATCGAAGTGGTCTTCTTAATTACAACTTGTTCCATCCTACATCAGACAGTGAATATCACAACATTATGTCACATTGTACATCAGACAGTGAATATCACGACATTCTGTCACATTGTACATCAGACAGTGAATATCATGACATTCTGTCACATTGTACATCAGACAGTGAATATCACGACATTCTGTCATATTGTATATCAGACAATGAATATCACGAGATTCCGTCACATTGTACATCAGACAGTGAAGATCACGACATTCAGTCACATTGTACATCAGACAGTGAATATCACGACATTCTGTCATATTGTATATCAGACAGTGAATATCACGACTTTCACTCACATTGTATATCAGACAGTGAACATCACGACATTCAGTCACATTGTACATCAGACAGTGAATATCACGACATTCTGTCATATTGTACCCCAGACAGTGCATATCACGACATTCTGTCATATTGTACATCAGACAGTGAACATCACGACATTCAGTCACATTGTACATCAGACAGTGAATATCACGACATTCTGTCATATTGTATATCAGACAGTGAATACCAAGACTTTCACTCACATTGTACATCAGACAGTGAACATATCGATATTCTGTCACATTGTACATCAGAAAGTGAACATCACGACATTCAGTCACATTGTACATCAGACAGTGAACATCACGACATTCTGTCACATTGTACATCAGACAGTGAACATCACGACATTCTGTCACATTGTAGATCAGATAGTGAATATCACGACATTCAGTCACATTGTATATCAGACAGTGAACATCACGACATTCTGTCTTATTGTACATCAGAGAGTGAACATCACGACATTCTGTCATATTGTACATCAAAAAGTGAACAATACGACATTCAGTCACATTGTACATCAGACAGTGAACATCACGAATTTCTGTCACATTGTACATCAGAGAGTGAATATCACGACATTCTGTGATATTGTACGTCAAACAGTGAACATCACGACATTCTGTCACATTGTAGATAAGATAGTGAATATCACGACATTCAGTCACATTGTACATCAGACAGTAAACATCACGACATTCTGTCTTATTGTACATCAGGCAGTGAACATCACGACATTCTGTCATATTGTATATCAGACAGTGAATATCACGACATTCTGTCACATTGTACATCAGACAGTGAATATCACGACATTCTGTCGTATTGTACATCAGACAGTGAATATCACGACATTCAGTCACATTGTACATCAGACAGTGAATATCACGACATTCTGTCATATTGTATATCAGACAGTGAATATCAACTTTCACTCACATTGTACATCAGACAGTGAACATCACGATATTCTGTCACATTGTACATCAGACAGTGAACATCACGAAATTCAGTCACATTGTACATCAGACAGTGAATATCACGACATTCAGTCACATTGTACATCAGACAGTGAACATCACGACATTCTGTCACATTGTACATCAGACAGTGAACATCACGACATTCAGTCACATTGTACATCAGACAGTGAATATCACGACATTCAGTCACATTGTACATCAGACAGCGAATATCCGACATTCAGCCACATTGTACATCAGACAGTGAACATCACGACATTCAGTCACATTGTACATCAGACAGTGAATATCACGACATTCAGTCACATTGTACATCAGAGAGTGAACATCACGAGATTCTGTCACATTGTACATCAGACAGTGCATATTACGACATTCTGTCACATTGTACATCAGACAGTGAACATCACGACATTCTGTCATATTGTAGATCAGACAGTGAACATCACGACATTCTGTCACATTGTACATCAGAGAGTGAATATCACGACATTCTGTGATATTGTAAATCAAACAGTGAACATCACGACATTCAGTCACATCGTACATCAGACAGTGAATATCACGACATTCTGTCACATTGTACACCAAAAAGTGAATATCACGACATTCTGTCATATTGTACATCAGACAGTGAACATCACGACATTCAGTCACATTGTACATCAGACAGTGAACATCACGACATTCAGTCACATTGTACATCAGACAGTGAACATCACGACATTCTGTCACATTGTACACCAAAAATTGAATATCACGACATTCTGTCATATTGTATATCAGACAGTGAATATCACGACATTCAGTC
Organism: Ostrea denselamellosa; assembly: GCA_024699665.1. NCBI lineage: Eukaryota > Metazoa > Mollusca > Bivalvia > Ostreida > Ostreidae > Ostrea > Ostrea denselamellosa. The sequence goes on along the minus strand of JAMZEH010000068.1, from coordinate 4,472,835 downwards.
ACATTGTACATCAGACAGCGAATATCCGACATTCAGTCACATTGTACATCAGACAGTGAACATCACGACATTCAGTCACATTGTACATCAGACAGTGAACATCATTACATTCTGTCACATTGTACATCAGACAGTGAATATCACGACATTCAGTCACATTGTACATCAGACAGTGAACATCACGACATTCAGTCACATTGTACATCAGACAGTGAATATCACGACATTCAGTCACATTGTACATCAGACAGCGAAGATCCGACATTCAGTCACATTGTACATCAGACAGTGAACATCACGACATTCAGTCACATTGTACATCAGACAGTGAATATCACGACATTCAGTCACATTGTACATCAGAGAGTGAACATCACGACATTCACTCACATTGTACATCAGACAGTGAACATCACGAGATTCTGTCACATTGTACATCAGAGAGTGAACATCACGACATTCTGTCACATTGTACATCGGACAGTGAACATCAGAACATTCTGTCATATTGTATATCAGACAGTGAATATCACGACATTCTGTCACATTGTACATCAGACAGTGAATATCACGACATTCTGTTGTATTGTACATCAGACTGTGAATATCACGACTTTCACTCACATTGTATATCAGACAGTGAACATTCTTACATTCAGTCACATTATACATCAGACAGTGAATATCACGACATTCTGTCATATTGTACATCAGACAGTGCATATCACGACATTCTGTCATATTGTATATCAGACAGTGAATATCAACTTTCACTCACATTGTACATCAGACAGTGAACATCACGATATTCTGTCACATTGTACATCAGACAGTGAACATCACGACATTCAGTCACATTGTACATCAGACAGTGAATATCACGACATTCTGTCATATTGTATATCAGACAGTGAATATCACAACTTTCACTCACATTGTACATCAGACAGTGAACATCACGACATTCTGTCACATTGTACATCAGAGAGTGAATATCACGACATTCTGTCATATTGAAAATCAAACAGTGAACATCACGACATTCAGTCACATTGTACATCAGACAGTGAACATCACGACATTCTGTCACATTGTACACCAAAAAGTGAATATCACGACGTTCTGTCATATTGTATATCAGACAGTGAACATCATGACATTCTGTCACATTGTACATCAGACAGTGAAGATCACGACATTCAGTCACATTGTACATCAGACAGTGAACATCATGACATTCTGTCACATTGTACATCAGACAGTGAATATCACGACATTCAGTCACATTGTACATCAGACAGTGAACATCACGACATTCAGTCACATTGTACATCAGACAGTGAATATCACGACATTCAGTCACATTGTACATTAGACATTGAATATCCGACATTCAGTCACATTGTACATCAGACAGTGAACATCACGACATTCAGTCACATTGTACATCAGACAGTGAATATCACGACATTCAGTCACATTGTACATCAGAGAGTGAACATCACGAGATTCTGTCACATTGTACATCAGACAGTGAACATTACGACATTCTGTCACATTGTACATCAGACAGTGAATATCACGACATTCAGTCACATTGTACCTCAGATAGTGAACATCACGACATTCAGTCACATTGTACATCAGACAGTGAACATCACGACATTCTGTCACATTGTACATCAGACAGTGAACATCACGACATTCTGTCACATTGTAGATCAGATAGTGAATATCACGACATTCAGTCACATTGTATATCAGACAGTGAACATCACGACATTCTGTCTTATTGTACATCAGAGAGTGAACATCACGACATTCTGTCATATTGTACATCAAAAAGTGAACAATACGACATTCAGTCACATTGTACATCAGACAGTGAACATCACGAATTTCTGTCACATTGTACATCAGAGAGTGAATATCACGACATTCTGTGATACTGTACATCAAACAGTGAACATCACGACATTCAGTCACATTGTACATCAGACAGTGAACATCACGACATTCTGTCATATTGTACATCAGACAGTGAACATCACGACATTCTGTCACATTGTAGATAAGATAGTGAATATCACGGCATTCAGTCACATTGTACATCAGACAGTAAACATCACGACATTCTGTCTTATTGTACATCAGGCAGTGAACATCACGACATTCTGTCATATTGTACATCAGACAGTGAACAATACGACATTCAGTCACATTGTACATCAGACAGTGAACATCACGAATTTCTGTCACATTGTACATCAGAGAGTGAATATCACGACATTCTGTGATATTGTACATCAAAAAGTGAACATCACGACATCCAGTCACATTGTACATTAGACAGTGAACATCACGACATTCTGTCATATTGTACATCGGACAGTGAACATCACGACATTCTGTCATATTGTACATCAGACAGTGAATATCACGACATTCTGTCATATTGTATATCAGACAGTGAATATCACGACTTTCACTCACATTGTATATCAGACAATGAACATCACGACATTCAGTCACATTATACATCAGACAGTGAATATCACGACATTCTGTCATATTGTACATCAGACAGTGCATATCACGACATTCTGTCATATTGTATATCAGACAGTGAATATCACGACATTCTGTGATATTGTACATCAAACAGTGAACATCACGACATTCAGTCACATTGTACATCAGACAGTGAACATCACGATATTCTGTCACATTGTACATCAGACAGTGAACATCACGAAATTCAGTCACATTGTACATCAGACAGTGAATATCACGACATTCAGTCACATTGTACATCAGACAGTGAACATCACGACATTCTGTCACATTGTACATCAGACAGTGAACATCACGACATTCAGTCACATTGTACATCAGACAGTGAATATCACGACATTCAGTCACATTGTACATCAGACAGCGAATATCCGACATTCAGCCACATTGTACATCAGACAGTGAACATCACGACATTCAGTCACATTGTACATCAGACAGTGAATATCACGACATTCAGTCACATTGTACATCAGAGAGTGAACATCACGAGATTCTGTCACATTGTACATCAGACAGTGCATATTACGACATTCTGTCACATTGTACATCAGACAGTGAACATCACGACATTCTGTCATATTGTAGATCAGACAGTGAACATCACGACATTCTGTCACATTGTACATCAGAGAGTGAATATCACGACATTCTGTGATATTGTAAATCAAACAGTGAACATCACGACATTCAGTCACATCGTACATCAGACAGTGAATATCACGACATTCTGTCACATTGTACACCAAAAAGTGAATATCACGACATTCTGTCATATTGTACATCAGACAGTGAACATCACGACATTCAGTCACATTGTACATCAGACAGTGAACATCACGACATTCAGTCACATTGTACATCAGACAGTGAACATCACGACATTCTGTCACATTGTACACCAAAAATTGAATATCACGACATTCTGTCATATTGTATATCAGACAGTGAATATCACGACATTCAGTCACATTGTACATCAGACAGCGAATATCCGACATTCAGTCACATTGTACATCAGACAGTGAACATCACGACATTCAGTCACATTGTACATCAGACAGTGAACATCATTACATTCTGTCACATTGTACATCAGACAGTGAATATCACGACATTCAGTCACATTGTACATCAGACAGTGAACATCACGACATTCAGTCACATTGTACATCAGACAGTGAATATCACGACATTCAGTCACATTGTACATCAGACAGCGAAGATCCGACATTCAGTCACATTGTACATCAGACAGTGAACATCACGACATTCAGTCACATTGTACATCAGACAGTGAAGATCACGACATTCAGTCACATTGTACATCAGACAGTGAATATCACGACATTCACTCACATTGTACATCAGACAGTGAACATCACGACATTCTGTCACATGGTACATCAGAGAGTGAACATCACGACATTCTGTCACATTGTACATCGGACAGTGAACATCAGAACATTCTGTCATATTGTATATCAGACAGTGAATATCACGACATTCTGTCACATTGTACATCAGACAGTGAATATCACGACATTCTGTCGTATTGTACATCAGACTGTGAATATCACGACTTTCACTCACATTGTATATCAGACAGTGAACATTCTTACATTCAGTCACATTATACATCAGACAGTGAATATCACGACATTCTGTCATATTGTACATCAGACAGTGCATATCACGACATTCTGTCATATTGTATATCAGACAGTGAATATCAACTTTCACTCACATTGTACATCAGACAGTGAACATCACGATATTCTGTCACATTGTACATCAGACAGTGAACATCACGACATTCAGTCACATTGTACATCAGACAGTGAATATCACGACATTCTGTCATATTGTATATCAGACAGTGAATATCACAACTTTCACTCACATTGTACATCAGACAGTGAACATCACGATATTCTGTCACATTGTACATCAGAAAGTGAACATTACGACATTCAGTCACATTGTACATCAGACAGTGAACAATACGACATTCAGTCACATTGTACATCAGACAGTGAACATCACGACGTTCTGTCATATTGTAGATCAGACAGTGAATATCACGACATTCACTCACATTGTACATCAGACAGTGAACATCACGATATTCTGTCTTATTGTACATCAGACAGTGAGCATCACGACATTCTGTCATATTGTACATCAAAAAGTGAACAATACGACATTCAGTCACATTTTACATCAGACAGTGAACATCACGACATTCTGTCACATTGTACATCAGAGAGTGAATATCACGACATTCTGTGATATTGTAAATCAAACAGTGAACATCACGACATTCAGTCACATTGTACATCAGACAGTGAACATCACGACATTCTGTCACATTGTACACCAAAAAGTGAATATCACGACGTTCTGTCATATTGTATATCAGACAGTGAACATCATGACATTCTGTCACATTGTACATCAGACAGTGAAGATCACGACATTCAGTCACATTGTACATCAGACAGTGAACATCATGACATTCTGTCACATTGTACATCAGACAGTGAATATCACGACATTCAGTCACATTATACATCAGACAGTGAACATCACGACATTCAGTCACATTGTACATCAGACAGTGAATATCACGACATTCAGTCACATTGTACATTAGACATTGAATATCCGACATTCAGTCACATTGTACATCAGACAGTGAATATCACGACATTCAGTCACATTGTACATCAGAGAGTGAACATCACGAGATTCAGTCACATTGTACATCAGACAGTGAACATTACGACATTCTGTCACATTGTACATCAGACAGTGAATATCACGACATTCAGTCACATTGTACCTCAGATAGTGAACATCATGACATTCTGTCACATTGTACATCAGACAGTGAACAATACGACATTCAGTCACATTGTACATCAGACAGTGAACATCACGACATTCTGTCATATTGTAGATCAGACAGTGAATATCACGACATTCAGTCACATTGTACATCAGACAGTGAACATCACGACATTCTGTCTTATTGTACATCAGACAGTGAAGATCACGACATTCTGTCATATTGTACATCAAAAAGTGAACAATACGACATTCAGTCACATTTTACATCAGACAGTGAACATCACGACATTCTGTCTTATTGTACATCAGACAGTGAAGATCACGACATTCTGTCATATTGTACATCAAAAAGTGAACAATACGACATTCAGTCACATTTTACATCAGACAGTGAACATCACGACATTCTGTCACATTGTACATCAGAGAGTGAATATCACGACATTCTGTCATATTGAAAATCAAACAGTGAACATCACGACATTCAGTCACATTGTACATCAGACAGTGAACATCACGACATTCTGTCACATTGTACACCAAAAAGTGAATATCACGACGTTCTGTCATATTGTATATCAGACAGTGAACATCATGACATTCTGTCACTTTGTACATCAGACAGTGAAGATCACGACATTCAGTCACATTGTACATCAGACAGTGAACATCATGACATTCTGTCACATTGTACATCAGACAGTGAATATCACGACATTCAGTCACATTGTACATCAGACAGTGAATATCACGACATTCAGTCACATTGTACATCAGACAGTGAATATCCGACATTCAGTCACATTGTACATCAGACAGTGAACATCACGAGATTCTGTCACATTGTACATCAGACAGTGAACATTACGACATTCTGTCACATTGTACATCAGACAGTGAATATCACGACATTCAGTCACATTGTACATCAGACAGTGAATATCACAACATTCTGTTACATTGTATATCAGACTATGAATAAATCTGTTTTTGAGATAATTAATCAGATTAGTTTCAGAAAGAAAAGAAAACATAGAATGAAAAAATAAATACGCCTTCTGTTTAGCATAGTTTGAAGTGTTTTGCCGATCATTTGAAAATTTTATGTTTATAAAGTGAGAATTACCTATAATTCTATGCTGACGTTCAATTGTTCGTCATCCACAAAGCGCCATGGTTTCCGCCATGCCCAAATCACTTTATATGTGTTATTCATTTAATATGCATGATAATGATCTATTCAGCATATCTTTTTAATTAGAAATCATGAATTACAGATCGCCTAGAGATCTTGACAGATTGCCAAGGGGCTTCTGGAGGAGGAGGAGGAGGAGGAGGAGGCGAAGTAGGCGGAGTAGGAGGAGGAGGTGGAGAATTAGGAGGACTAGGATTAGGTGGAGAATTGGGAGGAGAAGGAGGTGGAGGCATATAGGTCGTATCAGAAGAGTAATTGGCAGACGACGTAGAAGGCATCGCCGACGAAAACATTGGCCAAGTAATTTTGATGGAAGAGAATGACAATTTTTATGTATAAGACGTTTCCACACGGGTTTTGATGCATTCATTACATTCCTACGTTATGCTTCAACTCAGCTTCCTCAATTGTTCCAATAATAGAAGCAGGGATTTTATACATTGAAATTGATAAATGTCATGTCTAAGAAAGAATAGATCAACTTGAGTCACATTTGAAAGTCTTAGAAATCCCTATTGTTATGGACTTGTCTAAAATCTGTGCCTGTTCTCTAACCTGCCCACTAAATAGAGATGATGTAATGTCGACGATGTGCACCACATCTACAGAGTGGTGGATTTCTGTGTGAACACATTGTAAAGGGTCACGATTTAGGCACCGAGTAAATGGTTACGATTTAGACATAGGGTAGAAGGTAATGATTCAGACGAAGAGTAGAAGGTTACGATGTAGACGCTGGGTAGAGAGTTGCGATTTAGACACAGGATGGAAGTTTACGAGCTAGGTACAGGATAGATTGATTGATTTGTTTTATTGTTTAACGTCCCGCTCGCGAATTTTTCACTCATATGGAAACGTCACCATTGCTGATGAGGGGCTCCAAAATTTAGACCTGCTCGGCGCTTATGGCCTTTGAGTAGGGAGGGATCTTTACCATGCACATCAACTGTGACACGGGACCTCGGTGTTTGCGGTCTCAACCGAAGAACCGCCCCATTTAGTCGCCTCTTACGATAAGTAAGGGGCACTGAGGATCTATTCTAACAACCCAGATCCTCAAGGGTCCACAAGATAGAAGAGTAAGATATAGACAAATGGCAAAGTGTTACGATTTAGACGCAGGATAAAGTGTTGTGATTTAGACATTGAATAGTAGGTTACAATTTAGACTCAGGATAGAAAGTTTTGATTTAGATACAGGGTAGGGGGTTTTGATTTAGACACAGTGAAGAATGTTGCGATGTAGATCAATCGTAAAGCCAGTTTTGACAATATAGAAAATGATGAAGTCTAATTAACTAAGTGCGTTTTACATATTTGTACATATAATTGAACAGACATGACTTTAATTCCATTTCGTAGTTAATGGAAGATGGTCTAAGTGGTGGAGTTGGCGACCCGTAGGGAGATGTACGTGTTCGAGGTCCTGTGGGAGAGCAACGAGAAAATACATTGCAACGAGGTCTTGCTCAAATCCTAGACCACGCTTTGGTGGTAGGGGATGCTATGGAGGAAGCTACAGATACATGTATAAGACCTGCTACAGCAGACGATGCAAAGGTGATTTAGAAAAATGCTTTCATAGACATGAAATGTATAGCAAAACTCAATGAAACATCAGCTTCGTCAAATCTATAGCCAGTAAAGACCATCTTTAACACTCCACATTGCAATCCAAATAAGTGTTTGTTTTGTTCCGTCGAAAATTCGTCACTCATGTGGAGATGGCACCAGCTGTAGGTTAAGTATCACAAACCTATGCTTAGCGCTCAGGGCCGTAACAATGTGCAATGTCTACCCCAACACGGGACTTCCGTTTTCAAGGTCATATCCGAGAGACCCGTGATTCTCACATTTAGGTGCTGAGCGTTTAACGACGGAGCAATTACTACCTATAGTACCGTCTAAGGTTTGACGCGACCATGGCAAGAGCGGGGCTCCAACCGGTTACGAAACGAACGCTCTACCACTGAGCTACCGCGACCGTTTTCAAGTGCATTCTGAATGTTCAAACAAAGATGGAAATGTGAAGCCAGCTAATAGTAATGAACACCTCACAGATTCTCACAGAATAAAAAGTTAAGAATTATGCAAAGAGGGACAGACTTTATTCCTTTAAAGCGAGAAATTCAATTTCAAAAGAAGTGCAAAGTTTTAAATTTATACAAAGTGTATATAATTCTTCTGACTTCTAGTTTCCATTTATTTCCCATCTTTAATTTCTGGGAAGATCCTAGAAGTCCATGAGTAAATGCCATAGCAATCACACAACATATTGCATTCAAAGAAATTAAAAATCTTTCCTGACATTAAATCACAATAAACAGATAAAACTCAAATATAACATTACTGAGTAATTCCATTTTACTTATTTCATTATACACGGAAAATAATCTCTTTACCCTAAGTGCTATAATTTTAGGTCTTTTCTAAAGTATCACCACAAAATATTTGAACTCTCAAAGCAATAAATAATACAGTATTACCTATTATCCAGATACACAAGCATTGCATTTACCTTTCCAAAAGAGAATTTTACTAATTTCACAGAACCCGACAGCTGACATGCCTATTTCATCATAAATAGTAGAATCACTGGACTACATATTTTTGCTCGTAGAAAACATGAGTGAAAACCATTTGGCAGGATATTTGTTAACATTTTCGAGAATAGCCCAGAATAAAACTTAACTGAATATTATAGTTAATAGAAGATGGTTATCATGGGGGAGATGGAAACCGATCGAGAGATTTGTTGTGAGAAAGATGGAATAAGAATCTGCTGGTGCACTGTTAGTCCCCGAGGATATTCACCAGCCCAGTTGCTAAGTTCTTCGGTACTGACAAGAATTACGTATCAAAATTTGCTGTGATGAAATTAACGAATTCATTTCAAAATTAAGGATTATCTCCCTCATGCATAGCTCTGATACTTTGTCGGATTTGGCTCCACTAGTAGGTATTGTTGCTTCTTAAAGCTCTTCCAAGTTTGTTCTTATTTCGAATTTCCAACATTGTTGACCTAAGCATCACTGAAGAGAAATCATTTGTGGAAATGTGCATCTGGTGCATCACTATATGTACCTTATATATTTTATATTGTAATACATGCCAACTTATGATCCATGATGATACATGACAATATCATTACAAGTCTTTGTGCCAACCGGATACCAGAAATGTCAATCTACTTTCATAGCTAATGGAAGATGGTCATCATGGGGGAGATGGAAACCGATAGGCAAATGTATGTGTAAGAAATCCTGTGGACGAGCAACGCAGAAGTACATTAAATACAGGTCCTGTACAAATCCTAGACCATGTAATGGTGGGAGGAAATGTTATGGTAGACGCTACAAGTACACATATAAAACCTGCTACCGAAAACGTTGTAGAGGTAGGTGTACACAGAAACAAATCATTCACTGTATTTCTATTGTCAGAGAGCCCGCTTTATTATCAGAAGATCTTGGGTTTGAACACTGGCCGTTCCAGACCTAAAGCGTTAGAGCATTGGAAGTGTTAGATCGCAAAATACCTACATCTTGAATGTAAATCGAGTCTTAGGGAGGTTCCCTGACGGATATTCCTCTGCATGATATTAAATTTAGCCCTCGCTGCTAAATAATCAGGAATTCGTGTTATAGGTCTAAATTTGTAGCACTTGACATAAATTTGTTGACATCTCTAGATGAGATGAACAAGTTTGATCAGAAGAAACATTTGTCCTTTGCAGATTGTTCATAAACATCAGGTACATTCTGGTATATGGATTTTCTGGAAACTTCAAATTCCTAATAAAACTAAAAGTACATATTGACGAAAAGGCTAACATAACGAAAAGTAATCAATCTCTTAATTCATGTAGAAATTCAAATCACAGAGATGGACAAACACACACTCCTGGATATACCATAGGTAGGAGCAGGTGCCCAGAAAGATTAAGAATCTCCTGTTACCCGGTGACACTCGTCGTGAGCCCTATATCTTGATCAGGTAAACGGAGCAATCCGCTTTCAGAATCAGTGGCCAATAACGGTCTAACAGTTGGTATGAATCACGTCAGACAGCCTTTGATTCGGGTTGTATTGGCAAGGGAAATCCCTATAACAAGCATAGAATTTAAGAAATGTTGACGTTAGATGATACCGTACAAACCCCTGTAACATCAACCTGTATGTCAGTAGCCTGCCTCGATTGCAAAACTGATCATATGCAGAAGAAGCTTTCAGTTGAGAGGTATAAACACCATATTCGTATATAATAATGAAATATTGATATGTAGATAGGGGAAGTTGGCGATGGAGAAATTGAAATCATCCCGTTTGTCATCAAGTTGATTTGAACTGTTAGTTTGCCGTCAGCACCTAATTCAATGAAATATTTAAGTGCGAGGCAGATGTGGAAATATATGTGGTGTCTTTCATTTCAAGTTCACTGGTTTATATCGAATCGACATATGAATGAAAAATGATCATCAATAATAGATAAAATATCGTCGATTGATTGATTATTTATTTATTGCTTTCCGCCACACTCAACAATTTTTCAGTTATCTGGTGGCGTCCAGTTTTTGGTGGTGGAGGAGAGAACCCAGATACAATGTACCTGGGAAGAGACCACCGACCTTCCGCAAGTAAACTGGCAAACTTGCCCACATAACGCCGCGACCGAGATTAGAACACGCGCCGACAGAGGTGAGAGACCTTGTGACTTTGAGCCCGATGCTCTAACCACTCGGCCACGGAAGCCCCAAAATATCGTCGACATATAAATATATCGATATATAGGTCTGATCCTTTACCGAATTTGGCTCCACTATTTGGTATTTTTGGTTTTTTCAGCTCTTCCAAGTTTGTTCTTATTTCGGATTTCCAACATTTTTGACCTGAGCATCATTGAAGAGACCATATTTGCGAAAATGCGTATCTGGTGCATCATAATTTGTACCGTATATGTTTTATATTACAACCACTGGGTCAGTGCCTCTGCTGATGGACTGTTAGTCCCCGAGGGTATTCATCAGCCCACTTGCTAAGTACTTCTGTACTAGCATGAATTATGTATCAAAATTTGCTGTGATAAAATTAAGAAAGTCATTTCAAAATTAAGGATTGCCTCCCTCATGTATACCTCTGACCCTTTGCCGGATTTCGCTCCACTCTTGAGTAATTTTGGTTCTTTCAGCTCTTCAAAGTTTGTTCTTATTTCAATTTCCCATATTTTCAACCTAAGCATCACTGACGAGAAATTATCTATGGAAATGCGCATCTGGTGCATCACTATATGTACTTTTATATTATAATATATGGCAAATCAATATCATTACAAGTCTTTGTGCCAACAGGATACTAGAAATGTCAATCTACTTTCATAGTTAATGGAAGATGGTCATCATGGGGGAGATGGAAACCGATAGGGAGATGTAAGTGTAAGAAATCCTGTGGACGAGCAACGCAGAAGTACATTAAATACAGGTCCTGTACAAATCCTAGGCCATGTAATGGTGGGAGGAAATGTTATGGTAGACGCTACAAGTACACATATAAAACCTGCTACCGAAAACGTTGTAGAGGTAGGTGTACACAGAAACAAATCATTCACTGTATTTCTATTGTCAGAGAGCCCGCTTTATTATCAGAAGATCTTGGGTTTGAACACTGGCCGTTCCAGACCTAAAGCGTTAGAGCATTGGAAGTGTTAGATCGCAAAATACCTACATCTTGAATGTAAATCGAGTCTTAGGGAGGTTCCCTGACGGATATTCCTCTGCATGATATTAAATTTAGCCCTCGCTGCTAAATAATCAGGAATTCGTGTTATAGGTCTAAATTTGTAGCACTTGACATAAATTTGTTGACATCTCTAGATGAGATGAACAAGTTTGATCAGAAGAAACATTTGTCCTTTGCAGATTGTTCATGAACACCAGGTACATTTTGGTATATGGATTCTCTGGAATCTTCAAATTCCTAATAAAACTAAAAGTACATATTGACGAAAAGGCTAACATAACGAAAAGTAATCAATCTCCTAATTCATGTAGAAATTCAAATCACAGAGATGGACAAACACACACTCCTGGATATACCATAGGTAGGAGCAGGTGCCTAGGAGGATTAAGAATCTCCTGTTAACCGGTCACATTCGTCGTGAGCCCTATATCTTGATCAGGTAAACGGAGCAATCCGCTTTCAGAATCAGTGGCCAATAACGGTCTAACAGTTGGTATGAATCACGTCAGACAGCCTTTGATTCGGGTTGTATTGGCAAGGGAAATCCCTATAACAAGCATAGAATTTAAGAAATGTTGACGTTAGATGATACCGTACAAACCCCTGTAACATCAACCTGTATGTCAGTAGCCTGCCTCGATTGCAAAACTGATCATATGCAGAAGAAGCTTTCAGTTGAGAGGTATAAACACCATATTCGTATATAATAATGAAATATTGATATGTAGATAGGGGAAGTTGGCGATGGAGAAATTGAAATCATCCCGTTTGTCATCAAGTTGATTTGAACTGTTAGTTTGCCGTCAGCACCTAATTCAATGAAATATTTAAGTGCGAGGCAGATGTGGAAATATATGTGGTGTCTTTCATTTCAAGTTCACTGGTTTATATCGAATCGACATATGAATGAAAAATGATCATCAATAATAGATAAAATATCGTCGATTGATTGATTGATTGATTATTTATTGCTTTCCGCCACACTCAACAATTTTTTCAGTTATCTGGTGGCGTCCAGTTTTTGGTGGTGGAGGAGAGAACCCAGATACAATGTACCTGGGAAGAGACCACCGACCTTCCGCAAGTAAACTGGCAAACTTGCCCACATAACGCCGCGACCGAGATTAGAACACGCGCCGACAGAGGTGAGAGACCTTGTGACTTTGAGCCCGATGCTCTAACCACTCGGCCACGGAAGCCCCAAAATATCGTCGACATATAAATATATCGATATATAGGTCTGATCCTTTACCGAATTTGGCTCCACTATTTGGTATTTTTGGTTTTTCAGCTCTTCCAAGTTTGTTCTTATTTCGGATTTCCAACATTTTTGACCTGAGCATCATTGAAGAGACCTTATTTGCGAAAATGCGTATCTGGTGCATCATAATTTGTACCGTATATGTTTTATATTACAACCACTGGGTCGATGCCTCTGCTGATGGACTGTTAGTCCCCGAGGGTATTCATCAGCCCACTTGCTAAGTACTTCTGTACTAGCATGAATTATGTATCAAAAATTGCTGTGATAAAACTAAGGAATTGATTTCAAAATTAAGGATTATCTCCCTCATGCATAGCTCTGATCCTTTAGCGGATTTGGCTCCAATATTTGGTAGTTTTGGTTCTTTCAGCTCTTCCAAGTTTGTTCTGATTTCGAATTTCTAACATATCTGACCTGAGCATCAGTGGAGAAACATTTTTAGTTGTGAAATGCGCATCTGGTGCATCAAAATTTGTACCGTATATGTTTAATATTACAACCACTGGGTCGATTCCTTTGCTGGTGGAGTGTTAGTCCCCGAAGGGTATTCACTAATACACTTGCTAAGTACTTCGGTACTAACACGAATTACGTATCAAAATTTGCTGTGATAAAATTAAGGGATTCATTTCAAAATTAGGGATTATCTCCCTCATGCATAGCTGTGATACTTTGTCAGATTTGGCTCCACTAGTAGGTAATTTTGGTTCTTTCAGCTCTTCCAATATTTTTCTTCTTTCGGATTTCCTACATGTTTCAACCTGAGCATCACTGACGAGAAATCATTTGTGGAAATGCGCATTTGGTGCATCACTATCTGTACCGAATATGTTTTATATTATAATACATGACAACTCAATATCATTACAAGTCTTTGTGCCAACCGGATACCAGAAATGTCAATCTATTTTCATAGTTAATGGAAGATGGTCATCATGGGGGAGATGGAAACCGATAGGCAAATGTAAGTGTAAGAAATCCTGTGGACGAGCAACGCAGAAGTACATTAAATACAGGTCCTGTACAAATCCTAGACCATGTAATGGTGGGAGGAGATGTTATGGTAGACGCTACAAGTACACATATAAAACCTGCTACCGAAAACGTTGTAGAGGTAGGTGTACACAGAAACAAATCATTCACTGTATTTCTATTGTCAGAGAGCCCGCTTTATTATCAGAAGATCTTGGGTTTGAACACTGGCCGTTCCAGACCTAAAGCGTTAGAGCATTGGAAGTGTTAGATCGCAAAATACCTACATCTTGAATGTAAATCGAGTCTTAGGGAGGTTCCCTGACGGATATTCCTCTGCATGATATTAAATTTAGCCCTCGCTGCTAAATAATCAGGAATTCGTGTTATAGGTCTAAATTTGTAGCACTTGACATAAATTTGTTGACATCTCTAGATGAGATGAACAAGTTTGATCAGAAGAAACATTTGTCCTTTGCAGATTGTTCATGAACACCAGGTACATTTTGGTATATGGATTCTCTGGAATCTTCAAATTCCTAATAAAACTAAAAGTACATATTGACGAAAAGGCTAACATAACGAAAAGTAATCAATCTCCTAATTCATGTAGAAATTCAAATCACAGAGATGGACAAACACACACTCCTGGATATACCATAGGTAGGAGCAGGTGCCTAGGAGGATTAAGAATCTCCTGTTAACCGGTCACATTCGTCGTGAGCCCTATATCTTGATCAGGTAAACGGAGCAATCCGCTTTCAGAATCAGTGGCCAATAACGGTCTAACAGTTGGTATGAATCACGTCAGACAGCCTTTGATTCGGGTTGTATTGGCAAGGGAAATCCCTATAACAAGCATAGAATTTAAGAAATGTTGACGTTAGATGATACCGTACAAACCCCTGTAACATCAACCTGTATGTCAGTAGCCTGCCTCGATTGCAAAACTGATCATATGCAGAAGAAGCTTTCAGTTGAGAGGTATAAACACCATATTCGTATATAATAATGAAATATTGATATGTAGATAGGGGAAGTTGGCGATGGAGAAATTGAAATCATCCCGTTTGTCATCAAGTTGATTTGAACTGTTAGTTTGCCGTCAGCACCTAATTCAATGAAATATTTAAGTGCGAGGCAGATGTGGAAATATATGTGGTGTCTTTCATTTCAAGTTCACTGGTTTATATCGAATCGACATATGAATGAAAAATGATCATCAATAATAGATAAAATATCGTCGATTGATTGATTGATTGATTATTTATTGCTTTCCGCCACACTCAACAATTTTTCAGTTATCTGGTGGCGTCCAGTTTTTGGTGGTGGAGGAGAGAACCCAGATACAATGTACCTGGGAAGAGACCACCGACCTTCCGCAAGTAAACTGGCAAACTTGCCCACATAACGCCGCGACCGAGATTAGAACACGCGCCGACAGAGGTGAGAGACCTTGTGACTTTGAGCCCGATGCTCTAACCACTCGGCCACGGAAGCCCCAAAATATCGTCGACATATAAATATATCGATATATAGGTCTGATCCTTTACCGAATTTGGCTCCACTATTTGGTATTTTTGGTTTTTCAGCTCTTCCAAGTTTGTTCTTATTTCGGATTTCCAACATTTTTGACCTGAGCATCATTGAAGAGACCTTATTTGCGAACATGCGTATCTGGTGCATCATAATTTGTACCGTATATGTTTTATATTACAACCACTGGGTCGATGCCTCTGCTGATGGACTGTTAGTCCCCGAGGGTATTCATCAGCCCACTTGCTAAGTACTTCTGTACTAGCATGAATTATGTATCAAAAATTGCTGTGATAAAACTAAGGAATTGATTTCAAAATTAAGGATTATCTCCCTCATGCATAGCTCTGATCCTTTAGCGGATTTGGCTCCAATATTTGGTAGTTTTGGTTCTTTCAGCTCTTCCAAGTTTTTTCTGATTTCGAATTTCCAACATATCTGACCTGAGCATCAGTGGAGAGACATTTTTAGTAGTGAAATGCGCATCTGGTGCATCAAAATGTGTACCGTATATGTTTAATATTACAACCACTGGGTCGATTCCTTTGCTGGTGGAGTGTTAGTCCCCGAAGGGTATTCACTAACCCACTTGCTAAGTACTTCGGTACTAACACGAATTACGTATCAAAATTTGCTGTGATAAAATTAAGGAATTCATTTCAAAATTAGGGATTATCTCCCTCATGCATAGCTGTGATACTTTGTCAGATTTGGCTCCACTAGTAGGTAATTTTGGTTCTTTCAGCTCTTCCAATATTTTTCTTCTTTCGGATTTCCTACATGTTTCAACCTGAGCATCACTGACGAGAAATCATTTGTGGAAATGCGCATTTGGTGCATCACTATCTGTACCGAATATGTTTTATATTATAATACATGACAACTCAATATCATTACAAGTCTTTGTGCCAACCGGATACCAGAAATGTCAATCTACTTTCATAGTTAATGGAAGATGGTCATCATGGGGGAGATGGAAACCGATAGGCAAATGTAAGTGTAAGAAATCCTGTGGACGAGCAACGCAGAAGTACATTAAATACAGGTCCTGTACAAATCCTAGACCATGTAATGATGGGAGGAGATGTTATGGTAGACGCTACAAGTACACATATAAAACCTGCTACCGAAAACGTTGTAGAGGCAGGTGTACACAGAAACAAATCATTCACTGTATTTCTATTGTCAGAGAGCCCGCTTTATTATCAGAAGATCTTGGGTTTGAACACTGGCCGTTCCAGACCTAAAGCGTTAGAGCATTGGAAGTGTTAGATCGCAAAATACCTACATCTTGAATGTAAATCGAGTCTTAGGGAGGTTCCCTGACGGATATTCCTCTGCATGATATTAAATTTAGCCCTCGCTGCTAAATAATCAGGAATTCGTGTTATAGGTCTAAATTTGTAGCACTTGACATAAATTTGTTGACATCTCTAGATGAGATGAACAAGTTTGATCAGAAGAAACATTTGTCCTTTGCAGATTGTTCATGAACACCAGGTACATTTTGGTATATGGATTCTCTGGAATCTTCAAATTCCTAATAAAACTAAAAGTACATATTGACGAAAAGGCTAACATAACGAAAAGTAATCAATCTCCTAATTCATGTAGAAATTCAAATCACAGAGATGGACAAACACACACTCCTGGATATACCATAGGTAGGAGCAGGTGCCTAGGAGGATTAAGAATCTCCTGTTAACCGGTCACATTCGTCGTGAGCCCTATATCTTGATCAGGTAAACGGAGCAATCCGCTTTCAGAATCAGTGGCCAATAACGGTCTAACAGTTGGTATGAATCACGTCAGACAGCCTTTGATTCGGGTTGTATTGGCAAGGGAAATCCCTATAACAAGCATAGAATTTAAGAAATGTTGACGTTAGATGATACCGTATAAACCCCTGTAACATCAACCTGTATGTCAGTAGCCTGCCTCGATTGCAAAACTGATCATATGCAGAAGAAGCTTTCAGTTGAGAGGTATAAACACCATATTCGTATATAATAATGAAATATTGATATGTAGATAGGGGAAGTTGGCGATGGAGAAATTGAAATCATCCCGTTTGTCATCAAGTTGATTTGAACTGTTAGTTTGCCGTCAGCACCTAATTCAATGAAATATTTAAGTGCGAGGCAGATGTGGAAATATATGTGGTGTCTTTCATTTCAAGTTCACTGGTTTATATCGAATCGACATATGAATGAAAAATGATCATCAATAATAGATAAAATATCGTCGATTGATTGATTGATTGATTATTTATTGCTTTCCGCCACACTCAACAATTTTTCAGTTATCTGGTGGCGTCCAGTTTTTGGTGGTGGAGGAGAGAACCCAGATACAATGTACCTGGGAAGAGACCACCGACCTTCCGCAAGTAAACTGGCAAACTTGCCCACATAACGCCGCGACCGAGATTAGAACACGCGCCGACAGAGGTGAGAGACCTTGTGACTTTGAGCCCGATGCTCTAACCACTCGGCCACGGAAGCCCCAAAATATCGTCGACATATAAATATATCGATATATAGGTCTGATCCTTTACCGAATTTGGCTCCACTATTTGGTATTTTTGGTTTTTCAGCTCTTCCAAGTTTGTTCTTATTTCGGATTTCCAACATTTTTGACCTGAGCATCATTGAAGAGACCTTATTTGCGAACATGCGTATCTGGTGCATCATAATTTGTACCGTATATGTTTTATATTACAACCACTGGGTCGATGCCTCTGCTGATAGACTGTTAGTCCCCGAGGGTATTCATCAGCCCACTTGCTAAGTACTTCTGTACTAGCATGAATTATGTATCAAAAATTGCTGTGATAAAACTAAGGAATTGATTTCAAAATTAAGGATTATCTCCCTCATGCATAGCTCTGATCCTTTAGCGGATTTGGCTCCAATATTTGGTAGTTTTGGTTCTTTCAGCTCTTCCAAGTTTTTTCTGATTTCGAATTTCCAACATATCTGACCTGAGCATCAGTGGAGAGACATTTTTAGTAGTGAAATGCGCATCTGGTGCATCAAAATGTGTACCGTATATGTTTAATATTACAACCACTGGGTCGATTCCTTTGCTGGTGGAGTGTTAGTCCCCGAAGGGTATTCACTAACCCACTTGCTAAGTACTTCGGTACTAACACGAATTACGTATCAAAATTTGCTGTGATAAAATTAAGGAATTCATTTCAAAATTAGGGATTATCTCCCTCATGCATAGCTGTGATACTTTGTCAGATTTGGCTCCACTAGTAGGTAATTTTGGTTCTTTCAGCTCTTCCAATATTTTTCTTCTTTCGGATTTCCTACATGTTTCAACCTGAGCATCACTGACGAGAAATCATTTGTGGAAATGCGCATTTGGTGCATCACTATCTGTACCGAATATGTTTTATATTATAATACATGACAACTCAATATCATTACAAGTCTTTGTGCCAACCGGATACCAGAAATGTCAATCTACTTTCATAGTTAATGGAAGATGGTCATCATGGGGGAGATGGAAACCGATAGGCAAATGTAAGTGTAAGAAATCCTGTGGACGAGCAACGCAGAAGTACATTAAATACAGGTCCTGTACAAATCCTAGACCATGTAATGATGGGAGGAGATGTTATGGTAGACGCTACAAGTACACATATAAAACCTGCTACCGAAAACGTTGTAGAGGCAGGTGTACACAGAAACAAATCATTCACTGTATTTCTATTGTCAGAGAGCCCGCTTTATTATCAGAAGATCTTGGGTTTGAACACTGGCCGTTCCAGACCTAAAGCGTTAGAGCATTGGAAGTGTTAGATCGCAAAATACCTACATCTTGAATGTAAATCGAGTCTTAGGGAGGTTCCCTGACGGATATTCCTCTGCATGATATTAAATTTAGCCCTCGCTGCTAAATAATCAGGAATTCGTGTTATAGGTCTAAATTTGTAGCACTTGACATAAATTTGTTGACATCTCTAGATGAGATGAACAAGTTTGATCAGAAGAAACATTTGTCCTTTGCAGATTGTTTATAAACATCAGGTACATTTTGGTATATGGATTCTCTGGAATCTTCAAATTCCTAATAAAACTAAAAGTACATATTGACGAAAAGGCTAACATAACGAAAAGTAATCAATCTCTTAATTCATGTAGAAATTCAAATCACAGAGATGGACAAACACACACTCCTGGATATACCATAGGTAGGAGCAGGTGCCCAGGAGGATTAAGAATCTCCTGTCAAACGGTCACACTCGTCGTGAGCTCTATATCTTGATCAGATAAACGGAGCAATCCGCTTTCAGAATCAGTGGCCAATAACGGTCTAACAGTTGGTATGAATCACGTCAGACAGCCTTTGATTCGGGTTGTATTGGCAAGGGAAATCCCTATAACAAGCATAGAATTTAAGAAATGTTGACGTTAGATGATACCGTACAAACCCCTGTAACATCAACCTGTATGTCAGTAGCCTGCCTCGATTGCAAAACTGATCATATGCAGAAGAAGCTCTCAGTTGAGAGGTATAAACACCATATTCGTATATAATAATGAAATATTGATATGTAGATAGGGGAAGTTGGCGATGGAGAAATTGAAATCATCCCGTTTGTCATCAAGTTGATTTGAACTGTTAGTTTGCCGTCAGCACCTAATTCAATGAAATATTTAAGTGCGAGGCAGATGTGGAAATATATGTGGTGTCTTTCATTTCAAGTTCACTGGTTTATATCGAATCGACATATGAATGAAAAATGATCATCAATAATAGATAAAATATCGTCGATTGATTGATTGATTGATTATTTATTGCTTTCCGCCACACTCAACAATTTTTTCAGTTATCTGGTGGCGTCCAGTTTTTGGTGGTGGAGGAGAGAACCCAGATACAATGTACCTGGGAAGAGACCACCGACCTTCCGCAAGTAAACTGGCAAACTTGCCCACATAACGCCGCGACCGAGATTAGAACACGCGCCGACAGAGGTGAGAGACCTTGTGACTTTGAGCCCGATGCTCTAACCACTCGGCCACGGAAGCCCCAAAATATCGTCGACATATAAATATATCGATATATAGGTCTGATCCTTTACCGAATTTGGCTCCACTATTTGGTATTTTTGGTTTTTCAGCTCTTCCAAGTTTGTTCTTATTTCGGATTTCCAACATTTTTGACCTAAGCATCATTGAAGAGACCTTATTTGCGAAAATGCGTATCTGGTGCATCATAATTTGTACCGTATATGTTTTATATTACAACCACTGGGTCGATGCCTCTGCTGATGGACTGTTAGTCCCCGAGGGTATTCATCAGCCCACTTGCTAAGTACTTCTGTACTAGCATGAATTATGTATCAAAAATTGCTGTGATAAAACTAAGGAATTGATTTCAAAATTAAGGATTATCTCCCTCATGCATAGCTCTGATCCTTTAGCGGATTTGGCTCCAATATTTGGTAGTTTTGGTTCTTTCAGCTCTTCCAAGTTTGTTCTGATTTCGAATTTCTAACATATCTGACCTGAGCATCAGTGGAGAAACATTTTTAGTTGTGAAATGCGCATCTGGTGCATCAAAATTTGTACCGTATATGTTTAATATTACAACCACTGGGTCGATTCCTTTGCTGGTGGAGTGTTAGTCCCCGAAGGGTATTCACTAACACACTTGCTAAGTACTTCGGTACTAACACGAATTACGTATCAAAATTTGCTGTGATAAAATTAAGGAATTCATTTCAAAATTAGGGATTATCTCCCTCATGCATAGCTGTGATACTTTGTCAGATTTGGCTCCACTAGTAGGTAATTTTGGTTCTTTCAGCTCTTCCAATATTTTTCTTCTTTCGGATTTCCTACATGTTTCAACCTGAGCATCACTGACGAGAAATCATTTGTGGAAATGCGCATTTGGTGCATCACTATCTGTACCGAATATGTTTTATATTATAATACATGACAACTCAATATCATTACAAGTCTTTGTGCCAACCGGATACCAGAAATGTCAATCTACTTTCATAGTTAATGGAAGATGGTCATCATGGGGGAGATGGAAACCGATAGGCAAATGTAAGTGTAAGAAATCCTGTGGACGAGCAACGCAGAAGTACATTAAATACAGGTCCTGTACAAATCCTAGACCATGTAATGGTGGGAGGAGATGTTATGGTAGACGCTACAAGTACACATATAAAACCTGCTACCGAAAACGTTGTAGAGGTAGGTGTACACAGAAACAAATCATTCACTGTATTTCTATTGTCAGAGAGCCCGCTTTATTATCAGAAGATCTTGGGTTTGAACACTGGCCGTTCCAGACCTAAAGCGTTAGAGCATTGGAAGTGTTAGATCGCAAAATACCTACATCTTGAATGTAAATCGAGTCTTAGGGAGGTTCCGTGACGGATATTCCTCTTCATGATATTAAATTTAGCCCTCGCTGCTAAATAATCAGGAATTCGTGTTATAGGTCTAAATTTGTAGCACTTGACATAAATTTGTTGACATCTCTAGATGAGATGAACAAGTTTGATCAGAAGAAACATTTGTCCTTTGCAGATTGTTCATAAACATCAGGTACATTCTGGTATATGGATTCTCTGGAAACTTCAAATTCCTAATAAAACTAAAAGTACATATTGACGAAAAGGCTAACATAACGAAAAGTAATCAATCTCTTAATTCATGTAGAAATTCAAATCACAGAGATGGACAAACACACACTCCTGGATATACCATAGGTAGGAGCAGGTGCCCAGGAGGATTAAGAATCTCCTGTCAAACGGTCACACTCGTCGTGAGCTCTATATCTTGATCAGGTAAACGGAGCAATCCGCTTTCAGAATCAGTGGCCAATAACGGTCTAACAGTTGGTATGAATCACGTCAGACAGCCTTTGATTCGGGTTGTATTGGCAAGGGAAATCCCTATAACAAGCATAGAATTTAAGAAATGTTGACGTTAGATGATACCGTACAAACCCCTGTAACATCAACCTGTATGTCAGTAGCCTGCCTCGATTGCGAAACTGATCATATGCAGAAGAAGCTCTCAGTTGAGAGGTATAAACACCATATTCGTATATAATAATGAAATATTGATATGTAGATAGGGGAAGTTGGCGATGGAGAAATTGAAATCATCCCGTTTGTCATCAAGTTGATTTGAACTGTTAGTTTGCCGTCAGCACCTAATTCAATGAAATATTTAAGTGCGAGGCAGATGTGGAAATATATGTGGTGTCTTTCATTTCAAGTTCACTGGTTTATATCGAATCGACATATGAATGAAAAATGATCATCAATAATAGATAAAATATCGTCGATTGATTGGTTGATTGATTATTTATTGCTTTCCGCCACACTCAACAATTTTTCAGTTATCTGGTGGCGTCCAGTTTTTGGTGGTGGAGGAGAGAACCCAGATACAATGTACCTGGGAAGAGACCACCGACCTTCCGCAAGTAAACTGGCAAACTTGCCCACATAACGCCGCGACCGAGATTAGAACACGCGCCGACAAAGGTGAGAGACCTTGTGACTTTGAGCCCGATGCTCTAACCACTCGGCCACGGAAGCCCCAAAATATCGTCGACATATAAATATATCGATATATAGGTCTGATCCTTTACCGAATTTGGCTCCACTATTTGGTATTTTTGGTTTTTTCAGCTCTTCCAAGTTTGTTCTTATTTCGGATTTCCAACATTTTTGACCTGAGCATCATTGAAGAGACCTTATTTGCGAACATGCGTATCTGGTGCATCATAATTTGTACCGTATATGTTTTATATTACAACCACTGGGTCGATGCCTCTGCTGATGGACTGTTAGTCCCCGAGGGTATTCATCAGCCCACTTGCTAAGTACTTCTGTACTAGCATGAATTATGTATCAAAAATTGCTGTGATAAAACTAAGGAATTGATTTCAAAATTAAGGATTATCTCCCTCATGCATAGCTCTGATCCTTTAGCGGATTTGGCTCCAATATTTGGTAGTTTTGGTTCTTTCAGCTCTTCCAAGTTTGTTCTGATTTCGAATTTCCAACATATCTGACCTGAGCATCAGTGGAGAAACATTTTTAGTTGTGAAATGCGCATCTGGTGCATCAAAATTTGTACCGTATATGTTTAATATTACAACCACTGGGTCGATTCCTTTGCTGGTGGAGTGTTAGTCCCCGAAGGGTATTCACTAACACACTTGCTAAGTACTTCGGTACTAACACGAATTACGTATCAAAATT
This sequence comes from Ostrea denselamellosa, assembly GCA_024699665.1. Taxonomy (NCBI): domain Eukaryota; kingdom Metazoa; phylum Mollusca; class Bivalvia; order Ostreida; family Ostreidae; genus Ostrea; species Ostrea denselamellosa. The sequence continues at coordinate 4,448,461 of JAMZEH010000068.1, read as the reverse complement.
TGCTGTGATAAAATTAAGGAATTCATTTCAAAATTAGGGATTATCTCCCTCATGCATAGCTGTGATACTTTGTCAGATTTGGCTCCACTAGTAGGTAATTTTGGTTCTTTCAGCTCTTCCAATATTTTTCTTCTTTCGGATTTCCTACATGTTTCAACCTGAGCATCACTGACGAGAAATCATTTGTGGAAATGCGCATTTGGTGCATCACTATCTGTACCGAATATGTTTTATATTATAATACATGACAACTCAATATCATTACAAGTCTTTGTGCCAACCGGATACCAGAAATGTCAATCTACTTTCATAGTTAATGGAAGATGGTCATCATGGGGGAGATGGAAACCGATAGGCAAATGTAAGTGTAAGAAATCCTGTGGACGAGCAACGCAGAAGTACATTAAATACAGGTCCTGTACAAATCCTAGACCATGTAATGGTGGGAGGAGATGTTATGGTAGACGCTACAAGTACACATATAAAACCTGCTACCGAAAACGTTGTAGAGGTAGGTGTACACAGAAACAAATCATTCACTGTATTTCTATTGTCAGAGAGCCCGCTTTATTATCAGAAGATCTTGGGTTTGAACACTGGCCGTTCCAGACCTAAAGCGTTAGAGCATTGGAAGTGTTAGATCGCAAAATACCTACATCTTGAATGTAAATCGAGTCTTAGGGAGGTTCCGTGACGGATATTCCTCTGCATGATATTAAATTTAGCCCTCGCTGCTAAATAATCAGGAATTCGTGTTATAGGTCTAAATTTGTAGCACTTGACATAAATTTGTTGACATCTCTAGATGAGATGAACAAGTTTGATCAGAAGAAACATTTGTCCTTTGCAGATTGTTCATAAACATCAGGTACATTCTGGTATATGGATTCTCTGGAAACTTCAAATTCCTAATAAAACTAAAAGTACATATTGACGAAAAGGCTAACATAACGAAAAGTAATCAATCTCTTAATTCATGTAGAAATTCAAATCACAGAGATGGACAAACACACACTCCTGGATATACCATAGGTAGGAGCAGGTGCCCAGAAAGATTAAGAATCTCCTGTTACCCGGTGACACTCGTCGTGAGCTCTATATCTTGATCAGATAAACGGAGCAATCCGCTTTCAGAATCAGTGGCCAATAACGGTCTAACAGTTGGTATGAATCACGTCAGACAGCCTTTGATTCGGGTTGTATTGGCATAGGAAATCCCTATAACAAGCATAGAATTTAAGAAATGTTGACGTTAGATGATACCGTACAAACCCCTGTAACATCAACCTGTATGTCAGTAGCCTGCCTCGATTGCAAAACTGATCATATGCAGAAGAAGCTCTCAGTTGAGAGGTATAAACACCATATTCGTATATAATAATGAAATATTGATATGTAGATAGGGGAAGTTGGCGATGGAGAAATTGAAATCATCCCGTTTGTCATCAAGTTGATTTGAACTGTTAGTTTGCCGTCAGCACCTAATTCAATGAAATATTTAAGTGCGAGGCAGATGTGGAAATATATGTGGTGTCTTTCATTTCAAGTTCACTGGTTTATATCGAATCGACATATGAATGAAAAATGATCATCAATAATAGATAAAATATCGTCGATTGATTGGTTGATTGATTATTTATTGCTTTCCGCCACACTCAACAATTTTTTCAGTTATCTGGTGGCGTCCAGTTTTTGGTGGTGGAGGAGAGAACCCAGATACAATGTACCTGGGAAGAGACCACCGACCTTCCGCAAGTAAACTGGCAAACTTGCCCACATAACGCCGCGACCGAGATTAGAACACGCGCCGACAGAGGTGAGAGACCTTGTGACTTTGAGCCCGATGCTCTAACCACTCGGCCACGGAAGCCCCAAAATATCGTCGACATATAAATATATCGATATATAGGTCTGATCCTTTACCGAATTTGGCTCCACTATTTGGTATTTTTGGTTTTTTCAGCTCTTCCAAGTTTGTTCTTATTTCGGATTTCCAACATTTTTGACCTGAGCATCATTGAAGAGACCTTATTCGCGAACATGCGTATCTGGTGCATCATAATTTGTACCGTATATGTTTTATATTACAACCACTGGGTCGATGCCTCTGCTGATGGACTGTTAGTCCCCGAGGGTATTCATCAGCCCACTTGCTAAGTACTTCTGTACTAGCATGAATTATGTATCAAAAATTGCTGTGATAAAACTAAGGAATTGATTTCAAAATTAAGGATTATCTCCCTCATGCATAGCTCTGATCCTTTAGCGGATTTGGCTCCAATATTTGGTAGTTTTGGTTCTTTCAGCTCTTCCAAGTTTGTTCTGATTTCGAATTTCTAACATATCTGACCTGAGCATCAGTGGAGAAACATTTTTAGTTGTGAAATGCGCATCTGGTGCATCAAAATTTGTACCGTATATGTTTAATATTACAACCACTGGGTCGATTCCTTTGCTGGTGGAGTGTTAGTCCCCGAAGGGTATTCACTAACACACTTGCTAAGTACTTCGGTACTAACACGAATTACGTATCAAAATTTGCTGTGATAAAATTAAGGGATTCATTTCAAAATTAGGGATTATCTCCCTCATGCATAGCTGTGATACTTTGTCAGATTTGGCTCCACTAGTAGGTAATTTTGGTTCTTTCAGCTCTTCCAATATTTTTCTTCTTTCGGATTTCCTACATGTTTCAACCTGAGCATCACTGACGAGAAATCATTTGTGGAAATGCGCATTTGGTGCATCACTATCTGTACCGAATATGTTTTATATTATAATACATGACAACTCAATATCATTACAAGTCTTTGTGCCAACCGGATACCAGAAATGTCAATCTACTTTCATAGTTAATGGAAGATGGTCATCATGGGGGAGATGGAAACCGATAGGCAAATGTAAGTGTAAGAAATCCTGTGGACGAGCAACGCAGAAGTACATTAAATACAGGTCCTGTACAAATCCTAGACCATGTAATGGTGGGAGGAGATGTTATGGTAGACGCTACAAGTACACATATAAAACCTGCTACCGAAAACGTTGTAGAGGTAGGTGTACACAGAAACAAATCATTCACTGTATTTCTATTGTCAGAGAGCCCGCTTTATTATCAGAAGATCTTGGGTTTGAACACTGGCCGTTCCAGACCTAAAGCGTTAGAGCATTGGAAGTGTTAGATCGCAAAATACCTACATCTTGAATGTAAATCGAGTCTTAGGGAGGTTCCGTGACGGATATTCCTCTTCATGATATTAAATTTAGCCCTCGCTGCTAAATAATCAGGAATTCGTGTTATAGGTCTAAATTTGTAGCACTTGACATAAATTTGTTGACATCTCTAGATGAGATGAACAAGTTTGATCAGAAGAAACATTTGTCCTTTGCAGATTGTTCATAAACATCAGGTACATTCTGGTATATGGATTCTCTGGAAACTTCAAATTCCTAATAAAACTAAAAGTACATATTGACGAAAAGGCTAACATAACGAAAAGTAATCAATCTCTTAATTCATGTAGAAATTCAAATCACAGAGATGGACAAACACACACTCCTGGATATACCATAGGTAGGAGCAGGTGCCCAGGAGGATTAAGAATCCCATGTCAAACGGTCACACTCGTCGTGAGCCCTATATCTTGATCAGGTAAACGGAGCAATCCGCTTTCAGAATCAGTGGCCAATAACGGTCTAACAGTTGGTATGAATCACGTCAGACAGCCTTTGATTCGGGTTGTATTGGCAAGGGAAATCCCTATAACAAGCATAGAATTTAAGAAATGTTGACGTTAGATGATACCGTACAAACCCCTGTAACATCAACCTGTATGTCAGTAGCCTGCCTCGATTGCAAAACTGATCATATGCAGAAGAAGCTCTCAGTTGAGAGGTATAAACACCATATTCGTATATAATAATGAAATATTGATATGTAGATAGGGGAAGTTGGCGATGGAGAAATTGAAATCATCCCGTTTGTCATCAAGTTGATTTGAACTGTTAGTTTGCCGTCAGCACCTAATTCAATGAAATATTTAAGTGCGAGGCAGATGTGGAAATATATGTGGTGTCTTTCATTTTAAATTCACTTGTTTATATCGAATCGACATATGAATAAAAATGATCATCATTAATGGATAAAATATCGTCAATATGTGAAAATGTCAAATTGAAGGTAACACGAAGAAATTTGTAAAGGATTTTGAATGATTCAGCTTCATCAGAATATAAGAGATCAGGCAACAAAGGAGCACAATTCGTGCCCATGGATATTCCATAAGAAACTCTAGTAACTTTTTTATACTAACTTCAGAGTACATGTGCGTGCAGATAGAGTGCTGTTTAACAAAATTACTTTTTGGATGACTGATCACTAGATGCGAATGTAATGTTAAAGAATATATTTTAGTTTTGGCCTCTGCTAATGCTTTGACTGCAGGTAAACCACAACGGCCATAATTGTGAAATTTAAGAATTATCCCACATTACAACGTGTACGTTTATGGCGGAGAAATCGGTACTATTGTCAAACAATGGTCACGCAAGCCATAATAAAAGTAGCATGTTAAAGGTCATTGCCTACTACCTCGGTCAATCAATACCTGACCAGGTCCGTCTATATAGCTAGTCACGAGTACACCGTATCAATAGTCAGTAATTGTATACTAGCGGGAAAAAAACTGTGTAGACTTAAAAGTTAAATAAAAAATAAAAAGTATTCTTTAATCGCTCTTTATTCTAAAGGCATAGTCTAACATGTGTTTGGGTACTCAATTTGTTGGATATTGAGTTCGATTCTCTTTGATGACCACAAACATGTTTATCTGGAGTTTGGAGCTTAAGCGACACGTTTTTGGTAATCGATTAAAAGTTCTTGCATTCATTGGCATTACTTGATATATTGAAGCAGAAAATCATAATATTTGGAATTAAATTTGATTGAGAGGTGCCTCGCATGATTGAAAATGATCGTTTGTGGGCTATTGGGATTCTGCCAGTGTGATGCCTCAAAGCAATGTAGGAAGGCAGTTTGGAGTTCATAATAACATTATAAATATTTTATGCAGACGATATCAGCAAACTAGTATCGTTCGTAACCACCCACGATCAAAATGCCCTCGTGTGACATCACGTCAGCAAGATACGTATATACGGACGCAACATTTCCGTGATCGATTCCAGTTGGCTTCTTTGACCACCAGAAGCATCCCTGTGCATCGACGGATAAGTCCTCGTACTGTACGGAACATATCGTGAAAGGCCAACATCCCTCCTCAATGCCCTGTTATCCGTCCTGTTCTGCTCTGGCATCACCGTTTTGCGAGGTTAGCAGGGTGTATGAGGCATTGTCGTTTTAATGGCAGAGAATGGGTGGCTGTTCTGTTACGGATGAGTCCATACTTTATCTCGACTGCAGTGACGGTCGTATTTTTTTCCAGTGCAGCCAATTCGGCGGAAGGAGATTGTAGTCTGGGGTGGATTACAACACATGAAATGACCCATTTCGTGATACTGGAGGGCAAATTAATTGGCGTACGCTACCCTGACGAGGTTGTATATTAGCACGTCATTCCATTCATTTACAGCAACCAGCGTAACGTCATTTTACAACAGACAACGACCGCATACTCATGCATTGTTGGTGACTATCTACAACAGCAAAATGGGCCTCCGTGGCCGAGTGGTTAGAGCATTGCGCTCAAAATCACAAGGATTCTCACCTCTAGTCGGCACGGGTTCAATTCTCGCTCCGATATGTGTGAGAAAGTTTGCCAGTTTACTTTTGGAAGGTCGGTGGTGTCTTCCAATACAATGTGTATCTGGGTTCTCTCCTCCACCTACAAAAACTGGACTGTGTATCTGGGTTCTCTCCTCCACCTACAAAAAATGGACTCCACCAGATAACTGAAAAATTGTTGAGTGTGGCGAAAAACAATAATCAATAAACAAACAACAGCAAAATGTGAATGTTCTACACTGGTCTGCGATGTCAATGCATTTATCGCCTATAGAACATGGTGTTTTTTTCGATGAAATGGGGGGGCCTCCGTGGCCGAGTGGTTAGAGCATCGGGCTCAAAATCACAAAGCCTCTCACCTCTGTCGGCGCGTGTTCGAATCTCGGCCGCGGCGTTATGTGAGCAAGTTTGCCAGTTTACTTGCGGAAGGTCGGTGGTCTCTTGCCAGGTACATTGTATCTGGGTTCTCTCCTCCACCAACAAAAACTGGACGCCACCAGATAACTGAAAAATTGTTGAGTGTGGCGTAAAGCAATAAATAATCAATCAATCAATCAATCAATCGATGAAATGGAACGACGGTTTCGTCAAGAACCAAACTCCCTACCACGTTGGACACTTTGCGTCGTTCTTTATGCGCATATGATGGAACGTTCCTCGGGAATTTCTCTATAACCTTATTCGTTCAATATGAAGAACGTATCGATGCAAATGGCATGGCGGTCATACACGCTATTAAACTTGTGAAACTTGTTTGACCATCACCCTTAATTTTAGTGACAGTTCGTATCAACTATAATAGTCATAAAGCCTGCTACTGAGAACGTTGTGGAGATAACTTTGAAGAAATGTCATGAGTTATATTATTTACTTTTCTTACGTTTAATTGGTTTTGAATCACATACTAATATAATGTTAAGATGTGTATTAAAATCGTATTCAAACACTGCTGAATGACTTTTATTCAACCACAATAAGGTACAAATAAACATTGCCACTGTAATATAATTTGAATAATTGATTGTTTGTTTTTTGCCACACTCAACAATTTTTCATTTATCTGGTGGTGTAAAACTTTTATTGCTGGAAGAGAGAGTCCAGAGACAATGTACTCTGGAGAGACCACTGACCTTTCCAAACCAAACTGGCAAACGTTCGGACATATATCTGCGAGAATCAAACCCGCGCCGACTAGAGATGTGAGGCCTTGTGATTTTAAGCGCGATGTTCTAACTACTCGGCCATGGAGGCCCCGTAATGATACAACCGCAATATGTTAGTCGAACACTTTCAGTAAGTTGGTTTCAAGTTCAATACGGAATATCGAAACACATTATGTTGCCATGATTCCTTCGAGGTTTTGATGTTGAGCATATTCAATTAGATATCGTTTTCTGCGTTACTTGGACAACGTGTCCAGAAATGAAACACAAAACTATGAGATAATGTAACTTCAGACATTTAACATTGATTTTGAAAGTAGAGGGGAGCAAACGGATGGAAAATACCTACATATTTATAGTAACTAAAAATTCTTGGTTAACAAAAATCAGTTCTGCAGAACTTCCCCAACCCCGCAACCCCACAGTCGTGGAAGGAATGCGTTAATTTTTCATTACACATCCTAGTAGCAGCAACATAGATCAAAACGTGTAAATTTCAGAGGTCGCAGTGTTTACACCACATCATATCCTGCAGTTTTAGATATGTCGATCAGAGTGCCTTTTAAAAGAATTTATTATTACATTAATTCTAGCAAAATGATAAATGATAAAACAAATAACTCTAGTTATCTCAATTTTCAGGGTACAGAAATCATACTTAGACTATCAGAATGATCTTTTACAAAATCACGTTATAACATATGCAAAACAAGAGAATGAAGATATTCACAAAGTTGGTACAAATTAATGTGGCGGTGTGACTTACCACGTTTGGTAGACTGACATGTATTATATATTCTTTCTGCTGCATATAGGGCTGGAGAGGAACAGGTGGCACAATATTTTCTAACCAGATATACATGTAATTCACATGAACGAAAGTAATGGAATTCATATTTAAAGCTTTAACAGCTTTCGCAACTTCTGCATCATTTAATATACATTATTATCAAATTCAATATTCATTGGCAAGCGACATTACTTTTTAACTTTCTTTCCCATTTCCTATCTTTTCAAATTATGTTGTATTAAAGAAGTTTGATTTTTTTGTCATGCATTAACCTACAGAAAATCATTCGCACACAAAATGTTTCACTCGATGAATTTCAAGGAAACTGTTGAGAAACCTATATGGATCAATGTGATAAGAAAATTAGAGTATTTTGCAATAGTTTTTGTTAATACTTAAATACATGATAAATATTACTCTAGTCCATTTTTCAAGTAAGACAAATTATTTCTCTTTGTAGTTAACGGTGGATGGTCTTCATGGACAAAATGGAGGACAATTGGAAGGTGCTCATACTATAAATCGTATGGAAGACGAATACAGAAACACGTTAAGTACAGGTCCTGTAAAAACCCTAGCCCATGCAATGGAGGGAGGAAATGCAACGGTAGAAACTACAAAATAAAATACACAAGATGCTATCGGAAAGGGTGTTCAGGTAACTGCGTATGAAACCATTCGCAGACATTGTCCATAAAACTCGATTGCTTTAGACATTTTCCTTTTCGATATGTATCAATTTCCTTTTACGTAGCTTATAACTATGTGAAATTTCAATTTCGTATACTGTAGTATAACTGAATGATCTAGTTTAATCAATCAAAGCAGCTAAACAAAGTGCAATGTTTCCACGCATGAAAACTTTGGCGATGTTCTAGCTCATGAGTATACACATTATTTCAACAGAAGATAATGTAGGGGATATGAAGTTAGAAAACATAAAAGTTCATAGAGTGTAGTAATATTTACCTCCCAATCCAAAGAAAGCCACTTTTGTGTGAAACCATTATATAAAGACAATATGCATTGGTAGTATATATATTTGGTGCAAATCTGAGTACAAAAATATGGCTGTATGATGTTAAACCGCTAATATAAACCAAAGGTATCACATTGAGAAAAAAAAAACCACAACGAAAAACTGTTATACAGTATTTCAAGGAATTATTTTTAATCCTTGGTCTAGTAATTTTTGCAAACTTTATCTAATCGTATATTTTTTCCGCGGAAAATATGAACGTTTAGTTGAAAGCGAAGTATTTTCAAAATACGAGTGCAATACTGACTGGGAGAAACCAAGCGTGAGAAAAACACTATACCTATATTCGTCTGGAGCTATGAGTGGTTATTATGGTATGGAATTCTGTGCGTGTTTTATATTACCTGTCCATCTAGTGCTATGAGTGTTTAATATGGTATGAATTCTGTACCTGTTTTGTAATACCTGTCCAGATGATGATGGTATTGTATATGTAAATGTAATGAGGAATGTGGAAAGTAATCACTGTTTTGGGTGACATGTATTAAGTGAATCACTATCATTGAAAACGAAAATTTGTTAAAAAATACTATTTGAATATGGCCAATTAAGAGATTAGTGAAGTTTAATCTCAGTTTGAATAACGCTTCCCGAGAAAACCGACGATGCTATAAAGGGTGTTCTTCGGTGGACGTCATACTATACGGCGTAAGAATGAAACAATACGTCACAGGGTGTTTGTCGGGGAACATCTCATAATACATTTCACTAGCGCCCTGAAGTTGAAAGTTGTATATGGTTATTTAATAGTGTATACGGTATAATGTTGGGGGACTACTGGTCCATTTAACCTCGTTTGTCTGTTAGTTTTTCAGGAGATATTAAAGCCTTTGGAAGACTGAAAAGAATTCTCTATATAACCAGTTCAGACCTTCCCTAGGCCTTAATCTGTGAGAAAGTGATTATGACTTTTGCAGGGTAGTAGCTTCGGGTATATATATCTTGACATGAATATAGTGTAAAAATATATATTAGGAGTCTTTTATACAAAAACGTGTGATACTTTGATGAACAAATATAGGGATATAAGATAGACAAAAACGTGTGATACTTTGATGAACAAATATAGGGATATAAGATAGACAAAAACGTGTGATACTTTGATGAACAAATATAGGGATATTAGATAGACAAAAACGTGTGATACTTTGATGAACAAATATAGGGATATAAGATAGACAAAAACGTGTGATACTTTGATGAACAAATATAGAGATATAAGATATACAAAAACGTGTGATACTTTGATGAACAAATATAGGGATATAAGATATACAAAAAACGTGTGATACTTTGATGAACAAATATAGGGATATAAGATCTAAATTGTGAGAGGAAGATGATGCGCAGTTAGTACAGGTAGAATGATTATATAACGGGTGGATCTATAACGGGTGGATCTGTAACTCTTTGGTTTAATGAAAGTTTTACTTAGAGTGGTGCAGATCTACAGCTGTTTGTGTACACTATATACATATAGAAATATTGAACTTGGAATTATTTATCCATTTCCTTAGCAAATGGAGGATGGTCGCCTTGGGGAACTTGGAAGCCAATTGGGACCTGCACTTGCAGGAGGTATCTGGGGTATCATGGGACAGCAGTGCGGAAGTACGTTAAATATAGGTCCTGTAGACCATGTAACGCTCCCAAAAGGTGCAAAGGAAGACGATACAAGTACATATACCGAACCTGCTACCGCAAAGGATGCTCGGGTAATTATACTAAGGATGCTCGGGTAATTATACTAAGGATGCTCGGGTAATTATACTAAGGATGCTCGGGTAATTATACTAAGGATGCTCGGGTAATTATACTAAGGATGCTCGGGTAATTATACTAAGGATGCTCGGGTAATTATACTAAGGATGCTCGGGTAAGTATACTAAGGATGCTCGGGTAATTATACTACGGATGCTCGGGTAATTATACTAAGGATGCTCGGGTAATTATACTACGGATGCTCGGGTAATTATACTACGGATGCTCGGGTAATTATACTAAGGAAGTAACGCTATATAGATCACTATTTTGCTGGTAATGCATTATCCTTACTTTTGTTTCTGGTGTTCCTACAGTTTCTACACGGACCCAGGGTTTTACTGGACCATTCAATCTCGCCCTGTAGATACCCGGAAACTATTCTAACTTATTTAGAACGCTCCAGAAAACATGAACAGTAGCGCATCATGGAAAATATACCAACAGATCAGCAACTTCAGTTCATAATGCAATGTCTGCTGTAAAACGTATTGCTTATATTTACATTTTGGTTTTCTACTTCGAGCTTGCGCTCTGATATGCGTCTATGATATTGAATATACAATATTTCTAGAATTAAATCATAAAATGTGAGAAATACCTGGATTGGACGGTCTAATTTTAATTCATATTTGCTATATCTTTATATCCTATACCTATATTGATTCGTTCATTGCGCTAAATCATTCATTTTTCCCCTGCATCCCCACCCCAGCCTCCCCGCCGTAGCCATTATCATTCCTCTATCACATCAGTCCATAGGATCTCTCAGAATTAATCACCTGCCTATAAAGCTCAACAAATTTTATTCTTTTTTAAGTTTACCTTCACTTGCTGTTTTTACATGAACAGATACTGCCAAGTATATTCTGTATGTTAATGTTTATTAACAGTACTTACATGGTTCCTTGAGTTTACATGTAATAGAATTGAACGATCACAACGAAAAGTACCCGGATTTGAATTTGGAACATTGGGTTCAGGCTAATATTTATTTCATAGGAGGAGTAAACATTTCCTGTCAACAGGTCACACCCACCTGAGCCCTATACGATCAGGTAAACGGACTACTCCGTAGTAAAATCGGCCTAGCAGTTGCTATGAAATACATCTAACAGCATTTGATCCAATGACAGGTTGTATCGGAAAAATAGATCGTTATATCGACCATAGAGTTTGAGAAATGCTGACTCTAAACAAAACTTTAAAACCCAAGTAAGGTAAATTTCTTTTACAGTAGCATGCCTAGACTTAAAAACTGATCATATGTAGAACAAACTATTGCGGAATTTCGTACCAAGAAAAAAAAAGCAAAATCGTCATTTCACTGTGTGTTGCAAAGGAACCGCGAAAACAAATCCTGCAGATCATAATACGTTCCATTTGATATTTCATATTCGCATGAAGACATCTAGAATTGTAGTTAAATGGACAATGTTTATTACCTCTGTTTAAAAATTGCACGATCTGGTATTGAGTGTTTTTAACGTACCAACGCCAACGTTATCAATCTCATAACCCAATGACCCGTGACATCCATTTGTAAATTCAGGCGTTGAAGGAACACACCACTTTGTTAATACTGTTCATGGTTTGACTTTAAATGTTAGGGAGACCTTCTGAAATTATTTACTTCAGAATTTTCCGACTGAAATTTCCGTACCGAAGTGGAAAAGGAGAAAACAATTGTTGATTTCAGTGTCATAACAACTTCTTATTGACTAATAAGACCAATGTTGACTTTCGTTCCGCTTTCATAGCTCTCTTTTTTGTTTGGGAAACATATCATTGTATACAACCCCGGAAGGGTCCACAACCGTGTATCATTTGCTCTATATGTTAAACTTGTCCCACTTTTAATAGAATATATGAACTTCTGATATGTGGTGGAAGACTTTAAAGCATTACGTTATTCGCACTGTGTAGAACTTGGGATCCCAGCATAATACCAGTCAGCATAACCACAGTATTCGGCTCACTTAATCACCATGGGCAAAGGGATGTGGTGGATGTCAGAAAAATTGGTATTAACAATCGTAGATCTCCCTAATATAAGGAAGATCTCAAATCTGGTATACAAGTCCTCCTTAGCTTCCAAAATGAATAGATGTTGAAAGGATTATGAATGACTGATTGTATATTGTTTAACGTGCCGCTTGAGAGTTTTTCACCTATATGGAGACGTCACCATTGCCGGTGAAGGGCTGCAACATTTAGGCGTACCTCGGCGCTTATGGCCTTTGAGCAGGGAGGGAATTTATCGTGCCACACCTGATGTGACACGGGGTCTGTTTTTTCGGTCTTGTCCGTAAGACAGTCCCATTTATCACTTCTTACGACAGGCAATGGGTACTGAGGATCTATCCTAACCCGGATCCCTACGAGACAACTATGGGGCGAAAATATTATGCATGATGAATATGAATTGTATGTTACATTATGTCACTGAATATAGCCATGTCAATTATATATCACCTTTTCATAAGAAAAGTAAGAATCTATCTATATTCCTTGAAAATGGAATACTAGCTGTTTCAAAACATCAATTTCACAACAAATATATTGACACTGTTACTTAAGGAATAAGTGATGCATTGCATTGCTTAAGGATTAAGCTTTATAAACGTCACTGTTTGTTTTGCAGACATTGGAAGATGGTCACCGTGGAGAAGATGGAAGCCATTCGGAAAATGCAGCAAGTCCTGTGGGACGGGAACAAGGAAATATATATCATACCGGTCTTGTGTAACTCCCAGATCACGATATGGAGGCAAAGGGTGCCCTGGCAAAAGTTACAGGCTACGTTACAGAACCTGCTACCTTAAGCGGTGTCCAGGTAAATTCAGGTTTAAGGATTATATTGTCTGAAATGATACATAATATAAAACATAAACGGTACCAATTTTGACGCACCAAATACGCAGTTTGACAAATAATGTCTCTTCAGTGATACTCAAGTTAAAAATATTTGAAATCGAAATAAGAATAAACTTGGAGGAGCTGAAAGAACGGGAAATACTGGAGCCAAATCCGGTTAAGGATCAGAGTTATGCATGAGAGAGATAATCATTGATTTTGAAATGAATTTCTTAATTTTATCACGGCAAATTTGTATCCGGATTTTCATGCTAATACCGAAGTACTCAGCTACTGGGCTGGTGGAAACTCGGGGTCTAAATGCCCACCAGCAGAGGCATCGACCCAGTGGCTATAATATAGAACATAAATGGTACCACTTTTGATGCACCAGATGCGCATTTCCACAAATAATCTAAATATAAGACATAAAATAAAATAATTCTAGAAATACGTCCTTTTTCTTTTATGACAATACACGATATGTAAATTTTAGCATATTCAAATCTCCCTGCATTCCTTGCATTATGTTAAATAGTTCATGAGTGAACATTTCTGATATTCCTTGAAAAGTTATTGTTACGTGGGTCAGATGATGATGGAGATAATTGTAAAGCAATCGCATGTACCAGAGATAACACATTACATATAAACTACACATATTTTCTCGGTTAAAATTTCCGTTTGATCACTATGTGAATTGGACAGATATACCACATTATAGACCCCATTCCACCAGCAATTACTTCCTGAATATACTAAAGAAGCACCCTTTCCAAGACACCCGTTGCATATATGTCCCTATGTCATTGAGAATCAGATTTTACCAAATATTTCAGTGAAAGGAAAATGGACCAAATTTGGCGAATTTTCAAATTGGACTGCCTGTAATGTTACATGTGGAGGTGGTTATATGTGGAGAGAACGGACAAGAAACTGCACAAATCCTCAGCAAGTTAACGGGGGAAAGAACTGTTCCGGATCCGACACCGAGAGAGAAACAAAGATTTGCAACACAAACCCATGTCCTGGTAAGAACCACAACATTTATTTCTAGTAGAATAACCTGCAACACAAATCCACGTCCTTGTAACGATTTTCCATAATTGTTTTTGTTAATTAGCTGCAAATCTTAAGCATTCATAAATTATATAGAATAATTCTGTAGACCATTTGCAGTTGGAATGAAATATAGGAATTTGTTCAATTTATTATTAATATTATATTATCATCATTAATTTTTGTAGTCTGCAAAACAGCTCCTTTAAATCGAAGTGAGATCGTCATAAGAAGCAAAGACTTCCCTGGACAGAACTTGTACGACATTTTCCGCAGTAAGGGTATCACGTCCAGAGCTACAAACCAAAGTGTTGTCATCCACGTCCGCTTTCTGTCGCCTGTGAACATAACCAGTCTTGAAGCGACTCTCATAAACCATGACAAACTAAATGTTGAACTGTATGACAACGCTGGCAAACTCATTCCACAAAAGGTTAATATACTGAAAATACACAGAAGTTACAATTTCGACAAGAAATTTTTTTTTCTTTAAATATCAAATAGTACGTATTGCTAACTTCATTGGAACTAAATTTTATTTCAAAATACATGTACATTTTGTTCATACATGTATCATAAAGATAACAATTTTGGTTTGCCTTTCCTCTCTGATTTGATCAGTTGGTTTCATAAATTATATTTCCTCCTCCTAGGAACCTGATCCCACCTCTTGTATATCCAGGGTTCCATGTTTGCCCAACTTTTAATTTCGAGTCCTTATAGTTGTTATGAAATTGATCACTATTACTTATCGCCACTTTTTCATTTAAACAGAAAATGAAATCTGAGATATCATGCATATTATAGAAAGATGAATATTGTACATATATTGACAGCATATAATGATAATAATTACCAGATAAAACCTCGTTTCAGGTCACGGAGCGAAACGATTATGTAGCAATCATCAGACATGTGGAGATATCTTTGTCTGGATTAGACACGGAGCACGGCGTAACTATAGCACAGCTACACGCCGTCGTTTGTTCTCAACCCGGTGAGATGTCCCTTTGTCAATGTCGCCAAATATAAAACTATGTTGTATATGTCTATCTTGATTAACCATAAATACCTCCTAATAGCTAAAAATACAGTTCCTCATCTCGAAATAACCAATCCTTTCGAAAATAAAAGTCTCAAGTGAGCTTTTTGTATCAAAATTTGTCCGCCGTCTGTTGTTTTCGTCGTCTGGCTTTTCACATTTTCATATTCTTCTACATAACCACTGGGCCAATTTCAATCATATTTGGCACACATCAACCTTGGGGAAGCGAATTCAAGTTTGTTTAAATGAAGGTCCATGCCCGTTCAAAAGGGAGATAATTAAGAAAAGGCAAAAATAGGGTAGAACCATTCAAAGCTTCTCTCCACAAGAACCAGAAAGTTTAACTTTACATGAAAGCTTACAGATAGAGTCATACCTGTTCATATTATGACCCCTAGGGAAAGAGGGACAACACTAGGGGATCAAAGTTTTACATGTAAAGAAATAGGGAAAATCGTAATAAAAAATCTCAAGAACCACTGGGCCAGAAAAGTGGTTTACATGAAAGTATCTAATCATGGCAACCAGGAATAACCACAAAAGGGGATCAACGTTTTACAGGGGAAAAAATCTTGGAAAATCTTCTAAACAATCAATGAGCCAGAGGAGTGGCAATTTTCATGAACACTTCCTGTCAATGTAGATTTAAGTTCGTTGAAGTCGGGAGTAGAGAGGGGCCATAATAAGGGATCAAACTTTTATATAGGAATCTACGGGAAAGTAATCCAAAACAATTCTTTCCAAAAGTAGCAGGGCTATATTAAGTCCAAATACAAGTATTCCCAAGTTGCATGAATTCAAGTTACACACACACACTCACACACACACACACACACACACACACACACACACACACACACACACACACACACAAATATATATATATATATATATATATATATATATATATATGTGTGTGTGTGTGTGTGTGTGTGTGTGTGTGTGTGTATACCAGTGACTATAGTGGAGGGTATATCTTATTCTGTATGTCTATATGTCCTAAACTTTAATCTTGCTCGTAACGTTTGAGTGGTAAGTAATACGGCTTTCATGTGTCATGTACACATTCCTTGTGACGTGATCATTTCTTTGGTACCATAAATATTTACTGAGTCTAGTTTTAATCTAAAACGTATGTGAAGTTGTGAAATAGAAACAAATTCCTTGTACTTTCACATTTTTGTTGTACAGGTGGAAAATCATTTCTTTGTCCAAAAGAAGGCGGCCTATTTTCCCATCCCACGAACAATAGAATATACTATCAGTGTGTAAGGGGCAAGCCCATTTCAAAGTCCTGTCCAGCATATACAGTGTGGAACGCCAAGGCCAAAGTCTGCTCAAGAAGCTGACCACAAACCACTGATACGGAAAAATAATAAAACATCAATTGATCAAACCACTTTTTGTGTCTTGTTCTGTTTGGCAAGGTTTACGTTCATTAAGATACACGTATTCTACGACTGAAAGTTCTCGAGCAGACATTAAACAACAGACAATCGATGAATCAAGGCATATTTTATTTTCCCAGATATTTGATACATCTAATAGTTCAAGCGCCTTATCAAAGTTGTTACGCGTCTGTTGCTAATTTTCCCTAAAAGTACTGCTTGTCTGAAACCACAAATCAAATGTATAGCGAAATGGTGTCAATTAAAACGCATGAAAAATTGTGTGGAATTTTATTATGTGATTGTAAAGTGATTGTACAATATAAAAAAAATCAGCAACTGATGAGTTTGCCATTGTCGATTTTAATCATTAAACAGAAGTGTGTCTCTCTGAGAGTGAAAAGGATATTCTTGAAACAATATATGGTTTAACTTGAAATTTGTGAGACTTTTTTTTTTTGAATATATAGCTTTAATTTTTTTTTTGAAAGACATATGCTTTAACAAGTTGAAAGAAATATATATTTTTAAAAGTTTTTTTGTTCAAAATATCATTTACTTTTTTTTTTTTTATTATCTGATTGTATATTTACATCACATACAGTGTGTACGAGCGGTAACGCGATCTTGTGGTATTGTGAATCTTTGCACCCATAAAAAATGGCTTCCATTCAACATTTCTCTCATAACTCGCATTCAAACGACCGAATAACTCGCATACACACCACCAGAATAACTCACATATAAACCACCAGAATAACTCGCATACAAAACCTGAATAATTTGCAGACAAAACTTAAAAATTGATAACTTCCATACTAGCCACTTGAATAATTCGCATACAAACCACCTGAATAACACACTTAATCACCAGAATAACTCACATACAAAATCTGAATAACTCCCGTACAAACCACATTATAACTCGCATAAAAAAACCCAGAATAATTCGCATACGATACCTGAATAACTCGTATACTAACCATCACAATAACCAGATAACAAAATCGGAAAAAGTCGCATACAAAACTCTTTAAAATTGATAACTCGCATACAGATCACCTGAATAAATCGCATATTAACCACCTGAATAACTCTCATACAAACCACGTGAATAACACACACAGGCTGTGTCCCATTGTATTACAAAAGATACATTAAAATCAGTAATTTATAAGTTTTTTAGCATCTGTAAACGAATGAGAAAGGAAAACCAAACAAACAACGACCCATACAAACAATTAAAAACAAAGTTACACAAAACAAACAAAGAAAACAAACAAACTTCCCGGAATTATGGCGCGAACATATTTGGTTCTATCCAATATAGTTCGTATTTAAGTTCCGAGTAAAGTGGTGAAGAAAAAAAACAAAACGGAAAAAACATTCGTGATCATGATGAATGATTGCATGAGAGGGACATATGCCGCAAGAATCCTCTGAAGTATTCTGCTCAACACATCTCTTCAAATAATGTTAGGTCTAAAATCACAAAATTAAAAGTGTCATGGTAACGGATGATTATTTCAAGGCAGCTCAACATGGGAACATGGAACATTTTAAAAATTTACAATCAAGTGATGGAAGAAAACATGCCAATCTGAACACGCCATACGAAAAATCGGGTGACACTGTACTTCACATTGCAGCAAGATGTGGTCACTTGAACCTTGTTGAATATCTTGTAGCCTTAGGTGCTGACATTGAAGCCTCGAACTTTGATGGGAAACGTCCACTTCACGAGGCGGCGCAGAGTGGACATGTTGCCTGTGTGCATTGTCTTCTGACAGCAGGAGCTCAGATAGACAGTCTCAAGCGAGCTGACTGGTAAAGAAATTGCTGCTACCTAACTCACAAGACTGTAAAGAAAAATAAATGAAAACACAAATAAAACAGACAAAAGAAACACACACAAAACAAAACACACGAAACAAAGCACACACACCAAACCAAAAAAACTAAACAAAACCAAAAAAAAAAACAAATAAATAAACAAAACGAAAACATGAGGGTCTAGGAATGGCAACATACATTAACATACAATGTACTTTTATATTTACAATTGCAATGCTTTTCATGGTTAACAAATCACAGAACTCTCAAGTTTTTTTTAACACAGAAATGTTTGTGTGTGTGTGCGTGTATGTATATGTGAATTATTTATGAGCAGAATATAATGTTCTGTAATAAAGTCATCTTGGGGTTATTTACAACGAGGATTTTTTTTGTAATAGTTGAACGATATATGGACTTTTTCATTTCTGCTGTAATATACAGGAAAGGAGAAAATTTATGGCTGGACCAGGAATCAAACCTTGGACCCCTGCAATACTAGGCAGGTTCTCTAACCACTGAGCTACCCAGTCCAATATCCACGGTCCATATAGCCCTACAATACAGAAATAACGAAATAACAAAATTCATGGACATATTTTACTTGAAACTTCCAAATCAAGTATATAACAGAAAAATGCCAGAAACACATTTATTAAAAGTATAAGGTTCTACAATCCAATTTATGTTTAACAGTTTTTGACGTTGATAGGTTTTCTAGTTTTACAAAATACGGATACAAAGAAAGTAAGATGTTTTGTGTGCAGTATTTTGAATGCCTTTTCAGTTTGCATGAGCTGAAAGTCATGGTTTTTTTAAGGCATGTTATGTAAAATTGTACAGATAATTATATTTAGTGAAAATATCAGTGGTGAATCCTACATATCTATAATTATCAAAGCCATGTAAAAAAAAAAATACAAGCCACATATTGTGCTGAAATTTGGAGGATTCTGGGAAATGGTTTGTGGTAAAGACACAACAATTAAAATACTTTGATTACAAAATGTGAAATAAGCATTAATTTCATTTGTTTAGAATTGTGCACTTAACATTATGGTGGAGTTGCTTGAATCTACTGACTCGTTACACCATGACACTACATCACAAGATGGCAATTTCAACATGTTGAATGTTTTGTGAAATCATTTGTATTAATTGATTTGCCTGTTATCGTAACCCAGTGGATAAAGTACTGGGTTTCTAACATTCAAATCCCCCAGAGCCCTTCATTCATATTTATTGAAATAGATTTTTTAAAATCTCAGTGTTATTCTTTTTAAATCCAAAATTGTAAAAAAAAAAAAAAAGGGGGGGGGGGACAGATTTTTCCTTTGTGTTTGAACACATTGGCATTAGAACTGATTATGCCTCTGTAGATGAAAATAAAGGACCACCAATTTGCAACAATAATCTCTGATAAGTAAACAAATGAAGTACTGCATGCATGGAATTTTTTAATTGTATTTAAGGACACCCCTGATGCTTGCCTGCACTAAAGATAATGAGGACGTGATAAGACTTCTACTGAAGTTTGGAGCCAATAGCCAGTTAAAGAACAAGGATTGGTGGACTCCATTCCACATATCGTGTAGGTCAGTAAGAAACATACTAGATGTGTATGATTACATTGCATGTGTAGTATGACAAATCACATTCACTGTTTTGTTGCTGGAAAGGAAGCCATGACAACGATTAGTGTACTGTTACATGTGTACAGTCATGGGTTTATTGGGTTTTTTTTTTACTACCAGTTAAGGTTACCTTTCCCTCTTTGACAACAAATGAACATTTCCCCTTCCACAGGTAAAAGGTTTCCTTTCTTTTAAACTACACAAAATGATATGAGAATTTGAACAATAATCATTTTTATATATTCCAATTGATTTTTCAAAGTTCTATAATATAGATGATTATCAGTAATCAGTCCATTTATATATCTGTTTTGAGATATTATAATCTAAATATTTCTCCTTCCACAGGTGAAAAAAATCCTTAATTTGTAGAAACAACACAAAATTGTAGAAGAATTTAAAAAAAAATCATTTTTATATATTTTAAATCATTTTATATAATTATCAAAGTCTTGAAATATAGATAGTGATCAGTAATCAATCCATTTATATATCTGTTTATAAGTTTTGAGATATTATAATCTAAAGATGCCCCTCCACCCCCACCCCCTCAGAAACCTCACAAATGCATTCTCAAAAGTTCCTCAAGATAAATATGACATGGGTTAAGTAACACCTAAAAGCTGGATAAAACCCAGATATTGTGTGCATAATGTAATATTTTACAGCACAGCAGTGGAGGTGGAGAGAGAAAGAGAGAGGGAGAGAGATTGTTCATCTTTTACATCATTTTCACCTTTTACTTGCTCTTGTATGTGTAACCATCATGACTAGAGTACTTTGAAAACTCCTGATTTTGCATATCTTAAAAATTTTGAATGACTAATTCATGTTCAATGTTAAATACTCACTGTATATTTCAATATCAGTTGTCAGATTTTTGAGCGGCAGTCGTGTAGCTGTGAGATAAGATCAATCAGTTGTCAGATTTTTGAGCAGCAGTCCTGTAGCTGTGAGATTGGCTTCAGTCAGATTACACTATTGTATCAATCTTTTAAAACGTTGTATTTCAGAGAAGGACACCTGAATATTGTAGAGCTCCTGTATAGCCATGATGGCACTGTATGGAATACTGCCAGTAAAAATCAAAGGACCCCTCTCCATACAGCAGGTACTGTGGTTAATGTAGTGTTTTGTTTCACAAAATTTTAATTTATCCCCTACAGGGAATAGAACAGTCCTCCATCTGCATTATTTTTGTAATATATAGGAAAGGTGAAGATTTTTGGCTGGACTGGATATTGAACCTGGGACTCCTGCATTATTAGTCAATTGAACCTGGGACTCCTTCATTATTAGTCAATTGAACCTGGGACTCCAGCATTATTAGTCAATTGAACCTGGGACTCCAGCATTATTAGTCAATTGAACCTGGGACTCCTGCATTATTAGTCAATTGAACCTGGGACTCCAGCATTATTAGTCAATTGAACCTGGGACTCCTTCATTATTAGTCAATTGAACCTGGGACTCCTTCATTATTAGTCAATTGAACCTGGGACTCCTGCATTATTAGTCAGGCGCTCTAACCACCGAGCTACCCAGGTTTTGACAGTTCCCAGTCCACTATCCCCACAGTCCTAACTACCATAGTCTGACAATTTCCTAGAGACTATTATAGAGCATGAATTTTCCTGAAAATTTGTACATTCTTTATTACACCATAATGATTTGTAAATATTTATATTTCCAATGTTTTTGTCTACAGTATCTTCACAAGCCAGTCATTTCGTCATGAATGTAATGCAGCTGTGAACAATGTGCTTATGAATCTGAATAAATATAGTACCTCTAATCTAATGGATGGGAATTCCGACGGAAGTAAAAGTAGAATGTGAACTAGCAAACATCAGAAGAAGTCACTTTCACTTTTTAAAATATACGAGGGCGTGAACTTCAACACTCTACACCAGCATGCTTCAACATTAATACTTCATGATGAAGCATGCTGGCATGAAGCATCACAGTTCATTCCCCATATACTTTGAAAAATTGAAATTTATTTCATAAATACGCAAGTCAAAGGAATTTAGCGTAGCTTGTAATTCGTATTCAGAGGAAATGTAAATCATGTTGAAAATCATTGTCTTTTGTGGTCTTTAGCTGTACAGTATTTTGAATATGTCCCAGTATGACACAGTCCTGTTAGGGCCAGTCTAGTTAATGCTACATATGTAAGCATCTTAAGCTATTGGAAAAGAAAAAATATTTGTGTGGAGTTTAATGTAGAGTGTGGTCTGACATGTTTAATATATAGAAAGGAAGAAATAAACCATAAACATTTAAATACCCACACGTTGCTTATTGCACATTTTCTGGAGTACTTATTAAATGACTCAGCAGGTGTTATTTGTCTCCTATGTTTAGTATATTATATGAATGTCATACACAAATTTCCATGTTTCCAATTCACATTACATGTATGTAATGGTTATTCTGATACGGCTAAAAGTAAGATAAAAACCTTAAATGTAGGCCAGAATGTTACATAGTGCACACTAGTTACATAGTGCACACCAGTTATATGGTGCACACCAGTTATATAGTGCACACCAGTTATATAGTGCACACCAGTTATATAGTGCACACCAGTTACATAGTGCACACCAGTTACACAGTGCACACCGTTAGTTACTTTATTGTTATCTTGTATGTAATTTTCTAGCTCTACATGGCCGTGGCTCAGTCGTCTTATTTCTGCTGGACAATGGGAGATATCCCCCCGAAGTCAGGGACAGCACTGGAAGCACCCCATTGATGGATGCCATTAGATCAGGCAACATACAGGTGGCAGAAACCCTGATCTCCCGACAAAAGGTATCCGAACATATAATCTGATCTCCCAACAAAAGTTATCCAAGGATATAATCTGATCTCCCGACAAAATGTATCCGAGTATATAATCTGATCTCCTGACAATGCTTCAGTTAATCCTGGGAAGGATTTTGACCTCTGAATGTTGTTAGTGAGTTTATAATTACAATTATAATTTATAATTTTTTTTCAACAGGCTAATGTTTTTGAAGAGGATAACTTTGGTTTACAACCTCTTCATCTGGCTTCTCAGTCAGGGTGTCTTGATTCAGTCAAGTTTCTGGTGGAACGTTTAAATGTTCAAGTTGACATGAGGACATCAAAGGGCTTTACAGCCCTACACATGGCTGCTAAGGTATGTCCCTGTCTGCTAATGTCCACGTACGCGAGACCACATTAGAAAAATGGACAGTAGTCGAGATATAGCTGTTTACATTGTGATTTTCTTTATACAGGAAGGCCAGCTGTTAGCTATGTCCTATTTGGTGTCCTCTGGTGCAGATGTCAATCTTGCAGAAAGCAAGGGAAGAACAGGTACTCTTGCAGTAATTCATGTGATTATTTAGGTCACCCGAGTCACTTACAGTAGATGACCTATTGTCGTTGGTCTTCCTCCATCGCTGTGCATCATCCATTAACAATTTAACAGTTTTAACTCCTTGAAAATTATAAGGCACATTGTTACCATTTATAGGATAAGAGGAATGTAATTTGTGACATTTTATGAACTTAGCTCCCCTGGACCTCATGGGGGGGGGGGGGGACCAAAACTGCAAAAAATGCAAAATTTTCAAAACATTCTCTACTGCCACACATGAAAGATAAATGAAATGTATGGTTATGTCCATGAAGCCCTTTACCAAAATCGTGAAATTCATGGCCCCTTGGTAAGGGGTTCAGTATCCGGGTGGGGCCAATATGGCCATATAGTAAAGATATATCAAATCTTAGAAGCTTCTTCTCTACTCTCAGACATGTGTCAAAAATACTAAATGCATGGTTATAATGTCCATGAAGATCTCTACGTAAATTGTGAAAATCATGACCCCTGGGTTAGGGGTTTATGCCATAGAGTGGGGGCAATATGGCTCTCTAGTGAAAATGTATTAAATTTTACAAAATCTTCTTTTTCACATTCTGCTGTACACATATAAGGTAATTAATAAGATGACACCACAATACTTGGAAGTGGTGATTACCGTATACCAACCTCAACGTTCCCTTAGATCTGAAAACTCGCTGACATTGACTAGACCGAGATGTCAAACCTCTACATATGGGAAAAGGCGTTTGGACGTGGCAGGAGCTACTCTCTGGAACTCTTTACCTGACAATCTCCGTCTTTGCCAGAGTTTGAAGGCTTTTAAAAAAACATTTAAAAACACATCTTTTTAGACTTTCTTATTATTAATGTGTTAGCCAAGTTTTTAGCATTTATTTATATAAAAAAAATGTTATGTTAACTACTTTTAGTTTCTATTTTGAATTCAGTTTAGTATTATTATGTCAGTTTTTATGCATATATTGTACTTATTGTCTTATATGTAAATCACTTTAGGGTAATTTAACATGTGTGAGGAAACACTAAATGCATGATCTATGTATGGGCTATGATACTTATGTGGCCATAAAGGCCTGTGGACCTTTTTTATATAAAAAGAAATGTCAAATATATGAGGTTTTTAGCATTCAAAAATATTAAAATTTCACAATAAGATCAATGATCTCCAATTATAGCAGAGAATACTGTAAAAGCAGAAGTATTTGATGAGGATAAATTTTGTTGTTATCATTGGTGGTATGTCAATAGTTAAATCCTTGATGAACTTTTTAACTAATTACAGTAAAACTGTTTATAACAAAATTCATGTTATTGCAAAGTGATACTTATTTAACTTTGAGAGGGGAAAATGACAAACATTTTATTGGATATAACAAAGTTTACTTATAATGAACTTTGTTTTGCTGACACTGGAGATTCACTGTATCCGTGTTTTACTGTATTCATGAATGCAAAAGTTGATGTCTGTTACTTATTCTTCATCAAAATGTCAATGCCTTCACCATACATAACACATTAATATAAGTGTAATATAGTGTGGCTTTAGTATTGAAGCAATTCCTACATATGATTCATTTTTCACAAATATGAGTAAGTTACAATTATACACATGCAAGCAATAGACAGTTTATGGAGAGATTACTTTGTCTATTATCTACCTGCTCACAATAATAGACACTTAATTCTGCAACTATAATTACAGTTAGTTGAAACACATTGTGTGTACATTTGTCACCTTCTGGGAACACATCAAACAATTAGGAGGCATGGACAGGTTTAATTTCACGGCCAAAAAATCAACACTGATCTCTTCTACCCTTAATAAGCTGCGAGAATACTTACTCAGTATACCAGTTTACAAACTTAAGTTTAATGATAGATTTAAATTTCCCAGTCACAATGATGGACTAAGTTTCTCCGATCACAAGGCTGCCAATTTAACTATTTACAGCCGTACACATCACTGTTAACTGAATCTTTACAGCCTTAAAGGTCACTGTCAATTTAATTCTTAAGAGTCTTATACATCACTGTTAATTGAACTCTTGACAACCCAACAAATCACTGTTAATCAGGCTCTTTTTGATGTTTATACATCTCTATAACTTGAACTCATTACATAATGGACATTGCTGTTGAAAGGGCATGGACGTAATTTTGGTACAAAAACATTATTTGGATATTTAATTAATATGATGGCATTTGATTTGTGTAAAACAAACGTAGATTACAAAAACTTGATGCAAAGAAGTATTTGGGACATCAAAACTTTTCATATCCAAAACAAGGTACGAGCCCTGTTTATACTTATGTGTAACATGACTCAACTGCCATTTGATGACTTCAGTGAAAAAAAAAAATTTACAAAGAAAATTTTCAGTTCTTTCTCATATTCACTTGTTCCCTAAATTGATTTATCATTAATGCATGTTGAAAGTTTGAATTTGTGTAATACTTTTTAGAAATCATGGTTTTCTCACCTCTGCTTGTGGTTTTTTGCATATGGCAAGCGTGTTGACAAATACAATTTTGGGAACTAGATTTTATGTATATACAAAGTATATCCTGTGTGAAATAGTTTTATCCATTTAATTCATAAAAAAATTTATTTCTACAATGAAAAACTGTCATTTCGATAATCAAAATCATGCCCATGTCCCTTTGACTGTACTTTTTATCTGTAATGTTATTCATCATCACAGTTACTTGGACTCTTTACAGTTTATACATCACAGTTACTTGGACTCTTTACAGTTTATACATCACAGTTACTTGGACTCTTTACAGTTTATACATCACAGTTACTTGGACTCTTTACAGTTTTATACATCACAGTTACTTGGACTCTTTACAGTTTATACATCACAGTTACTTGGACTCTTTACAGTTTTATACATCACAGTTACTTGGACTCTTTACAGTTTATACATCACAGTTACTTGGGCTCTTTACAGTTTTATACATCACAGTTACTTGGACTCTTTACAGTTTATACAGCACAGTTACTTGGACTCTTTACAGTTTATACAGCACAGTTACTTGGACTCTTTACAGTTTTATACATCACAGTTACTTGGACTCTTTACAGTTTTATACATCACAGTTACTTGGACTCTTTACAGTTTTATACAGTGCTCTTCTTTGGACTTTTTACAGCTTTACACATTGCAGCAGGGGCCCAGCACGAGGAGGCATGTCAGTTTCTGTTGAATCATGGAGCTGTAATCAAGGCTGACAACTCTGGCACTCTACCAGGAATGCTTGCAAGGAAGCCAGAAATTTGCAGAATATTTCAAAATTATGAAACAACCTGATGTATGGAAATTCATTTAAAAATGTATGAACAGTGCAAAATTAATATTAAAAAATAATCAACATTTCTGTAAACTTTGTCTGATGTCATTTCATGTGCAAGATACTGCGACAGTCTCTTTGGAGTATTTTTTAAAATTTTCATTACATCAACATGTTTCAGGAATTTTTTTTAAATAAAAATATGTACAATTTACATCTGGAATAATTACTGCATGTACACATATTTTCAGATAGATTCATATTTATTCATAGATGACTTGTTGCATTGAAATAATATGATGAGATTATTTATATATCATGATCCCAAATGTGCACATCTGATCATATTGCATTTGTTTTAGTTTAAGTTTGTAACGAATACATACCAGTAAAAAAAATATTTCTTCTGTAAATAAACAGAAATTTATTTTTTTAAAATCAATCAAAGACTTGCTTTCAAATTTAATTTAGCTTTTCACATGAATAAGTTCTCATCAAAGGGCAGATAACCAGTACATGCTTGTGCACCACAGTAACATGGCAATAAATTGGTGTCATCTTCCAAACGGCGATTAAATTTACCGTCTGTTTCACTGGAAAGTCCATAATGAAAGGTCAACTCTTCTCCAGTATGTATTTCTCTGTTGGCAAACAAACATAGCAAGGGAATTTCATTATTCACTCGAATAGGAAACATTGTTAAATTAGGATCACAGCTGTGATTTAGAAATCGACCAATGTTGCCAAAGTATCGAGGATCAATGCAAGTTTTTATCACCCCACTCTTGCAGTGTTCATTGACAGTTATAATGTAATTCATGTCTTTTTTCTCTTGAGCCAGGGTACGTTTCCTCGCCTCCTCATAAGAGAGAACTTCCCCTGCATACTCACATACAAACATCCCCGGCTCTAGGTCTTCTCGAGTTATGACCCCCAATCCCTTGTTTGCCGTGCAGAAGAGCTCCAGTTGTACTTGAACACCGTATTGAACATTCCTGTTTACACAGTTATTTGAACACTGGCAGTTACTGTTGCATTCAACGATTGCTTTACTTTCTTCTCCATGGAGGTATTTGGTTAAGAGTTTGCCATCATCTGAGTAGTTTTTACCGAATCGCTGAATACAGGGACAGTTGTTTTCACACTCCTTGCAGAAACAGCCCTCCAAGTCGGAGTAAAAATTCTCTTTATCTATGCCAGACCCAGGAATATTGTGCTTGACATACCGAAACTGAAAAATGAAATAAAATTGTTTTACATACACATATGACAAGCATTATGATTTCGTCTTGAGCATTTAAAAGTGAGAATCATGGGTCTTTCAGATATGACCTTAAAAACGGAGGTCCCGTGTCACAGTAGGCGTTGGCACGTTAAAGAACCCTCACTGCTACGGCCCTGAGCGCTAAGCATATGTCTAAATCTGTGGTACTTCACCTACAGCTGGTGACGTCTCAATATGAGTGAAAAATTCTCGACGGGACGTAAAACAAACAATCCTAACTCCTGAACTGTCCATAAAAGACCTCAGTGGGACACAAAAGGTTTTCAAAGATACATAATGTATTAACAGATAATTAGATATATATCTTTAAAGAGAAACTAGGACCAGGTGTTAATCAGTTACCCCTTGGAACCGTGTGAGGTTCA
This sequence comes from Ostrea denselamellosa, assembly GCA_024699665.1. Classification (NCBI taxonomy): domain Eukaryota; kingdom Metazoa; phylum Mollusca; class Bivalvia; order Ostreida; family Ostreidae; genus Ostrea; species Ostrea denselamellosa. Next base: position 4,419,833 of record JAMZEH010000068.1, on the reverse strand, counting down.
ATCACGGTGGACTCATCTCACGTAAGAGTATATGCTATAAGTATGGAATTTTTATTTTTTGAACAAGGTCCTTAAATTATGAAAAACCTCAAGTGAATTTTTATTTGTTACAACAATATAGTTTAACCATGGCACCTTCTAGTAGGAAGAGAGATACACACATTATTGGCTGAACATTGTTACAGTTGTAAACTGCTGATGAGGTGAGCCGTGTGGTCCATGAGCCTCTTGTGTGAGAATTCCCATACTACTATTCCAGTTGGGTTAATGTCGTAATTTGTAAGTACAACTTGTGTTATTTGTACGTGCATACTTAAACACAAGCCTGTAATACCGAGAGTCTAATCAATGGGTTATATAGAAAAAACTCCATCAAAAAATAAGAGCTAGTGAATGTTTAATTTTAATCGGACTGCCCTTGGAAAGAGTGACCAAAATACTGAGTACTGAATCGTGATCATCACCATTTCATTTTGAATTTTAAAACTGAATGTACAATACAAATAGTTGTTCAAGTTCCTTTCTACTTTCATGCAAACTTTCTTTCATTTCTGTTTGTATATTGTACATACACTGAAGTAATATTTGATTGAGCTTTCTAATTAGAATGTAACCATGTCTCTGTTGTGCTTAGAACAATTTACGATACTTGTTCAAGCACATGGTGATTTCATGTGAGAATTATGAAAGTAGCTTGGCTAAACTTGATCATCAATTTTTCATTTATTTTCATCAAAATTTACTATACATGCGTGATTTGCATCAAAGTTTTCAAATTTTCTGTGGGAGGCCCCCCCGGACCTTCAGTAGGAGGGGGCAAGTCCTCTTCTGCACTCCCGCCCTCATTGCTAAGTGACTCTTCTGTCTGCCTTCAGTTGCTGAACTATTTACCAAATAAACAGCAGGACTAGTACACTATAGAATCTAGTATAGTGATAACTTGGTGTCAAACACCGAGTGTTGAATCCATGTTGGTCTTTCACTGGGTCTATTAAATGATTGACAGAATCTGGCATGAAAGTTCTTGATCCAGTTTAGGGTTTTCCCTCGGATCTCATTGTGGTGGTGTGGGAGATCACCAAAGGAGGAAGAACAATGAGGAGGAATGTTCTGATTGTCTTCGCTCATGGTGTTGTAAAAATATAACATGTATGGGTCATGTGACACAAGGTCCCTGTGGGTCAGGTGCAGCATGGGTCCACTCTCTCCCCCTAGTTGCAGTATGATCACCTGTTAATTTGTAAGATTTTAAATCCGGTAATTCTCTAGACTGGGCATACTATTCTTGATATTTGGTATTGTAGTGGTCAGCTGCGTTCAATCATCAGTGTCCAGCTTAGTTGGTAGAGAACCTGACTGGAGATTCAGGGGGCACGAATTCGAATCCATGTCTGGTCCGTTGCATTTCCTCCCCTTTACCAGGTTACAGTATAAACTAGCATGTTAGTTTGCTAGATAAATATTGGGCACGTATACGTCAGTAGTTCTTTTACATATGATATTTTCCCACTCTTTATATTTTAAGACCCAACCACCTGCGATGTCAAAGAGTGCCATGACAGGTGATTTAATTTATTATACACGGTAATGTGTATTCTCTCTCTATAATTACATTCTCTCTAAATAGAGAAATAGACAGGCTTGACCTGTGAACTTGCATCAATGTTTTGTACCTTTATATCCCGTGATACTAATTTTCCCTCGCTTCTGCAGTGGATTGGATATTTTTCCAAACCATCTGTCCAATCTAACTGTGTGTCATTCTCTTCTCGATCCATTAACAATCGTCCAACTTCAACAACGCGAATCGGTCGTGATTCAACATCGGAAGTACGCAGGAATAGGTATATTGTTTATGTTAAAACCAGAGAATGTTTCGTTTCGTTTGTACAATAGAAGAAAAAAGAAAATCTTGTAATATTTTTCATGAAATATTTATTTTTATTTTAGATTTTATTTCATAATAATCAGAGTAGAATTCCTCAAACATATGATGAAACCTGAATAGATATTCTTCTCTGAAATTTGACATCGGGCTCGGAGAACAGGTTTAGGATATAAAGATGTCTGCGCCCAGACTGCACTGTTTGATGGTGTTAAGTTCAGCTGTTGAAGGTAATTAAAGGGGGAAAAAATAAGAATAAAATCTGGACCAAAGCTTTATTATAGACATGATGTAATGCCTTTTCCCCATTACCATCAGATTTTGATTTCAATTTGAATGGTTAAGTGGAAATTGTCTTTAAAAGTGGGCGTATCTGCTTTAAACTTTAAAAACAAAATCAGTTTCAAATTGCTATACATAATACATAAATGTTGATAAAGTGTCTGCATGTATTTATCAAGAGATAAATTCCGATTTAAAGAATTCAATGAACATTACGGAGATGTTTAACGAAATGGCTCGCTAGGTGGGCGGGTTTATAACCCGTTGTACCTGCCGCTGTGATTTCTTGATGAGTGAATTACATCATTTTGTCCAATCAGTTTCAGCACTTTTTATTTTCTGTTAGAGTAGACTGGCTCATTCACCAGTCCATAGATCATACTTTGGAGCCTTGATTTTAAGATTCAGAACAGTAGTGAAATACTTTGGAGCATTGATCATATAAGATTTAGAATGCTCAGTTGAGACTGGGGAGCATTGATTATAAGATTTAGAACCGCAGTTGATCGGAAACTTTTTTTTCCAGGTGTTTCAGCCCATTCCTTTATTCAGGCATACACACTTGCAAGTTCAAATTTCTCCATACAGTTGTCTTCACCTCATGTAAGTAAAAAAAATGCAAATGTACAACATATAAGTAAAGATTGTAAATGTGTAACACGTAAACAGAGATTATAAATGTGTAACACGTAAACAGAGATTATAAATGTGTAACACACAAACAGAGATTATGAATGTGTAACACGTAAACAGAGACTATAAATGTGTAACACACAAACAAAGATTATAAATGTGTAACACACAAACAGAGATTATAAATGTGTAAACACAATCAGAGATTATAAATGTGTAACACGTAAACAGAGATTATAAATGCGTAACACACAAACACAGATTATAAATGTGTAACACACAAACAGAGATTGTAAATGTGTAACACGTAAACACAGATTATAAATGTGTAACACACAAACAGAGATTGTAAGAGTGTAACTTGTAAAATAGAAAGTGTAACTATATAACATGTAAATAGAAATTTGAAATCTGTAACATGTAAATAGATAATTGTAAACGTACATCATTTTATGTATGAATTACTAATATCATGATTATTCAGATCCATTTCTGTATAATCTGTATGTAAAATTTGTTTACCAGAGGTCCACAATGAAAAGCAGTTTTTGTAACTTAATTGTGCAATCAAACAATGTTATCACTATATTATTGTAATTGCACAGCATCTAAGTAGATATTGCAAATAATGAACATGAAAAAAAATAAAATAAAAACCAAAATATTTAAGGTGGCTCACTACACCTTGAAAGAGTTTATCAAATCAGCACAAAATGATTTAATCCTGTAATATATATAAACTATGTACAATAAATATAAACTATGTACATAGCTTAGGGGGTCTCCATGGCCGAGTGGTTAGAGCATCGGGCTCAAAACCACAAAGCCTCTCACCTCTGTTGGCGCATGTTCGAATCTCAGCCACGGCGTTATGTGAGCAAGTTTGCCAGTTTACTTGCGGAAGGTCGGTGGTCTCTTCCCACGTACATTGTATCTGGGTTCTCTCCCCCACCAACAAAAACTGGACACCACCAGATAACTGAAAAATTGTTGAGTGTGGCGGAAAGCAATAAATAATCAATCAATCAATCAATGTACATAGCTCAGTTGGTAAAGCACCTGACTAGAGATTCAGGGAGCCTGGGTTTGAATCTTATTCTGGTCCATTGCATTTTCTACACAAGTCAAGGATATCATAAAACTGAAATTAGGTCATAAGGAACTCCATTATAAGGAGATATCAGTTATAAGTAATGACTCACGAATGCCCTGCTGTAACCTTCCCGAGTCTTTGTGAGGGAACAATTTAGTCAGGTACTGAGTATAGTTCTCTGCTGAGGATCGAACCCAGGACCTGTGTGTCACGGATGTACGAGCTGGCAGTCTGATAACTTTGGGAATTCAATTTCAATAAGACAAAAGAATGATAAGTTTTTATAGTCAGGATCTTTAATGGAAAAATATCATAGACAATAACTGGTGTTCCCTTGTAGGCTGGGGTGTTCCTGCCACACGTGCCTGGCCATCCATTCGTTGCATGTAATTCCCGTTCCTGGCCAACACGCACTACACGCTCTGCATCACACCAACTGCAGAACCACAGGGGTAGAGGACCTGTTTTGAACACATACATAATTTGATTATGTTTTCACTCGTGTACACTGTTTAGCGTTACACTACACAAATACACAATATTATCATATTTGCAGATAATACTTTGCACATGCCATATATATAAGACATTACTACACTGTCTATTGAAAAGACTACACAAATACACAAAGATAAATGCATTGCTATGCATTTATGTACAACGTAGGAAGTATAACTTAAGACCGAAATACTTCACCATACAATGAACACTAGTTTCTGTCAATACTATCCTGACATGAAAAATACATGAAACTAAAACACTGAGAAACTCCCATATTTGGATGTTTTAGGACGGTTAAAGTAGAATAAACTGACAAACTATTGAAAAGTAAATAAAACACCTTACCTCAGAAAAGTTGGATCATAGTGCCCATGCCTATGTCATGTAGCGTACATTTGCTGATAAATAAGCATAGAAGTATTAAAGCATTCTTCTTGCTTGACCGCCGTGTCCAGAGTGAATCTCGCACGGACTAGGACTGGCAGTTTAAATGTCCAGTCAGCTGAGGCTTCATTTAGGGAACAGTAAAAATGAGGCTCCCCACAGGAGTTGGGAGTGTTCGATGTGTACAAAATGAAACAACATATCTATTTACAAGGAATGATAAAATAAAGGAGATTTAATGTGACACTGTGATGTGGCAGTGATTGAGTGCTGTACTAAATGAACTAAAGTGTTCACTTACTAGTCAGAGATATTTACATACTTCAGAGTTATTGGAAACGTAATATCTACTTGTGTCATACCTATTAGAAATGTAATATATACATGTTTAATTAGTTTTTCTTTATTTGTTTTGGGGTAAGAATATGGAACATGTTTTAATTAGTTTTTCTTTATTTGTTTCAGGGTAAGAATATACAATATGTTCAACATCAAGTTTTCTATATTTGTTGTAGGGTAGCAATGTAAAACATGTTTGATACATTTTCTTTATTTGTTTTTCTTTATTTATTTTTTTTTAGGGTAAGACTATGGAATATGTTTAATAAGTTTTTCTCTATTTGTTTTTCTCTATTTGTTTCAGGGTAAGAATATAGAATACATTCAACAAGATGACCACAACAGACGATGGTTTAATGAATTCAGAAGTAAATCCTCGTCTAATCCTATTCCATTTGAAACTGTTGACTGTAAGTCTCAGAGTGAACTGGTCGTTATAGCCAAAGATGAAATATATTGTTTCTCATTCTAAATTTTAAAAAATGTTATATGTAATTTTTGAAAATAAGTAGTAAAGCAAGCATTGCTTGGAAATGACTTGCAATAATCTCTAGTGTTTGTTTACTGTTACAAGATTTAAAAAAAACACCAAAAAACCACACATTTTGAATTAAGTAGTTGCACAAATATCTGATTTATTTGATACTTTTTGACATTTTTCATTGAAGCTGCCAGATATTCAGCCCTTTTGATTCCTTCCTCCCCGGGGGCGGTTCATGACTTGGCGAACAACACAGAACTCTGTCAGATCATCACACATTTCATCAAAGAGAAAAGTAAGATGGCTACACTTCATCAATGACAGCCTTCATGTTTTACTTAAATAATGTAGAGACATTCAACAGTGAAAATGGCACTTTCTTTTCTCACTGTATATTTCAACCTTTACTTTCATTTTCAGTTTACTTCTTTAAACTGTACTATCCAACATCTCCACAAAAGCAACACAAAGTTTGTCTACCACTGTCTATGTGATTAAGCTTCTTTTTTGTTCAAGTTCTTTGTATTAAGTTTTCACTTGCAGATATCTATGAATGAAAACATATTTTTCTGGAGATAAAGTATTCTTATAATTGATTGTGAAACAACAACAATAAAAGAAATTTTTATAGTCATAATTTTGTTTTAAGCTCGTCTGAGCCGAAAGCTCAAGCGAGCTTTTCTGATCAGAACTTTCTGTTGTCCATTGTCGGCATTGTTGTCGTTGGAGTCGGTGGAATTGTTGTCTTTGTTGGAGTCAGTGGCATTGTTGTCGTTGTTTGAGTTGGTGTTGTTGTTGTCGTTGTTGGAGTCGGTGGCATTGTTGTCGTTGTTGGAGACAGTGGCATTGTTGTCGTTGTTGGAGTCAGTGGTGTTGTTGTCGTTGTTGGAGTCGGTGGCATTGTTGTCATTGTTGGAGTTGTTGGCATTGTTGTCATTGTTGGAGTCGGTGGCATTGTTGTTGTTGGAGTCGGTGGCATTGTTGTCATTGTTGTCATTTTTGGCATTGTTGTCATTGTTAGATTCGGTGGCATTGTTGTCGTTGGAGTCGGTGGCATTGTTGTCGTTGAAGTCAGTGGCATCGTTGGAGTCATTGGAGTTAGTGTCATTGTTGTTGTCGTTGTTGGAGTTAGTGGCATTGTTGTCATTGGAGTTGGTGGCATTGTTGTCGTTGTTGGAGTCGGTGGCATTGTCATCGTCGTTGGAGTCAGTGGCATCGTTGGAGTCATTGGAGTTAGTGTCATTGTTGTTGTCGTTGTTGGAGTTAGTGGCATTGTTGTCGTTGTTGGAGTCGGTGGCATTGTTGTCGTTGGAGTCGGTGGCATTGTTGTCGTTGGAGTCGGTGGCATTGTTGTCGTTGTTGGAGTCGGTGGCATTGTTGTTGTTGGAGTCGGTGGCATTGTCGTTGGAGTCGGTGGCATTGTTGTCGTTGTTGGAGTCAGTGGCATTGTTGTTGTCGTTGGAGTCGGTGGCATTGTTGTCGTTGTTGGAGTCGGTGGCATTGTCGTCGTTGAAGTCAGTGGCATCGTTGGAGTCATTGGATTTAGTGTCATTGTTGTTGTCGTTGTTGGAGTTAGTGGCATTGTTGGGTAAAGGAGATGCAAGTTTTTAAAATGATGGATCATGCCCCATCAAAGGGGAGATAATCACAAAAATGTAAAAATAGGGTGGTGTCATTGAAAAATCTTCATCTCAAGAACCACTGGGCAAGAAAAGTTCAAATTTACATAGAAGCTTCCAGATATAGAGCAGATTCAAGTTTGATAAAACCATGGCCCCTGGTCATAAGGTGGGGCCACAACAGAGCATAAAAGTTTTGCATGCAAAAATATAGGAAAAAATCTTTTAAAATTTTCTTTTTAAGAACCACTGAGCCAGAAAAGTCCAAGTTTACATGGCGGCTTTCTGACATAGTGTAGATTCAATTTTGTTACCCCAGGGGGGTAGGGTGGGGCCACATAAGGGGATAAAATTTTCACATGCAAATATATAGGGAAAATCTTTAAATCTGGTCCAAGGTGACTCAGACGATGTGGTCCATGAGAGAGAGAGAGAGAGAGATCAGAGTGGGGTGGAGAGAGAGAGAGAGAGAGAGAGAGAGAGAGAGAGAGAGAGAGAGAGAGAGAGAGAGAGAGAGAGAGAGAGAGAGAGAGAGATCAGAATGGGGGTGGGGACAGACAGAGAGAGATCAGAGTGAGGGTGGGGACAGAGAGAGAGAGAGAGATCAGAGTGGGGGTGGAGAGAGAGAGAGATCAGAGTGGGGGTGGGGACAGAGAGAGATGAGATGAGATCAGAGTGAGGGTGGGGGCAGTGGGAGAGATGATCCCTCCCCCTCCCCTATATCATTATGTATAATAATAATTTTATATCATTTATCAAATAACTTGTTTTAGTTTAATATTTGGGAATTTTGTTGATATTGTGTGAACATTTTCCAAACACACACATTTCGTAGTAAATATCAATAGTATTTCGAAAAAAAAATTGTGATTTTGCAGAGCCAATATGCGCTATAGGAATGGGAGTTGCAGCCCTTTGCTGTGCAAAGTCATCAGATGGAAAACACTGGGGGTTCCAAGACTACAGTTTAACAGGGGTAAGTGCCAGTGATGAAACGAGGTACCAGTGCTCCAACAACAGAAAATCATGTACCTATGTACCATGAGATGTCACATTTTATCATTTTATTGTTTAGTGTTCGTTTATGAATGAAACTCTTTTAACAGATAAGTAAAATTGAGGGCAGTCTCAAATTAGTAAGAAAAACTTGAATCATTTGATACATTTTTTGATATATTTTTGTTATTTCTGTTTTAAATAAATCTAATTCAGGTTTTTGAATTTTAAACTGTTTTTTTTTATTGTGTTTCAGAGGATATTAAATGCTTATACTTCATAAAACAGTGATACATCACCTATCCTTGTATTAAAATAGTGTCTCATTTCATCAGAACAGATTAAATCATAAAAAGTGTATATCACGATACATATCACAGTATATCATAATATAGTCTCAGTGTATTACAATAATATATCACAATATGCCTTAGCTGCATCATTAAATCTGCTTTAATTAATGATGTATATACTGGAAAATTATTTGTATAAGTCTGCATACAAATAGATAAATTTTGCATCATCAAATTCTCTGTTGATTAAAATTTTTGTGCATAAAATTTCTCCAAGGAAGATTTTGTTCAAAATAATGCATTTTTTTATTATTTAGAAAGGTATTTTTTTCAGATGTGTATTTATTGATAAGTTAAACGGTAGTTAAAACTTTTTTTGTACTCAGACTGGGCGTATATATTATTTTTTTTACAGATTTAACTGAGGTGTTTTGTTTTGTTATGTTTTTTTTTTTTTTTTAAGAATACAACTGGTAAATGATGACAAATTGTCAATTAGGCAGTTTTAATTTTATGTTTATAACTATAGACGATGGATATTACCTCATGCAGTGTTATGTATACATTTATTCCACTGAACTTGGAGTTTTTAAATCCTGCAGCCCTCTGTGTTTGAATTGGCCAGAAATCAGGATTTCTCAGCTCTTCCCGTAATTGTTGAAGATTTTATTAAAGATCATGGTGGAAAATACAACAGTAAGTCTGTTTACACACCCCCCTCACACCTATACAAATAATACACACAACTATTATCTTTACAATATTATGGTATAACATTTCATACAGAGAGGGAACAAATATAGTCACAGGTCTTGTAGTTTTGAATACTGTCAGAATCATGTTTGACATTGTTCAACATGTCCTATATACTCACATACCTATACACACTCACACACCTCTACACACTCACCTGTACACACACCTATACACACTCACAAATCTATACACACTCATACATCTATACACACTCACACACCTGTACACACACAGCTATACACACTCACACACCTGTACACACACAGCTATACACACTCACACCTTTACTCACTCCCACACCTACACACCTTCTTACACCTATACACACTCCCACAGCTGTACACACTTCCACACCTGTACACACACCCAGCTATACACACTCACACACCTATACACACTCACACACCTATACACACTCACACCTTTACAAACTCACACACCTATACACACTCACACACCTATACACACTCACACCTTTACAAACTCACACACCTATACACACTCACACACCTATACACACTCACACCTGTACACACACCCAGCTATACACACTCACACACCTATACACACTCACACACCTATACACACTCACACACCTATACACACTCACACCTGTACACACACCCAACTATACACACTCACACACCTATACACACTCACACACCTATACACACTCACACCTATATACACTCACACACCTATATACACTCACACACCTATACACACTCACACACCTATACACTCACACCTGTACACAAACTCACTCCTGTATTGAAATGTATTAACACTCATTTGACAAATGTAACAATAACATCTATAACATATATGTAACATATCAACACTCAGTGATTAAACAGACACATTGCTCGTGTGTAAATCATTGCACTACTTAAACTCTGATATGGTGAACTAATTCTCCTTTTTATGAACCTCTTTATCAGGTAGTGATATGGATGCAGTGCACGTGATTATTGACAGACATTTAATAACAGGACAGAATGTCCAGTCCACACTGATGGCTGTACAGAATTTAACTTTAATGTGTGCTCAGAAGTAGGTACAAAATGACCCTGCTTGTAGCTATCCCACACCATCTGTTCTTAAAAACCATGATCCACCCTCATGTATCTAATACCATTTATTTTACATATATTTTTATTATTTTATTTTGATTTTTTTTTTTGGCTAATTATACTAAAGTGTTGTTTAGTAACCAAGTTGTTTTATGATAGCAGAAATTAAAATGTAAATACCTTTTGTTCAGTCTTATTTTGTTTGGTTTTGTTTTGTAGTAAACATTTAGTAGTCAACAGAGACATTAGGTAATCTGTGTACAGAGTGCTAGTACCGGGGGGTCAGCTGTGTAGATGCTCAGTAAGTAGTTTCGTTTGAATGTACAGTGATAACCAGACTTACAGACAGTCAGTACAGTATTCTCCCGCAATTCCTCCTCACATTTTACCATGTCCACAGAAATGTGCTTTCAATCCTGAAATTAAATTGCATTTTGTAGGAATGAATATAGCATTAATGTCCTCATCGTTCTGGAAAAAAAATCTAAGAAGCTATACCTAAATTGTGAAATTTGTGGCTCCTGGGACAGGGGTTCAGTCATAAAGAAGGGACCAATATTGCCATGTAGTGAAATTGTATTAAATCTTAGAAAATCTTATTCTGTACTCCCATATATATATATATATATATTTATATATATATATATATATATATATATATATATATATACAAAGAAAGACTAATCGGTCGCGGTAGCTCAGTGGTTAGAGCGTTCGCTTCGTAACCGGGAGGTCGTGAGTTCGATACCCGCTTGTGCCATGGATGCGTCAAACCTAAGACGTAAAAATAGGTAGTGATTGCTCCTTCGCCAAATGCTCAGCATTTAGAAGTGAGAATCACGGGTCTTTCGGATACGACCTTAAAAACGGAGGTCCCGTGTCACGGTAGGCGTTGGCACGTTAAAGAACCCTCACTGCTACGGTCCTGAGCGCTAAGCATAGGTCTAAATTTGTGGTACTTCAACTACAGCTGGTGATGTCGTCTCAATATGAGTGAAAAATTCTCGACAGGACGTAAAACTAACAAACAGAAAAAAAAACCTAACTGAATGATTCTAATTATCATGAGGCTTTCTACCTAAATTGTGAAATTTATGGCTCCTAGACCCTTGTGCAGAGAAAATATGGCCAAATAATAAAAATTTTATAAAAATAGTTGGTTAATACTTTAAACTTTCATTTATTCTTCAGAACTGGAATTGTATAGACATGTATTTTGAAAGATCATAAAAATGTACACAGAAGATTCCATATAGAGGCTTATATGGAAATACGAGACGCTCTGTATAGGTTTGATACTCAGGTGACCGTTAAGACCCGTGAGCCTCTTGTTACATTTTTGTATGGTGTGTATGTGGGGGGGGGGGGGGGGGGGGTAGTTACGCCAACATGTATCCCAATCCTTAGAATATAAACGATGTACATGCACGTGTAAAACCTACCGTTCAAAGCTAAACATGGAAAACTACTCATTCCAACAGTTAGTCGCCATGGCAATGAACAAATATCAGTTCGTCGCCATGACAATTTTTAGGTAAGAGTGCATTTAAACACCAAGCAGACGGTCTATTATGAAAAGATGAACATCGACGGGTTAATTATTAATAGAAAAAAATCCCATCAATCATTTGCTTATATCGTGATATCAGCCTTTTCATCAGCGAATCAAGTATGTATAAATATTCACTAAGTATGCATCTATTGATAACAGATATTTGCATTATTTTGTAGTAGTGTGTTAATAACAATATTTAATTACTATATTCATTTTATGAGCGCTAACACAAAGGCCTAACATGTTCATCAATATTCAGACAGACATAACACGCGGAAATTACATAATGACAGCACCCATGTCATTTCTGGATACATCGCATTTTATTTGTGAATGAGCTCTCTAAACAAAGTTTAACTTTTGAACGTTTGACATCTGGTGTTCACTGAAAACACTTCACCAGGTTTCTAACAAGTTACCCCAGGATATTTGCATTTTCACAGCCGAGGTGTAGACAAAAATGAGACAATACAGATTAAAGATGCGAGATCCTCCATAAATAATCCAATTGCCCCACCCTCCACCCCACCCACCCCCACTCCCCGTCTTTCACGACTTTCTTGCGGAGTGTCACGATCATTGGTATCATCTGCAATTAAAGTAGTCAAATGACGTGTATGACGTATGGGAGTTTACTATTGAAAGGTCAAGGTTAAGATGAGTTAAACTATGAGGTGGTGAAAAGGTTATTACATGTTTACAGTAGATTTCATATTTGGAAAAATACAAACGCTGGTACATTACAAAGAAGACAACTTGAGATCTTGTGAACACTGTGTCAGAGGTGAAGATCACAGTAGGGATTTTCATCAACATACACAAACAGCGATGATAAGGGATTGTTTTCGATTGAAATGATTACAAAACTTCAATGTAATTCCTAGCACTCACTTCCTTCGTATTGTTCATTAAACATTGATAAGGCTGATACACTGTGACTGAGTACTTCATTAAACATTGATAAGGCTGATACACTGTGATACACTGTGACTGAGTACTTCATTAAACATTGATAAGGCTGATACACTGTGACCGAGTACTTCATTAAACATTGATAAGGCTGATACACTGTGATACAATGTGACTGAGTACTTCATTAAACATTGATAAAGTTGATACACTGTGACCGAGTACTTCATTAAACATTGATAAGGCTGATACACTGTGACTGAGTACTTCATTAAACAATGATAATGTTGATACACTGTAAAACAATATAACTGAGTACCTCACTCTGCAGTATTTCTTTTACCAACTGAAACCATTTGTACTTCACTTGCTTGCTAGTTTCTTAGTGTTCATGTCGTGGTTTTATAATTGCTGCATGCAGTTTTAAATATCTTGCTTGCTAGTGACTGAGTATTTGTTCTTTTATTATTATTATTTGAGATTCTATTGATTGTGAAATATACGTATATATATATATATATATATATATATATATATATATATATATATATAATTGATTTGAATAGATATAGATGCTATGCAGTATCAAAATCGATTTAAAAGAACTACAACACATGAACTATGTGAATATTTCAATCATTTCATAAATTGTTTCTTTTGTTTTTAGGTTTCCACTTTCTCCAGTTTAATTCAAAATCAGCTCTTGCCATTATACAATGTAGTCTTAATAAGTAGCAGGGCAAAATTTAATAAAATGATGCTATATTAACGGGAAATCTCTTCCATGGGATATCATGCATTAAGGCGAAACCGCCATTACCTTTATACTGAAGTAGTTCATGTATATGATTAAGCATATTTAGATTTTTGATATTAAAAAGGAAAACATGACGTTTTCTTTAGCATGTGCTTTTGTTTCCAAAATACCAGGAAGAAGAATGTAATGTGATATTGTTTAGTTTTCATATTGAATACCTTAGTAGGAGACTAATAGAAATATACACTAGAGAATTCCCAATATATCATAATACAGACCATCTTGATGCATTGAATGTACCATGTACCACTGATCAAGTGAAGGTTCTGTGGTTTTACCACTTATGCATGTAAGTGTATATTTGTTGATATGAAAAGAAAGAAATAACATTGAAAGAATTAAACTACTGATATAAAAAAAAATATCTGCTATATACTACATGACGATACAATCAATCGGATTGTCCAGTGTTCGGTGTGACCTCTCCCTTCCTCAGGACGAACGAAATTCGTACGCAAGTAAAAGATGTTAGAAAAAGCTAGCACTGAATCTGCAAACCTACATACACTGCAAATGACATGTTTATTGTTTTGGCTCAATATGCTTTCAGGAAAGAATCACAGCCTGTTCTATTCGTTCCGTAAGTTATCCATGAAAGGCGGAGTGATAATGGGTGGTGCTATTATTCTTAAAGGAGGACAAGTTAATTGATGATGGCCTTCAGAGCAAAAATCAACTGGTACCCATATAGATTCCTTATTAAGTATAGCAAAAGAAATCAAAGTCAATCCGACGAAAACAATTAAACGCGAAGTGGGTCAACTCATGGTTAGAAGCTTAGAAAGTGAAATAAACATCAAACACCTCCGCACTGTCCATGTCTTGGTCACAAGGATATATAAAGAAGTTAATGCTACAGAGGTTCGTACAATCTTGTCTAAAGTCAGAATGTCGTAAATGGTATGGTCGTTATAACGATGTAGTTTGCCAGTACAACTTACCATTAGGTCAAATGCTGTCTGACGTATTTCATACCAATTGTTCCGCCGTTTTTGGCACACTGATTCTGACTACAGATTACTCCGTTTACCTGATCGGGATGTAGGGTTGACGGCGGGTGTGACCGGTCGACGTGGGATGCTTACTCCTCCTAGGTACCTGATCCCACCTCTGGTATGTCCAGGGGTCCGTGTTTGCCTATCTCTCAGAATTGTATTTGTTATAGGAATTGTGAGATTGAATACTGTCAGTTATCTTCACCTTTACTTTTGAATATAAGTACCGAATTACAACACTGTACTCACCTTTAGATGAAAAGCATGCCTTTGCATCACTAGCCATGTTTAAAATTCAATATCTTATTAAGGAATGACTCTATACGCGTGCAATTTTGTATCCAGATATAAAATATATATTGAAACAAGGTATGAAAATCGTGATCGTCTCATTCATATTCAATTGAATATGAGATAGGCTGGTTACTTATTGACTCATCCTCGTACACTGGCAGATCTCTCTTGGTTGTGACATTGAACCGGTGGTTATTTGCGGAAGTCTGTTATTTCTTCTGGCAGAAATCGCAACTGTTGAGATAAATGAAAGCATTAGATTTGCAAGAAAAGTTCCCCAATATTTTGTAACTGCAATCTGTGATATGACTGATAAAGCTCTCGGTGTCTGAGCTATATCTGTATAATTGACACCTGTCATCTGTATAAAAGGGTGTCTAGTGTACTGTAGCACTTCCGTTCCTGGGGCGTCTGAAGGATGCCATAGAGGTTCTTTCAAAACACTAGCCAGTCGTGTATTTGCATACTTAATGGTCAGATGTCCTTTTGCAATACTGTTAAAATTCTAAAGGACTTGAGATTTGTGGAACCTTGTCATTTTGAGTTTTTTTGTACTGGAAGAGGGACTGTCGATATCATGCCCCGACATGGCGTCAATAGCGGACTGTAATTTGCAAGCATGATGTCCTCTGTGACACGAGAGGATTTGTCCTCACTCACACTTGAAAAGTAGTAGGAGTAGACCAGATGAGGCGGCATCTAGAGGATAAACACTTAGACACACCTTTGGAAATAAATCTCATAAATTCCATAAAGAGTACAATATAATAGTAGGGCAAACACGGACCCTTAACACACCAGAGGTGCGATCTGATGGCTCGGAGGAATAAGCATTCCCTGTTGACAGGTTGCACCTACTGTGAGTCCTTTATCTTTATAATATTTACATGTAATTAACTAATTTGAATTATTGATTTAAAAATGCAATTTTTTTTACATCAATGATTCGATTTCATGATATCGAGATCTCTATTTATTAATATAAAGACTGATAAGAAATTAATGATATCAAACATTTGATTTCTTTCATGAGTTGTTAAGTAGAGGATCTTGAATGAGCGCTTATTCCATATAAAATTTATGAAATGAGTTGCCAGATTCAGTATTTCCCGAGCGTTGGCGAGAGAAACATTTAAATCTGGTAACGAATTTCATAAATTTCATATAACATAAGCACGAGTTTATCATACAACTATCAATAAACACATATTGTCGTTTCTTTCCATTTCACGTTTCTGTATAAGGAAGTTATTTTCAGTCTGTTTGCATTGATTTAGAAATAAGGACGTCAACGTGATAGCTAAATTTGAAATTTCAATGGTAGGATTTTAATCTTTAGCTATGTCATTATAAAACAAAAACAAATGAAAAAAGAATAAATAAGATAGGCTTGAAGAACGTTTGTATTAAATGTTTGTATCTATGTCAGCACGTGCTGGTCTAACATGACTCTACATAATTTGTATTGTTATTAACCCGTGCTACAGGTTCATATCGCTTGTCCAAACCTGCATTATGAAACCGGAAACAGTAATGTTATGTTAAAAAGATATTTATGTACGACTTAATTAATTATAAGTATCAGTTTTCTAATGCAATTTTGATAGAATGTTTAAATATATCAATTCTGTATTTAACATTTTCATATGATTTCAAATGATTTATTGATTGATTACGAATAGTTTAATATGATGATAAATTTGTTGACACAAACGAAACGACAATTGATCCATTGCAAAATGCATCATATAAAGTTCTATAACCAACACACACACATATATATATATATATATATATATATATATATATATATATATAATATTCATATATCGAATGGTGAAGTAAACAATGTGTTAATCGTAATCATAAATCCCCAAGACATATACAAGTTCGAGTGTAGCGCAACACGGACCTCCGACAAAGCGAAGGTAGGATCAGGTGCCATGGAGGAGTAAGCATCCTCTGCTGCCCCATCACACCCGCCGTGAGCCCTTAGTCGAAATTAGGTAAATGGGATTATCCGTAGTCAAAGTTAGTATGAAAAATGACAGTCTAACAAAGGGTATGAAATAAATCAACATATGTCCCAGAGACACTTTGTAATCGCGAACAAGGTCATTATAGCGACCGTAAATTTTGCGAAATGATGACTTCAAACGAGAGTAGTTATAACCCTGCAACGTCAACTTTTTTGTCAGTAGTTGACCTCGCTTTAAACATTTCTCATACGCATGGCATGCTTTCGCGTATCGAATCAACTGGGAGATATACACGCCATAAGCAGGCGAAAGTGGTATATTACAACATAGATATGGAAAGTTGATGATTGCAAAGTTGAAGGCATCACGCTTGTCATACATTATCTAAGAAAGTTTTTTTTATTACTTGAATCATCTTGTTTGTGACAATATAAGCACCTTGGCAAACTTCAAGATCTTTTCATTTTTCCCAGCGTAGTGCCACCAAACATGCCTCGTGAATGACCACCTTTTGAATAATAATCGAAATCGAAATGTATATGGGGTGATGCATAGATACTACAACTAATTTCACAACACAATACTCACTTAAGATGAAAATGGTTGATCTGTGTTCTACTTCTCACAAATGATAGAAACTATCCATTTACAATCAAATTTTCTTAGCAAATGGTTTGCTGGAAAACCTTGACGACATGCATACATAGAGGAAGTAAAGTATCAATCAGCAAATGGAGAGAGAGAGAGAGAGAGAGAGAGAGAGAGAGAGAGAGAGAGAGAGAGAACAAAGAAAGAGAGAACACAGTGACATCTACAGATGAATTTAGATATAGTGAAATGCGTAAATGTCTATATGAGGATGATATCTTCACCGAATGTATCATTGTTTTCGTCTACTAGCATTGAATATCTGTCTTTATGCTCTCCCTGAAATAAAATGTATAAAAATCATTTAAAGACTTTAAATGAAATCATGCAATTAAAACTAGCAGCCTTTTCTTCATATGATGTAAAATATGTCTTTCACTCCAAATTGATATATACATATACATTGTATGTGCAGGTACAAGCAAAATGATCAAAAGGTTTCGAACTCTCTCGACTTTCGAAGTTACCCGTGTTCAGATTGTGCCAAAATACCTCATGATTGGTTACTAAAATGACCCCAAACGGGAAAGTATGCAGACTATAGGTCAAACCGTGTTGTTTAAAACTCTCAGCAAATCAATACAATAAATGACTATATCTCAAAAACAATATCATTTGATTACTTCCAGTTGTAAGTGTTATAATACTTACATGTAGAAATAATAATTCCCTCATGCTCCCAATATAAACAATATATAAACAAAGACACTCTGTTGTCACTAACAAGGGAACTGGAAATAATAAGTGTGACTTACCTGTCGAATATGATAACAGTGATATAAAATTCTCATTCCAAAGACTATGTTGACAATCACTATCATAGATAAGAGGATTATGGCAATATAAACGGGTACCAGAGGATGACAGTACTTGATTTCTTTAGAGTGGAGAATAAAGCTGTGTGAGTGACATTTGCTGAGGCACCAAATATCATCTCTAAAACCAGAGCATTCAAATTTGTAGATACAAGTTCTGTTCGCCGCTGCTAACTGATAATTCGAACATTCTTTCATGCACGTTTTTTCATTTAGATAGTTTAATTTGTAAAATGGTGAATCACTTGGACATTCATCTTTACACTGCTTTCCATGTGGAAAATAATGTTTTGGACATTTCTTTATGCAAGCTGAATTTCCATCATAGTATAAAGGGCATTCTTCTACACATGATTTCCCATTAATAAAAGCAGCTTCCCTCGGACATTTTGTGACACACTTTCCTCGGAAAATGTATTTCCAACTGGGACATTGGTCACAACAACGAAACCCATCTGTTAAGTTTGTACAGGACTGCACGCATTTTCTATCTTCAATATACGGAGCAAGTTGTGGACATTTCTCGATGCAAGTCCGTTGAAATTTATACTTTCCACTCGGACAAGAATCATAACAAGTTGTTTTGTTTACAATTGTATCACTTGGACACCTATTTAGGCATTCGCCGTTGTGATAAAAAATTGCTTCTTTTGGGCATTCCAGTATGCATTTATTCTTATATCCTATTAATCCAGAGGGACATTGATCATAACAATTGAATTTTATTGTATAATTGTCGCAAGTCTGAAGACATTCGCCTTGATATTTGTATGGGGCTGCAAGTGGACAACTCAAAACGCACCTGTCTTCGAATCGATATTTTCCTTCAGGGCATTTATCATAGCAATTCATTCCTAACCTTAAGGATTGGCATGCACTGATGCATGTTTTCTTGTACATATACGGAGCGTCCATTGGACAGGTTTGAACACAGTGGCTTTTGTATGCACCATGTCCGTCTGGACAGTGTTCTAAACACTTAAAACCAAGTTGAAAATGATTGTGTTTGCAGTGTTTTAAGCATTCTGTAATTGTATGATAATAAAATCTCTTTGTTATTGTAAATGTAAATCGAGCATCTGGGGGACATTTCTGTACGCAAGTGTTGTTTGATAGAAATCTTCTTCTATAGGGGCACATAGAAACACACTCGTCATTGTCTATGTATAAATCATCTTGGCATTTTGAGACACATTGCCCTTTGAAAAAATTCTGATCATATGCTGTGAAAGGTGCACTCTCTGGACAATCCTGCACGCAAGTATTTTCGAAAACTTTTAGATTTGGACAAATGTTTACACAGCGAAAATTGAAGTGTAACTTAGGGCATACGTCTACGCACTTAGATCCATCATCATATTTTCCAATATCCTGACAGGACAAACATCTATTATTCACCGGAAATCTTTTGTGATTGGGACAAATGGATACGCAGTGGTTCCCAAAAATAAACTTGTCTTTCGGACAGTAGTGGACACACACTAAAGCTTTATTTCCTTTATGCATTTGTTCATCTACCATAGGTAAATTTTCGGGGCAAGATCTGGAACAAGTTCCATTGAAAGCAAATGGAACCTTTTGTGGACACACATAATAACATTGATGGTCGTAATGAAGAAACTCGCATGCTTTCACACATGTGTTGCCATCTTCGAACAATCCCATTTCTCTGCAGTCTATGCATTCTTTATTACGCAGAAATTTGTGAGATTCTGTCCACACAATTCTTATTAAAGTGCAGCTTGTCACATTCACTGACACAAGTTTTTCTGGTACCGTTTGAAATGATGAAGGGATGGTGAAATGGACATTCCCTAGAACAGGTTAGATTATACACCATGTTTTTTGATGAATTTGGACAGTCAGAAAAGCATTCGTTGTTATCCAACACAAAATTGAATGGACATTCCTTAGCACATATCAGGTGTGCAGATATTGGTTTCTTAATGTCATATGATGTTGTGAAATTCATACGATGTATGTCTGCTGCAGGTATATGGACAGGGTAAGGGTCAGACAAAGGGCATTGCGATTGACATATATTACGAAATAATGCTTCATCCGATGAACAAGAATCAATGCACATGTTGTTTATTTGAGAAAGATATACTGGACAACTTTCTGCGCATCTGAAAAATAACTTATCGGGAGGACCTATATTTCTTAAAGCATATTTTGACGAATTTGGACATTTTGTAAGACACGGTTCTGCATGCAGGAATGGATGAGTCCTTGGGCAATTATTTACGCAAGTTCGATCTCTTCTAGCCGTTCCTTTCGGACATTTTTGTAAACAGAACGCCATGCTGTTATTATAAAATTTGAAACCATCACATGTTTTTGTGCACATACTTTCAGATCCATAAACAAAATGTCCAGGCGGACATACCTTTACACATTTTGCAGCCCAAACAAGAAGATCTTTGGAACAATTATAAACACATGTTTGGTTCTCCAACAATGTATTGTTAGGACAAGAAGAAACACAGCTGTGTTTGTGTTGATAGAGCCCAGGGGGACATCTTTTTAAGCAAACTCTCGCAACAAGGAAACGATCGTGAGAGCAATTTTTCACACAAATGTTGTCTTGAATCTTCTTGAAACTTGGGCATTCTGAAAGGCAACGTTTGCCATCGACATATGTTTGGTTATCTGGACATTTATCAACACAGTATCTGCCGGACAAAAAGAGACCGATCGAACAGTTCTTACGACAAACCCTATTTTCAACTACGTCCTGCTCTCTACACTGCTGTACACATTTGTTATCTCGAATGAACGGTTTATCTTTGAAACACTCAATTACACAACTATCATTGTAGACAACTGTAAAGACCGGACATTTTTTAAAACATCGCATATAATAACATTTGTATAGAGGAGATGGGCAGTTATTAACATCACAGAAACCATTATTCAAATCTTGTTTGCAGTATCTTGTATTCCCAGTCTGACTTGCTTTTCCTGGACAGTTTGATACACACTGTCTTCTGGATATGAATGGTTTCTCCTGAGAACATATCTCAACACATTTGTAATAAGAATGGTAAAGTGTTATAGGAGGCTTCCAGTATTGAGGCAATGATTCTTGAATTCTTGTTAATACTTGTTCATATAATGTGTCTGCTGGACAGTAAACGCACACTCCATTGAAAATTCCTTTTGGAAACTTGCATTCAAATGCACTACATGATACCTTAAAAAGAGATAACAATACATAGTCTGAAATAAACGATATTGATACCTTTAAATTTTCAAGGGCCATGTTTTTAAATATTCTCTACTATTACAGTAATATATACTACTCAAAGTTTGATAAGGATCATATTTTTCAGCACTTGTAAAACTTTCAACAAAGGTGAATGACAACCAACACAGAGTGATTTATGTTCAGAAATGTTTACGTCAAGAAATTGTGACAGAAAAATTTGGCAAACATGACATTTCATCGCATACTCCTAAGGTAAAGGGAGAGTACCCTGAAAAGCATGGTAATTTCATGATCACGGAATTGTTTAAACTCTGAACATTCCATTTCACACTGCACAAACAAGTGTCAATAGCGGGTATGGCCTCCGTTAGGTCCAATGACAGCTTGGCAACGTCGTCTCATGCTTCCAACGAGGTTTTGAATGGACGCAAGAGAGATATTGTTCCATTCTTGGATCAGAACATTTTCAAGTTCCTGGAGGGTGGCTGGTTGTACAGGACGACGTGAAATCGCTACCTGAAGCATATTCCAGACATGCTCGTTGAGGTCTGGAGAACGAGCTGGCCAGTCCATACGAACAATTGTCTCACGTTCCAGGTACTCGTCCATCACCCTAGCACGATGTGGACGTGCATTATCGTCCATGAGGATGAAGTCAGGACCAACAGCACCAGCATATGGTCTCACGTACACATCCAGGACTTCATCCCTGTAGCGCACTCCGGTCATTGTGCCTCGCCTTAGGACATGGAGATCAGTTTGTCCAGCTCGACTGATTCCTCCCCAAATCATCAACGACCCACCACCATATCTGTCATGTTCAGCAACATTAGCGTCCTGATATCGTTCTCCTGCCCTTCTCCACACTCGTGCACGACGATCTGTGAAGTCAACACAAAACCTCGACTCGTCTGTGAAAAGTACAGGGGCCCAATCAGCAACCCTCCAATTCACATGAGCCCTGGCCCAATTCAAACGATCTTGTCTGTGTCTCTGAGTAAGAGGGATGCGAATACAGGCTCTCCGGGAACGAAGACCACCTTCATGAAGACGATTACGGACAGTTTGCGTGGAAATGTTAACTCCAGTTGCATTCAGAAGATCATTTCTAAGCGCAGTCGCCGTTGCAAACCGATGACGTCGTGCTGAAATCAAGAGAAAACGGTCATCTTGCTGCGTGGTGGACCTTTCTCTGCCGCCTCCATGTCGATGAGAAGCTGAACCATGAGCTTGATACCGGTTCCAAGCTCTGCAAACAACGCTCTGACTGACACCCAATAGGTCTGCAACGTGACGTTGTCTTGCACCATTTTCGAGCATTCCTATGCATCTGGCCAATTCTTCAATAGTCAAACGACGTCTTTGACGTTGTGGAGGCATTTTCATAGAGTAACAGTGACTTAAACGAGGTCAGATGTAAAGACAATGGCCAAATTCAAATCAACGACAAGCACTCAGAAATGTGAATAATGTGGGTACCATGCTTCACGTGCTACTCATGATCACTGCAGCATGCATTTCCCTACCTAACCTGTGTTTTGAGGCTCAAGAGGGGTCAGTCCAACACTATGATCAAATTTGCGTGTCTTATCAATTCATATATTGATTTTATAATGTAAGAACTATATGATCCTTATCAAACTTTGAGTAGTATATATATGATGGAAAATGTCGCATTTTTCTTTGTAACAAAGTAGTATATTTTTATGTTATATTCAATGTTTTCCGTTTGAAATTAGTAAAATAATTATCATCTAGATTAAAATGTGTATTTTTTTTTTACTCTGTTTATAGTGGGCTGTAGAATGCAAGCATTGATCAATATAATGATTTGTCTTGCGTCATTAAACACGTGATCCTTTTCAGAGACGTGTTAGACTACTGGAATTTCGCAGACATTCAGCTCAACATCGTGACAACGTCAAGATTGTTTTGGATAGTTATTTGTTTGTATGACTACTGGATTAATTTTATTTAAATAAAATATACTTTGGAGTCGGAATTTATTCAAATTACCACAAAATGAAATTAATAAATTGCTTTATCAATGAAAAGGCGAAGATAGCGAACATTGATTAATCTCATGAAACCTATATTAAATACAAATTAGAGCGTTGGGCAAACACGGTTCACTGGACATACCAGAGGTGGGATCAGGTGCATAGGACGAGTAAGCATCCCTTATCGACCGGTCACACCCACCGAAAGTTCTATATCTTAATCAGGTAAACGGAGGAATCCATAGTCAGAATCAGTGTGTCACGAACAACCTAACAATTGGTATGAAACACATCAGATAGCATTTGAACCAATGAAAGTTTGTACTTTATAAAGTCCATGAAATGTGTGAAATGCTAACTTTCATCGACACTCTTTAAACCCTATAATATAAACTTGTTTGTCAGTAGCCTGTCTATCACACGCAGAACAAGCTGTTGCTTATCAAATCATTTGAGATATATTAAGACCTTATGCAGGTGATAATGGAATATTGCCGAATAGATAAGGGAAGTTGATGATTGAGAAATTTTAATCATACCGTTTGCCATAAAATTGATTTATTAGTTTGCCGCCATATATATAAATATTTCCCTTTTTCCCATTTTTGTTGAAGAAGCAACTGTCTATAATGTCGACGTCTTCTCTTTAATTTGTCACGAGGAATGGTTGTGTAAAGTGTTCAATAGACATGCGATTTAATATATACTAAAAGTTCGTTTGAATGTTTTAGAATCCAAATTTTATTTACTCCACTTCTGGCATATGTTTTGGCACAATGCGTTTGAAGGTTCTCCTTCACAGTTGTTAAAATTGTCGTGACGAGCAAAGATACTTCTGGTTTCATAAAATCAGAAGGATAGATTGTGAGGACTTTAGTGTTGATTTGTCTAATACGTGATTTTAATAATTCTCGTATACTTTTTATCCAATCTGACAAGGTATCACGTATTTCCTTCTCATATTTAGTAGATCGTTTGGCATAATCTTCGACATAATTCATAATAGAGATGAAGTTCTATCGACAATTAACAGACCGAGGTTCTTTGGATTCAGTACCTTTTAGAATTCGTGATTTCAGGTCCTCTTCTTCGTCTCTATCAACATTACAAAGAAAGATGACCACGCATGTGGATTAAGTATGAGTTACCTTATAACAAAGGGTGAAAAGTCAGATACGAGATGTCGGATGGAATACCCTTTGCTTTGTTGAACAAAACTAATATATATTTATATATCAAAAAAAAAAATGAAATAAAAAATAAAAATAACCTCTCTCCCCCCCCCCCCAACCCCCCCCCCCCCAACCCCCCCCCCCCCCCAAAAAAAAAACAAAAAAACAACAACAACAAGAAAATGCTAGTGCCCATATAAAAAGTAAAGAACCGACATCGTCTCTCGTGCATATTTGACAACAACAAAAAAATAAGATGATAATTATATCTCTACATTGTAATATAACAATAACGATTTATGCCTCTTGACCATGCACTCCTTAGTCTTTTGACGTATACGTGTAATATTACGTTTTGGGGCAAACATATGCTTGTATGTTATATTGTATTTTCTTTGGGTATTCTTTACAATAGCGTGGCTAAATAAAGAAATATGAATGCGTGTGCATGCCGACGAACTTGGTTGTTAATCAATAGGCACTATTTTTAGATTTTCAATCTCTTGTAAATCCGATTTTTAAATTTAGAATGATAAATATAAGGACCGAGGTATTTTTAGATATAGAATGATTAAAAATAAATCAAACTACTGTTTATCACTAAACAAAGAAATAATCGCTGTTATGCCAGCTAAATCTTATATATCAGTAGATTACGAAATATGAAGAAAACCTAGTAGATGTATACTTATCTTCCAAATAAAATGATTTTAAGTTTAAGTCACATACCTCAATCTTTGCAATATAGAAGAAAGCAAGTATTCCAAACATGAATTTGTGGGTACCTTTTATAGCCAACATATTCAAAGATCCACTGTCACTTTACAAAATCTAAGGTTACAATTAGGAAAGTGTGCGAAATGGGAACGTGGAAATTCCAGACATTTAATACTACTATTTATAACTCCATATAGTAGATTCATTTTGGTTCATGTGGTAATGTGTTTACCTTAAATATTGTTTGTGAGAAGTCCTCGGTAAAACTGCATCAGTATTTGTCATGGAAATAACACCAATTCCACTTCCATACGGGAAAAAGTGTCACCTATTTTTATCATTTTGTCACGAGGATGAGGAAACCGCGCTCTCTCTGTTAAAAGAGTTGGAAGAAAAATACCAGCTGAAATGCCTATACCATGTGAGAGATTTTACTCCTGGAGTTACTGTGATGGAGAATATTTTAGACGGTATCGAAAAAAGCATGAAAATTGTCTATCTTGTCTCCGAGAGATTTAAGCAAAGCCACATGCGCAGTTCGGAGATTTTATATGGAATCATGGCGTCACATAAACAGTGCGAGAATAGCATGATTCCAGTTTTACTTGAGAAAACGGAAATGCCGAGAGAATTACAAACTATTAATTATGTTGATGCGACAATTGAGGGAACAGATGTCGCCTGTAAGATACACGAAGCTTGTGTTTTTGGAGGTAAAGTAATAAAATTATGTATTTTCTTGCGAAGTTGAGTACTGTTCGTTATCTTCGCCTTTTCACTTTCAATTCTGGTTCTAAATCATCACTCGGAGTTGCTCGCATGACTCGTACCACGTGCACTGACCTCGGAAGTGATCGGATTGTTACCATATTGGTTTTGTACATTCACGTGATCAAAACAAAATAGTTCTCTGTTTATTCCTCCTAGGAACCTGATCCCATCTAAAGTAGATCTAGGAGTTCTTATCTACCCTACTTTGAATTTTGCAGTCTTTATAGAAGTTATGAGATTAAGCACCATCGGTAGCTTCACCTTTCCAAGCGTCTAACTTGAAATTTGTGATTTTTTTTCACCGTCTGAGACCTGCATTTTACCCAACGTAATCTCGTTCCAAGGTCAGATTTTAACTATATCTTTTAGCTTTCTAGTCTTTAAGGGTGTCTGTGCACTATCGAGCATCTCATTGTTAGGTTATATAGCTGTATATTGTTAATGTACAATGCATACATATGATATTTCTATCTGTATTTTGTATAGGATTACGTAATGGAACTCCATTACGTTTGATACGGAGGACTAAAGTTTGGAATTACGGCATTCCAAAACTTACTTTCTCAGAAAACACAGATTGGCGCTCGAGTATATCAGATCAACTTAGATCCGATAAGGTAGTTATGCATGTAATTAAGTAAAAAAAAAAACGATACGATGGTATTCATTTATAATACAATGCACGTAAAGAGTTGATTCATACTAGTATTATACTATTATTTATGAATTATCGATTACAGAAAACTTGGATTTTGAAATGAATAACACACCAGCAACAACGATTAGGGATGGAAAGTGGAGAACGAAATCAATCTTATGTTGAAAATTGGAAATATTACATCCACTTTCCTAGGTGACAAAATGTTTGAATATAGTGAAATGTTACTTGGGGGAAAAAAAATAAAACGTGGGAGATTCAAACTCATAATCAAGAACTGGATAGCCGTAGACATTGAAACATTTAATTAACCAGTTAAACAGTGAAATATATATATATATATATATATATATATATATATATATATATATATATTCATATGCATTTTCCTTTTTATGATTTGAAGGACATTTGCCATCATGTTAATTGTCATTAAAATCTAAAAGAAAAAAAATAATCAAAGAAGTTTAATCAGTAATAAAACTACGGAAACAGGCTTGGATTTTTCGAAAAATCTTAACTTAAGTTTGAGTTTTCTTTTATTTAAGCAGTCAAAGTTTTGATAAAAACTAAGACTTCAGTCCAAATTTCGACTTGTGTTTACTTCATCATCACGTGCATATGGTCTTTATATCTCCCAATTGCGCATGAGCTTGTTCTGAGTATGATCAGTTTTTAAATCGAGGCAGGCTATTGACAAAGAAGTTGATGTCACACCGGTTTGTACAGTCTCGTCTAAAGTCAGCATTTCGCAAATTCAATGGTCGTTATAACGATCTAGTTTGCCAGTACAACTTACCATTAAGTCAAATGCTGTCTGAGGTGTTTCATACCAATTGTTAGGCCGATCTTGACACACTGATTCTGACTACGGATTGCTCCGTTTACCTGATCGGAATACAAGTCTCACGGAGGGTGTGACGGGTCGACAGTGGACGCTTACTCCTCCTAGACAATTGATCCCACCTCTGGTATGACTAAAGGTCCGTGTTTGCCCATCTCTCTGATTTCTATTTTCTATAGGAATTACGGGATTGAATACTGTTAGTTATCTTGTCCTTTTCAAGAAATTCAGGCCTGATGACACTACCAACATTCCATGAAATATATGGTATTCTCAACAAGCAACAGTAGTAAAAAATCATAGAAATATGGAAAGGTTTCTATCTGATAGTTATTGACAGAAATATCAAATGGACGCTAAGAGGTATTTATTTGAAGGCATCACCACTCTGGATTGATTTTAAAGTGCCATAGAACATTTATTTCAGGCATTAACCAACATTTGTTACTGTTTTGTATTAGATTGTAATATTATTTTCTGTTCAAGTTTAACCATTATAAAAGTAGATCATAATGAAATAAAATGAAGATGTCATTCATTATTGTGCATTCCAAATTACCTTTACTAATACAAGCAAACAGATATATTTCTTAACATTTTTGAAACGACCGATCACGGTGGCTCAGTGGTAGAGCTCTCGCCTCGTGAACGGAAGGTCATGAGTTCGAGCCCCGCTCGGGCCGGCCGCGTCAAACCTAAGACGTTAAAATAGGTAGTGATTGCTCCTTCGCCAAGAGCTCGGCATTACGAAGTGAGAGTCACGGGTCTTTCGGATGGGACCTTATAAACGGAGGTCCCGTGTCGCAGCAGGTGTGGCACGTAAAAGAACCCTCACTGCTAAAAGCCATTAGTGCTAAGCATTGGTCTAAATTTGCAGCCCCGTCACCGGTAATAGTGACAGTCGCCGGATAGCTGAAAAATTGCTCAGGCGACTATAAATAAAAAAACAAACAAACAAAACAAACATTTTTGAAATAACCACACGTGTTTTGATTTTGTGATCATTGAAATCACCGCACTAAAATAGGAATAGCCGAATTTATAAGTATAAACTGTCATTTGTATGTTGTATTGATAAAGTTTGGATTAACCAGAATTCCTGCATTCAATCAGAACTGTATTTCTTATCTCAAACATCAACGCAGTTGCCAAGGATTTCTTTGATGATTGAACGCGTTTCATTGTATTTTTTGGTAATGCCAATTATGTATCTTCGACAAAGTGATATAGATTTGATGTCAAATCAAATATACTTTGATTTCTTTGTATGAGAAACTTTTCTTTCCTTCACTAATATTACTCGAAAAGATACATGCATGTTTTTAGCGAAATATTTTGATAAACATCTTTCTTTTTGCAGATTGATACGTTGTGCAGTAAAATGTTAGATGAACTGAATTCAAGCAACTTTAAAAGATGGTACTTTCTACATGACCCTGGATTCTTTTGTCTTCTGTGGTGTTTTCTCGTTCTGGGAGCACCATCTGTGTCTGTGATTCCCCTATTGTTATATCTTGTTATTGAGGGTGACATCACAGAGGAAATTTTAGGTGGAGTTTGCACTACGCTTATCCTTGTTCCCATGATCACAGTAACTATCTTGATTATTCGATGGTTCGGCCACCATCGCAGAAAGGTATATTTCTGTCCATACTTTAATTTTTCTTACATAATGTTGTAATGAAACATTTTATAATGCGTACAATCATCATCGTCTGTTATATTATCTTCGTAATCATATCCCTCGCAAGTGAGAAATTCCTTAATATCGCACTTATCTGTACGAACACCTACCTATATGTAAATTCTTTTATTCAAATATACCTTTTATCAAACCAAGGAAAAGCACTACATCATGTTTACACCAAATAGTGCATCAAAGTGTGTTCAGTGTAGATTAGTTCTTCGGGATATTACCAGCTCTTGAACGGAGGTAGGTCACGTGACCAAACATTTAATGTAACAGTGGTTTCAATGGTCTCGTTTAAAGCCAACATTTAGAAAATTCCATGGTCCTTATAAAGATCTACTTTACAAAATACAACTCGTCATCGTCATAGAGTTGGGTGCTGTCTGACGTGTTTCATAATGATTCTTAAACCATTTTTGCGAAGTCATACTGATAGAGATTTTAATAAGTGTCTTCCGTTTACCTGATCAATACAAAATATAAACGGTACGAACTTTGATGCACCAGATGCGCATTTCGACAAAAAATGTCTCTTCAGTGATGCTCAAAAATTCAACAACATTGGAAATCCGACATAGGTACAAACTTGGAAGAGCCGAAAGAACCACAAATACGAAATAATGGAGTCAAATCCTACAAAGAATCAGAGCTATGCAGGGGAGAAATAATCCTTAATTTTGAAATGAATTTCGTAATTTAATCACAGTAACTTTTTAATAGAGTACACGGTGATACTACTCAACTCAGAATTTGTGCTTATCCTACGTTCAATCTCCTATTCTTTATATATGATTTATTTGATCTATCATTGTTCGTTATCTTCATTTTTTCATGTTCATAGAGTTGAAAACGAGGACCTGAAATTATTTATTGCAAAAGGTCCTAAATTCAGAGAACCTCGGTCTCTCATTCAATTGCGCCACATTT
The DNA here is from genome assembly GCA_024699665.1 of Ostrea denselamellosa. NCBI lineage: Eukaryota > Metazoa > Mollusca > Bivalvia > Ostreida > Ostreidae > Ostrea > Ostrea denselamellosa. The sequence continues at coordinate 4,389,496 of JAMZEH010000068.1, read as the reverse complement.
TAAAATACACGAAAATAAGTATAAAAAGTATTAATGTTCTGAAGCGTTCATTCAGTTGATAAAGTCACGTAAGGTTACTCAGGTAAATTCGATTTTGTACTTTTGTGTTCAAACATTTGTACTTCTGCGCTCTTTGATTTGAACCGAGGCAGGTTACTTCTTCGCCTTCTTTCAACTATAGTCCAGCTGGACATGTCATTACTGGTGATGTTGATAGAGTTGAAAACGAGGTTCTGAAATTATTTATTTCAAAAGGTCCTAAATTCAGAGAACCTCGGTCTTTAAATGGGCTGTAGAACCTCATCTCTATTATGAATTCTGTTGAAGGGTATGCAAGACGATAACTTAAATATTACGAAGAACTTGATACCTTGTCAAAATGGATAAAACTCAAAATGGATAAAAAAGTATACGAGGAATATTAAAATCTCATATTAGACACATCCTAACAAAAGTTCGTATTATATATCCTTTTGTATTTAGGAAAGGAAAAGTGATAAAAGAATTAAAGGAATATGTTTAGTTTCAGCTGACTAAACATGTAACAACGTTGTCTTTGTTTGCACGTTATTACAAATTTAATTTAGACGAACTTGGCACTAATACAACATTTGGTGATCCTACATATAACCCAACTACCCTTTCAAAAGATGAAATTCTCAAAATCATCCTTCAGTTTAAAATACATTGAATGGCATGGATAAATATGAGTTACCGCACCTACACTGGCTTCGTAATCTTCACAAAATTCATGATAAATATAGTTGTTGGATCAAGTGAATGTTCTACCAAGCCCCTATTTTTGCTCCTCACAAGAATATTAAGAGCTTTGAAGGAGAAACTTCATACGTATTGTGCCAGAACATATGCCAGAAGTGGTGTAAATCAAATGTGGATTTTAGAAAAATGCTAAGCGAATTTTAGTGAATTTTAAATCATAGTACGTGTCTCAAATCAACGACATAAAAACGTATGACTTTTCAACACTTTACAAAGACTATACTATTTGATGTCATAGATAGTTCCTTCTTCAACAAAAAATAGCAAAGAAAAGGAAATAAAGATATTTAATGACCAGCCATTCAAATAATTACTAAGATGCTTGAGTTACTCATTGACAATATCTTTCTCTGTGATGCTCAGGTCTTCCAGCAGTCTGTTGCAATTCCCATGGATAACAATTGTGTTCCTTTGTTAGCTAACCTGGTTTTATATTATTGTGATGCAGAATTCATTCAAAAGCTTCTACATGAGAAAAAAACTTCCTTATTCTTCAACTCGATATTTAGATATATCGGGGACATTATATTTATGAACAATGATAATTTCCATTGATATCTCAATTGTATATATCCTGGTGAACTCCAAATTAAAAGCACCACAAAGGTTTCCACATCTGCTTCGTACTTATATATTTTATTGAATTTAGGTATTAAAAGCAAAAATAACAACTCTACTTTATGAGGAAAGGGGGGATTTTAACTTTAATATCTTCAAATTTCCATATTTATGTAGCAATATTTCATCATCACCTGCATATGATATTTATGTCTCTCAGCTGATTTGATAGACAAGAAATTGTTCTGCATATGATCAGTTTTAGAATCGGGATAACATACTGTCAAACAAATTGATGTTACAGAGGTTTCAACAGTCTCGTTTAAAGTCAACATTTCGCAATTTATCTGATCGGTTTAACGATCTAGTATGCTAATACAACCTGTCATTGGGTCAAATGCCGTCAGAAGTGTTTCATACCCATTGGTAGGCCATTATTTTCACGTTGATTTTGATTACATAATTGATCAAGTTATAGAGCTCACGACGGGTGTGACCGCTCGGTAGGAAATGCTGAGTTTTTTATACATCTGATCCCACCTCTGATATCAAGAGGTTCGTGTTTGCTAAGCTGTTTATTTTGTATTTATTATGGTAGGTTTGAGATTGATCACTGATCATTTTCTTCACCTTTTCATTTGTCATATTGCAGGGAGAGAAAGAGATAGATGGCATTGTTTGGCAATATTTGATCCAATATTTTCAAACACTGAACGTTCTACCAGTTATGGATATGACAGGAGAGGTATGAACAATATAGTCCTCAAATGTAGTTTAAATTCAGCAAAGAAATATGAATAAATAAATAAAAATAAACGAAATAAAAACACGCGATCGATGTATTCGATATAGAATGGGAGAATCAGTATTTCAATATTTCGGTAGGTCGAAAATCAAGACAAAATGCTAATATGTCTTTTTCTACGACAGATTGTTTTACGAAATTATGATACAGATCCATGCGAGGTAAGAATACGTAGTCTACAATGTATTGAAACGTCTTCTTCTTGGGATAGTTACGCTTATGTTGGTTACATGCAAATCTCTAACGGAAATAAAAAGTTTGCATAAGAATAACATAACCATTAACTTGCGTATATGGTCGAGCGTTGTACGTACATGGCATACCTGTACTGTAAATGTTTGGCTATGACGTTACATTATGAAGTTAAGTATATGAGGTACATGCACTGTGTAGGTTTGGTTATGACGTTATATCATGAAGTTATGTATTGCTTACTATGGAGGAAAACAAACTATGTCAAAAGACGACAGTGAGACAGGACATACACTAGATAAATTGAGACAATATCAGTATGGGAATAGACAATATTCTTTACACAATATCATTAGTGTGTATCCATTTCTAGATATTTTATCTGTGCAATAAATACACATTAACTATCTTTTCAGAAATTCTGTAAATTCGCCCTGAAGCAACAGTTTGATGATGAGGAAACGATTAAGGTAATATTAAAAAGGATGTAATTTCCAATGAAAATTATTGGAAATGAATTTTAAAAATGGAGTAATTTTTAAGTACTGGAATCCTCATATTCCTCGTGAATTCTTGGATGGGTCAACCTGGTGCAGGTATTATTGTGGAATTTTTAAACATAGTTGTCGAATCTCGTCTTTTCCAGCTCATATCAAATCTTTAAAGAATTTTTTTTTCTCGACTTTTTAGAGAAAGGCTCATGACTTGATAGTCACCTTTATAAAGCAGAATCGAACAGGACTGGCATCTTGGATAACATTGGAAGAGTTTAAGTACAACCGACACAATACATATCTTCATAAAAAGTGCATTTGTCAATATTTAGAGCCATCCATTCTTTAAGGATCGACTGCTTGCGATTTAAACATCAATTCAAACTTTTGAAAGAAAATTTAAACTGGAATAGACAGAAGTTGGGTGTACATTGCTTTCGACCTCTTCTTGTTATAGTGTTTGCTGAATTATGAATTTTTCAGTCATGATATAGTGTAGGTTTATGACATTGATGTGTATATTTGTTGATATAGATACACTATATCAAGGTTGAGACCTATAGGGGCCTCCGTGGCCGAATGGGTAGAGCATCGCGCTCAAAATCGCAAGCCCTTTCACCTCTAGTTGGCACGTGTTCGATTCTCGCTCGCGCCGATATATGTGAGAAAGTCTGCCAGTTTAGTTTCGGAAGGTCGGTGGTCTATCCCCAGGTACATTGTATATGGGTTCTCTCCTCCACCAATAAAAACTGGATGCCACCAGATAACTGGAAAATTGTTGAGTGTAGTGGAAAGCAATAAACAATCAATCAATAAATCGAATGGTATCATACAAAGAATCTAACTTTAAGTACTCCTTTCCGTTGACAACTTGAAGATCATTGGATTAAACCTCTACGCATTGGTTTTCCATACGGATGCAATGATAATATGTCAACTGTAGGAAATTTGACTAGCCTACAAGGAGATAACATGAATGTGATGGGACTTTTTCCAAATACACATAGACGTAAACGCAGCCTTGGATAGCATTCAAATAAAAGACCTAGTATACACAGTGTCACACTTGACTCGCTTTTATCTTAAGTCGGCAAACAATTAGGTCCACATCATATTCGCACAAAACTTTACTCTGTTCCACTGAGAGTTTTTAATACATTATTTGAAGAAACCAAACCTACTCCATACGTGGATTTTCCCATACCAGAATTTAGTCTGAATTCTATATTCATCGATGTTGGCCATCATAGGTTCTTTGGTTCCGAATCACGCCGCCAGTTCCTTACGCTCAAATTTACACAAAAAGGACCTGATGCCGTCAACATAAGCAACATTCTTCGTCATAAAATAGTTCAGTCTTGGATTCCAGAATATTTCAGATCTACACCTTGTATTTTCTACAAATATACTAAGACTATTACATCCAAACTTTTAACTTCAAATTTTGCAGTGCCTAGATATAGATCATCTTATACTCAATCCACCTACGTGTTCTTTCTTCGTCTGCGTTTAGCAATAGTACATCTGGACATGTCATTACTGGTGATGTTAATATAGTTAAATGCAAAGACCTAAAATCACTTATTTTAAAAGGTCTTAAATTCAGAGAACCTCGGTTTTTCAATTGGCGACAGAACTTTATCTCTATTATGAACTCTGTCAAAAGATTATGGCAGATAATGGGCTAAATCTGAAAAAGAACATGATAATTTGTCATATATATTAACTGCTGTTAATGAGAAACTTCAAATACATATGCCAAAAGTGGTGTAAATCAAATGTGGATTCTAAAAAACGTTCTAATGAACTTTTAGTAAATTTGAAATCGCAACACTTTTCTCATTAGTAACATCAAAACGTATGATTTTACATCACTTTACACTTTACGATAAATTAAAGACTAGATTTTTTGACATCATAGCCAGTTGCTTCGTCAACCAAAATGGTAAAAGGAAATCTTCATAACTAGTAAATACCACTCTGACTCCACGCAGAAATAATCTGAAGTTGATATTAAAAAGATGATAGATTCCCATGTAGGGATTCCCATGGGCATGAATTGTATTCCTTTGTTAGCTGACCTGTTTTTATATTCTCATGAAGCAGAATTCATTCAAAAGTTTCTAGTTGAGAAGAAAATAAGCTCTAATTTAGATATATCGACGACGTTTTATTTATCAACAATGATCCTTTTGACTCATATGTCGATTTGATATATCCCTGTGAACTTTAATAAAAGATACAAGAGGGTCTTCCGCATCTGCTTCGTACTTAGATATTTTACTGAACATAGATGCTAACGGCAAGTTAACAACTCAACTTTATGACAAACAGGCTGATTTCAATTTCTCCATATTCAACTCCTCTTACCTAAGTAGCAATATTCCATCATCACCTGCATATGGTTATTTCATCATCACCTGCATATGGTTATTTCATTATCACGTGCATATGGTCTTTATATCTCCCAACTGATTGGATCCGCAAGAGCTTGTTCTGAGTATGATCAGTTTTTAAATCGAGGTAGGCTACTGACAAAGACGTTGATGTTACAGTATAATCTCGTCTAAAGTATGTCGCAAATGTTATGGTCGCTATAACGATCTGGTATGCCACAACAACTTTCCATTAGGTCAAATGCTGTCTGATATGTTTCATAACCATTGTTAAGCCGTGCATGGCACACTGATTCTGACTGGGGGATTATTCTGTTTACCTGATCAAAATATAAGGCTGATGGTGGGTGTCAGCGGTGGACAGGGGATGCTTACTTGTCCTATGCCCGTGATCCAACCTCTGGTATCTTCAGTGGTCCGTCTTTGCTTATCTATCTGATTTATATGTTCTATAAAAATTGCGAGATTGAGTACTGTTTGTTACCTTTGGTTTTTCATCTGGAATTGTTTTCTGAAATTCCATGCATCCATTTTTTTATGATCATAAATTAACGTAGTATTATCAATTAAAGAGTTTGGTTTAGGACATAATGTCATATTATTAACTGCCTTCTTATTAACGCCAACAGGAAAGAAGAATATGATATTGCCAGCTTGTTTGATTTGTTACAGTTAGAATTATGAAGTGTACAACTCAGTTTTCAAATGCTCATAGCATACCTTTTTCCCGTTAGAATGTCCTTGCTCTTCTCAAAAATATTAACAGTTGGAGAAATTCCAAGCATATTATGTCATAACGTATTCTTGAAGTGGTGTGAATCAAACGTGATTCTATAAAATTCAAAAGAACGTTTAGTAAATTTAAAATATCAACACTTGTCACAATTTAACAAGAAAGCGTTTGACTTTTCAGCATTTTACACGACCTTTCATCACGATAACTTAACGATCAGACTTGATGCACAATACGTTTCAAATTTCTTCTTCACAGATGTTAATATTTTCGTAAGGCGCCAAAATAAGGCTTGATAGAACATTTAAAGTATTTATTTTTGCAAGTTGTTTTTGTGAAATTAAGGAATCCATATAAATACGGTAATTCCTATTAATTCGTTTCATTGACTGGCACATTAAGTATGTTTAAAACTTGAGTATGAGTTTGATGAATTCCATCTACTAACAGAGCGGTTGGAGTATAGTAGAATTGCCAAATATGGAATTAACACGAAGTTCATTTAAAATACAGCTGTAAAAATGATCCTTACAAACAAAGACAATATTGTTACAAGCTTTATGTGCTGTAATAATGATCCTTACAAACAAAGACAATATTGTTACAAGCTTTATGTGCTGTAATAATGATCCTTACAAACAAAGACAATATTGTTACAAGCTTTATGTGCTGGAACAAAGATATATTCCTTATATAACTTATCTAATCCTTTTATCACTTTTGTAAACTTCCACTTTGAAATTATCTTTGTAATCAAACCACAGAGTCTTCCACATCTGCTTCGTACTTAGATATTTTATTTACAAAAGATCTTAACGACAAACTAACAATTCAATTTTGTAACATTCCGGATGACGTAAGCTTCTCCAATGGTAACTTCACATTATTGATTTAGCAATATTCTATTATCGCCTGCATAATGTGATCATATCTCTCAACGTATTCCATACGCAAGCTTTTGTGCATATGATCAGTTTTGAATCAATATAGGCTACTAGCAAATAATTGATAGGCATAATAAAAATCTGTGTAACTGTATGATATATATCGCACTATACTTTTTTTCTTGCATAGAAACATAAACAAGCACGAATATCGGAAATGACACATCGGGAATGATTTAAATCAGCTGTTTTGGTGTATTGGTGATTACGCGGGTTGGGGGGGGGGGGGGGGGGGGGGTACGGCAGGTTATGAAAATCTTTACTGGGATAAAATCCGTGAAAAAATGTGACGTCATAATGGAACTAAGACTATCGCAAAGTATACATATTTAACCCCGATTTTATTTTCATGTAAGTTTTATCTATACACATTTTTTTTTCCATCAGGTTTTCAGTAACTAGCCTCCATCAAGTTGAGATGGGTTTTTTTATGTATAGCTTTAATTCACCCACACAAAAAAAAATCTCATCAACATTATCTCATCATGTTTACTTTAATATGCCCTGAAACTGATGTTTTATACTTATCTAGAATATGGATTATATCACTTTATTTCAACGTTTTATTTAATTTGATTTATGTAACGTAAAGCCTGATCTCACCTCCTGTGTGTCTATTATTTTCACTTTGAAAAGGTGATGATAACGAACAATGATTAATCCCATAACCCCTATACAGAACACAACAAAAGCAGGACAAACACGGACCCCTGGACATACCAAAGGTGGGATCAGGTATATATGATTTTGAGATTTAGACATACCGAATCAGCCTAACCCCGTGAGGATCCGGCTTAAAATAGGTCCTCAGTACCCCTTGCTTGTCGTAAAAGGCGACTATATGGGGCGGTCCTTCGAATGAGACCGCAAAAAGCAAGGACCCTGTCGCAGCAGGTGTGGCACGATAAAGATCCCTCCCTGTTCAATGACCTTAAGCGCCGAGCATAGGCCTAAATTTTGCAACCCCTCAACGGCAGTGGTGACGTCTCCATATGAGTGAAAAATTCTCGAACTGAAAGTAAAAAAACATATAATCAATCAATTGATCACTCAATTAATAAATTGCTCTCGTCATAAATGGTTCTTCAATGTGTTATATATTTGGAGCCTTGTGAATTTATAATTTCAATGCAGTATATGGACCGGAACGGATAGAGTTGCTGGTACAGTACATGTATATGTGTAGGGAAGTTTTCCTCTTCTTTTACCGACCTGTTGATTATATTGCAATGTCTACTAAACTAATCTATCAATTACAATCCAAATGCCAAACACATAAATGACAAACAGATGTAAACAATAATTCGTGTATAGATGATCAAAATGTGGAAACCAATATTTTGTTTATTAAAAATTCATGGAAATTAAATTTGTAATAAATATTATAATATAAAGTAAATTGAATACATCCATTTTTTGCCAATCAAATTAGAATAAAGTAATTAAGAACTGCACAGTCTGAATCGTGCACTGGTATAGAACTGGTGGCGTCTGAACTTTGTTATAGACATTTCTGCTTTTTGGCATTAATTGCTCAAGCAGAATAATCTGTACACTTTTAAAGTGCGCTCTTTGAACTTCAGTGTGGTGAACCCAAAATAACTTCACATTGTAAATAATATATTTGTCCAATGTGCCCATGTCACACGCTAGTATGACCCAGGCGACTGATTGGAAGGACGAATCATTTTGATGATATTCACGAAATGAAAGAAAGATAACCTACAATTGAATTTCATTCCTGCATACAGAATGTCTCTCAATACGTTTTTCGATTATATTGCTAAACGCTGAGAATGATGAATAAAACCATGGATAACTGCTTAAATACATCATATAAATGGTAGTGACATTAAATTTAATAGGAGATAAATGAAAAATCTAATATGAAACATATTGATCAATTCTGAGTTGAAAATGAATATCAACTTAAATTATTATCATGCATAGATGACGAGGATTGGACAAAAAAAAATTAAAACGTTGATTTTTTCTTTTTATAATACATCTAACTGAACATAATTCATTATAATTCATGTAGTGATATCCACTGGGTCTAAAATAGTTGAAAGAATCAGTCAGTTTGAAAAAAAAATATCAGTATTCATGAAACATCTTCCACATCACTATGAAGTTATGATCTATCTTTGAGATTTTGTTCAACTTTTTCTATCCAGTCAACAGGAACACATCAGATGTAGTGATCAGAAGTAACGTATAGTCTAAATTGTATAGTAAGAACTTGCAACTGGCTAACAAACATTGGTCATTGGTCAACGATCAAGTTGATCATCCTCCACAGTGAGTCATGTTACATAATTCCCTGAAAGTTTTTCTCCATGAATTGATTTTTAAAAAAATCCTTTGGTTAATGAATCATGGCGTTTCCAGCATAAAGAGGCAATAAGTACAAATTTTTGTGCACAAATGTGACACTGAACGTGTGTTTACATCTCAACACCTTGCACTGAGTTGTGACGAAAACCGCAACATCTCTCAGGGCGTTTTGAAAATCTAAATATATCTATACATTTGAAACTTTTAATCAAAGCTACAAAGGTGATCTATCAAATGGTCGATAATCTGGAAGTGAATAATACTGAATGCATAGAAAGTGTCACTAAGTACAGAGAGTTGTAAAAGTACAGGGATGTGCTTTCATCAATGAAATAAGGACATTCTTAATTATACAAGGGACTTAATTTGTTATTGATAAGGCATGTGGATAAATATTACAGTAACGTCACAGAAAACCTCGTAAATAAGGATACTTTTGAGCAATGAGTAGATGCATAAATGATGTGAAAGACAACATTTATAAGTACAAGTTGATTTAAAATTATGTATTATTGAAAACATGTCATATTTGTACAAACAGGCATTCAAAATGAAGTAAAATTGCAGCATTCGCATTATACGGTGTTTAATAACGCAAGATTCATAAATAAATTTGGAGTTGGAGGAAACACCTGGTTTCTTCTCACTGACGATCAAGTACATTAATACAACAGTTTAGTTCAGATTCCGACTTAAGTGTAAAAATGTTTCATGAATTGTGTGTCACCGTCCTTGACAAGGACCAACATTTAAATAATTGAACTATATACTAGTTAGAGTTAGAAATGTCCTTGACTCCCTGATATTTTCACAGAATAAAAATGTGATATGTACACTTATTTTATGAAATACTAATTATAATAAAACAAGAGGGCATGATGATATATGTGAATGGTATGTTTCCATTGTCATTTTTAAAATTATTGCTTAAAAATTATCCTGTAAGCAGTATGCAACACATTATGTCTTCACACGTTCTGCACACAGTTCGTTCTGTGGTAAGCACTTGGAAAGAGTTCCCAGGAGCAAAGGTTATTTGTTTTCTTGCAATATCCATTCCTGAACTGGCAGTCCCGGCCGTGCGTTGTTACAATACATTTATTCAATGAATCTTCATAACTGAGTGTATTGGACATATTAGGTCTGTGAATTTCGATCTGTTAAATCAAATAAAAAAAGAGTTTATAGTAAGTCTAAAACATTACAACACAAACAATGTCATTACGACACATTTTTTTATTTGGATTTGAGTAATAATTTCAACAAAGTAATTCTTTTTCACAAACTGAAGCAATTAAAACACACACACAGCAACACACACACACACACACACACACACACACACACACACACACACACACACACACACACACACAGCAACACACACACACACAGCAACACACACACAGCAACACAAACACACACACACACACACACACACACACACACACACACAGCAACGCACACACACACACAGCAACATACACACACACACGCATACACACACACACACACACGCACACACACACACACACACACACACACACACACACACACGCACGCACACACACACAGCAACACACACACACACACACACACACACACACATATATATATATATATATATACTCTACCGTTGACTGTTAGAGTAGCAAACATGAACAACTGAACAAGCGACAAGAAATAGCAATGGATGCACACGACCCCCTTTCTTTGGATTTCGAACAGATAATTATTGTTTGCAAAATCTCACCGATATGTCTCCTTGTCATTTGGCTTTCTGACACTTTGATGAATTAAAGTTTTAAGCACACATCATAGCTTTGAATTATTAACTGTTTAGTTAAGGGTAAAGTTGAAGCAGAAAGTATTACTACCCTCAGATTATGTAGTAGATTACTATTGTGCTCTTCATCCTTTTGATTGATTTCTTGGATGTGTAGATCAACATCCTTGACAGGTTTAGCGACGTCATATAAATCAATTAGGTATTTTGGAGGAAATGTTGATTACTCCTTAAATCATCGCCTTAAAAGGGTTAGAAAAATGAACATCTCAACTGGAAATGTCGGGACTTTGTTCTATTCTTCTGATGTTTTGAAATGAGCATAGAGAACAGACTGGAAATTTGAATTTGGGATGGTTACTTTTGAGGACAGAGAATGGACTGGAAATTTTGAGTTGAGGGTGGCTAGTTTTGAGGATAGAGAATGGACAAGGGATTTTGAGTTAAAGATAGTTAGTTCTGAAAATAGAAATAGAGAACGGACTGGGCTGAGAATGAAAGCACTTTGGACGAACTCGAAAAAAGAAGAAATTATTCTGCATAATCAGCCGTGCATGTATGAAATAATTTAGAGAATACGAATCAACCACTAACGCACGTGAATTATAATTTATGTAGAATGCAACATTTAGTAATATTTTTGGTCTTCATTAAGCGATGAAAGTCTATCATTATCGGAATGTAAGGGGAATGAGATAATGCTTTTTTGGTACAGTAGGGAATACGAAGATAAACGCCAATTTAACAGAAAATAAAAACGTATTTTTTCGCTAACGTTAGTCATGCAGCTTGTTCACAAATAGCCAGTTATATGGTTTTTAAGTTATCTTAGTCATGAAAATGACCTATCGCTATTGGTCTACGTCCGTCGTCGTCCGTCGTCTTTCACGAGTTAACAATTGAATATTTTTAACTTCGTGATGACTACCATTCCAGCTTTTGCTCTCAAATGTTGATGTGAAACATCACTTGGACGATGGGGACATAACTTATACATTTCAGGACTCCCGCACCCTTTGGTCCTTAGGGACAGAACAAGAACTGCTAAAAATGTACCAATTTTCAAAATACAGTCATGGAGATCGGGAATGCCTCTACCAAAATTGTAAATTCCATGATCACCAGATATTAGTTCTGACTCCAGGGCGAGGTCAAGCTTAGCATATAGTGTTTACCTGTAAAACGTTTAAGTAAAATTTTCTTTAATGATATTGATATAAAATTGAAACTAAATAAATATTTAGAAGGTGCAGATTGCCTTTTTCCATAATTGTAAATCATGATCTCCTGGGAGTAAGGGTTTGTTTCAGGGTGGGATCAAATTATTAAAGTGATTATTATCTTTATCATTTGAAACACCAATTTAATTTTGCTAAAACTGTATAAAGACTAGAAAAAGCAAGAAGGGATGTTCCAAAATTGTGCATTTCGCATCCCCTGGTCTCTCACACTAGGACGGGCCTACAATGGTTAGGTAGTGTTAATATGACATATATTATGTAACGTCTGACATCGGTTTGGACAATTTCGTGGTCATTTGTCTTTTACGAACACATCCTATTATATACTGTTGCTGAATATCGAATGGCAAAGTAAACAATGTGTAAATCGTAATCATAAATCCCCAAGACATAATGAATATAAGAATGCAGAACAGGGAAATTATAGATTCCCGTGGGGACTTGCGATATATTTAACTAATACGCAAATGACCGATCTGATCTGTGGGCTTATTGTTTTGTGTACTTTTGTTTTGAATTACAGAAATATGAAATCAGTGGTAGACCAGATTTTCATAAAATTTGGTGAGCCTTGACCCCATCACATTCATACAAACCACACATAAATTTCTGAATGGGAATAAAAGTAAAAGGTTATCATTCACTATACTGCTATATACAATGACCACACCAAGAACACGTTAAACACACACTGACTATTGGAGGTGTAGGTTTTCATTATTTATTCTCGAATCTTTGATTCTTTCCTATCCACTCTAAATACCACATAAGAATTTCTACCTGACAGGAGCAATCGTACAACTTCAGTCGGGCAATGGAGGCCGGGGGAATTTCCTCATGTGTGACGACTTCCAATCGAGGGCCGTGCTTTGATGCTAAATCACAAGGAAGTTCACGGTGCATAAATCATTAATCAAATCATTATAGGATTTATGAGATTGATCATTGTTCATTATCATCATCATTTCAAAATACTCTAGAATTTCCCGAGTTTTCAGTTACTTGATGAAATTACTAATGAAGCTATTCCTCTGATAGTTTAACATTTTACAAATGAAATTGGTTTTATTTTCAAGACAAAAATATTTAAATAAAGCATGCATTACAAATGATAAATCAGTGTTGTTTGACATGTGGGAATCTTCAATATTAAGGTGATGGTCATCTCTGTTGACAAGTCTAATCTTACTACTACTCACCATAAATAGTATACTCTTTCTTTATGTCTAGGATGGTTGGTCCACAGGAATGCGATCTCCCATATAAGGTTATAGTTGTATTTGGAACAATTGCAGAACCCTGAAATTTCAAACAAAGGGAAATATTTCAAACCTTTGTGGATGGCTAACTCATTAACCCATTTTAAAAATTGTGTTTTGTTTGCTTCGCAAACAAACATATGCATTAGGCTGCTAATTTCATTGTTGTGTTAATAGATGACAGATGTGGTGAGAATAAATTAATTTTGTGTTATTTGAAAACAATCCCACCATGTTTAATTTAGGTATTAACCCAGTGCACTAACGAAAAGGTAAAGCTAACGAACAGTGATCAACCTCACAACTCCTATAAAGAATAAAAAGCTCAGAGTGGGGCAAACACGAACCCCTGGACATTTCAGAGTGGGACCAGGTGCCGAGGGAGAGTAAGCATTCCCTGTCAACAGGTTACAGACTCCGTAAGCACTATAGCTTGATCAGGCAAACGGGGTAATCCGTAGCCAACACTGAAGTGGAAAGAACGCCCTAACAATTATTATGAAACACGCTAGATAGCATTTGGCCCTCTGAGAGTTTGCATTTGTAAATTAGATCGTTATAATGACCATAGAATTTGCGAAATACTGACGTTAAACGACTGTAGATTAATATTTCCTAAAATATGTAATAACTCTAACTCACTCCATTCTTAATTATATGCTTATGAAAGAAAGAAAAAAAGACTGTTATCAAATTAAATGAAGTCATTTACGTGCATTATAATTTGCATCTTCTTTTTATGATGTGAAGAGAGAGAGAGAGAGAGAGAGAGAGAGAGAGAGAGAGAGAGAGAGAGAGAGAGAGAGAGAGAAGCCCCGGTTATTTGAAATATCTCAAAGCGCTTACCCTATATATGTTTTTAACAGTCACTCGGTATGTTCTATCAAAGGGGTCTCCTGGGGGTCCCCAAACCCCGTCCACCACTGCTGTAAAAGCTATAAAAGAAGAAGCGTCCATCATCTGCAGTTATCAAATCAATCTTATATCAGAGTAAGACCTCAAAGGAAATGCATGTGTAATGATCGCAACTGCCATGATTCTGAAGGCAAACTCAGATGTATATAACAGATGGGTTATGTACTGCTAGCGATGGCACAATCATGAAATAGTTAAATTCATCTTTAAATCACGATGGTATCCAAAATAAAAGCACAGACAGTAAAATATCACTTGTACAAGATGATTCACATTATCATATAAAACTCCGATGGAAGAATTAACTGCCAGAATGAGATAAACATTTATATGGGGCCCGAAATAGCTTTTGTGTGAGGATGTAGTTTAACTGTTTAGATGAATGATATATTAAAAAGAACAATCGAAAACTCAACGATTGATCTTGATCAGTTATGTATATGGACTGCATAATGTTGTTTTCTTCGTGTTAAAACGATTCATATATCAACGATTAAATTCAATACAAGATAATTAAGTTTGCCCATCATATCGGGGGAGATCGATCCCTATCTCCAGTATATATTTTAACCAAATGTTTCTCAAGAATTGAGAGCTATTACATTACAGTCCTCAGGGATTGCGAGCTATTACATTACAGTCCTCAGGGATTGCGAGCTATTACATTACAGTCCTCAGGGATTGCGAGCTATTATATTACAGTCCTCAGGGATTGCGAGCTATTACATTACAGTCCTCAGGGATTGAGAGCTATTATATTACAGTCCTCGGGGATTGAGAGCTATTATATTACAGTCCTCGGGGATTGAGAGCTATTACATTACAGTCCTCAGGGATTGAGAGCTATTACATTACAGTCCTCAGGGATTGAGAGCTATTACATTACAGTCCTCAGGGATTGAGAGCTATTACATTACAGTCCTCAGGGATTGAGAGCTATTATATTACAGTCCTCAGGGATTGAGAGCTATTATATTACAGTCCTCAGGGATTGAGAGCTATTACATAACAGTCCTCAAAGATTGAGAAGTATTACATTACAGTCCTCAGGGATTGAGAGATATTACATAACAGTCCTTGGGGGTTGAGATCTTATTTTACAGACATCAGGAATTGAGATGTAATAGAATTCTTAGGAACTGAGAGATATCACAGTACAGTCATCGGGGATTGAAATATAGTATATTAGATGCCTTAGGGAATGAGTTGTATCACATTACAGTTTTCAAAGATTGAGATACATGTCATTAACGTTCTCAAAAAATGGATAGATGGCAGAAAAATAACTTCGTATTGCCCTAACGAATGAATACTACAATATTTTAATTATTTGATAAAGCAACAAGCTTCACGTTCTAAGGTTTTAAATGACGGGCTTGGAATCTAAAAGTATTCTCCTTTCTCCATATTTCCTTTGTCATGTTTCGAACGCGTAACTCTCATTTTCATCCAATGACAGCCAAGTGCATCCAGTTGTCATTTTCTATACAAGTTGTTAGGAATACTTGGTCACAGAAGATATAGTGTTTGACATTCATGGTTCTCTACACGAAAGTCAAGGTAATACTATGCAACTAAGGAGTGTTAGAAATTCAAGCCAGCTCATTCAAATAAAAGCAAATACATATTCTTCAAACACCGATTTCTGTGAACATATATATCAATGTATTTATAAAAAATAAGACAAATTAACTATAATGTTACACAATGAGCAGTGCACAGGAGAAAAGGTACTTTCTTTCATTCCTATCAGCAATTCCTTAACCGAAGTTTTCAAACAGTTTAAGATAATGGATGCATCTTACGCGGTTTTTTTTTTCTTTCTTTCATCTTTCAGATCCAAAACGTTGTTCAACACTAACACATATCTTTTACCCACGGGGTAGTAATCAACAGAAATCTCTAGCATTCTATTTAAAAATCATCATAGCATGACACAATAACCATCCACTGCAGCGAATGAACAGACATTTAATCAAACTGTAGTGTAGAAAATATGAACTTGCTGGGAAAAAATCATATTTTATAACATTGAGTGATTTTCAATGAATAAGATAAATGGATGGTCTTTATTAGAACCCATAACACTGTTGATATACATTTCATTTAGATGATACTTAATTGTAATTAAATGATGAATTCACTGAATAGAAGAGAACCCAGGTCCTCTACGATACTTTAATATGATAGTATATAACTTTTTACTTTCATTTACAGCAGTCTATTCGTACATGTAAACGTATTCTATTTTTGTTGAAATCGAGTTGAATGATAACAAAAATGGCTAAACATTGAAAAAATAAGTTGTATATGATTCTCCTCGTATTTTATTTTTCCTTTTGCGTGGAGTTTAATTTCAGACAAAACATCTCATTGCCATATTGAATATTGTACCTAACATGCAACATACAGACTGTGGTACTAAATATGCTTTGTAGTAATTCTTATCAGAAACATTGCTACTAACAAAAAATGTTAGTTTAATTGAAGGAATAAAAGTATTTCTTTTCTGTAACTCATTATATTATCAGGATTCCTATTTTCTTTGCATTGAAATATGAAATCATATCAAACATTGAACTATAATATCATATGAAACATTGAAATATAAATCGGATCAAACATTGAAATAAAAAATTAAATTAAACATTGAGACATCAAATCATGTAGATCACTGAAATATAAAATCAAACAAAACATTAAAAATTTGCAGACACTTTCAAGGATATGATATGCAATATGAATTAGAAAATAAGTTAAGTTTGAATCACTTGGAATGGAAATACCGTTCGTGATGTCTAGTAAAATATTTTTTCGCATAATATTAGACGAGAACCTTAAAATATATGTGTTTCTTGGAAGTAATTTAATCTACTTTTCCATATCCCCAGAGCCATTTATTTATTTCTTTAAAGATATTCCTTAAAACCCAACGTTAAATTTCATAGACTATGAAGTATTCATTCTGTTCAGCAACCAATGGATAAGTATACTGAACATTAAGATTTGTTATTGTAAGTCCATGGTATCTGCGATTACTAAAGAAAAATAGTGTATATTATCCTATTAATTATAGTTAAATTTGATATGAATTCAATGATATTATTACATTTATTTTTTGTCTTTGATATAATATAGGCTTCTTATAAAATTACAGAACTACGCAACACAGCGTTATAGCACGAAAATGGCTATGTCTGGAAAACGGTTCTGATGCACTGTGCAAAAGAAGATTTATGAAATCAGAATAGCGCATCAAGATCTGCTTTTAAACTCAAAAATGAAAGGAGAATACCACCGTGACTGTCATTTTGCTGTGCTATAATTTGACTGCATTTGATTGACAGGTCAT
This sequence comes from Ostrea denselamellosa, assembly GCA_024699665.1. Classification (NCBI taxonomy): domain Eukaryota; kingdom Metazoa; phylum Mollusca; class Bivalvia; order Ostreida; family Ostreidae; genus Ostrea; species Ostrea denselamellosa. Next base: position 4,371,704 of record JAMZEH010000068.1, on the reverse strand, counting down.
ATTAAGGAATGCATGAATTTTGTTATCGTACCATGTGAAAGTTTTCAAATACTACTATACTGTCAATCGTATCGTTAACGATTTCTTCTATTTTGATGTTTACATCAAAGTGATTATTTTAAAGAAATGAAATGAAATAGTTTTCTACAATCTTATTTGTATGCATTATTTAAAAGGATATTATTCATAAATGCGTATTGTATAAAGCGCTTTCAAATGAAATTTTTTTCTTGATAAATTAAATTCAGGTACATTGTTTGGCATAGTAGAACGTTTTACCAATTACACGTTTAAATGTCAGACAAAGTATAGCTAATCACAATCGTTTGTGAAAATGATCTTCATTAATGATCACATTTTTAATTATCACTTTGATTGATTAAAAATTCAATGGACATATACTGAAGTGGCTAATTATTAGATACTTGCCATTCTGTGCTCCACAAAATTGCTGCTGGTCATGACGAGGTTCTGTGCAGGAAGCATTGATTTCACAAGTAAATAATAAAAAAATCAAAATACGTATCGACATCGTCTTCCGGATTAAGAGCTCACGACGATCTGTGACAGGCACGGTACGGTTCAGCTTTTTATACACTGTCTGTCACTTCCTACACGTTATTAATCGTCATTACTTCAGCTCTGCAAAAAATAAATCATTTAATTCTACACGTGTTTGGTGTCAAATCTCGAAAGGTCATTTTTTGAATGTAAAACATGACTCCATCGGATTAGTGACCTTGATCTACATATTGTTTAGTGTGTAACCACTGTTTCGATGCACTACATGTATTCAGGTTTCTATGAACTTTAACTTTTGCTACGCAGTTGGTTGTATTCTTGAAAATTCACTTGATTTGAAAAAGCGAAGACATGAAACTTTTAATTCATTTAATTAAAAAAAAAATCAATAGAAATCCTGATTTCTCAAGAACAAAAAGATTTGTATATTTTATTCATTCCACAAACACTTAGGTTACCTATTTTTTGAAATGTATAGGTCCCAAGAAACTTCGTATAATTATTTATAAACTTTAAGTGTTGCACAGGTGTAATCAACATTACTTTGTGGAAAGTACATGTATCATTAAACTATCATTAGATTTAAAGAATGATGTTGACTTATAAAGGCATTATTCTGACATAAAAAATCTATACCTGGATATGCTGATAGGTGTAAACAATTATAAACACGACAAAAATAATAAGACTAATTCTAAACAATGTGTTCGAGCGACCACTGATACAAAGACAAAGAGTTAGCTGGAAACCTTCTTTAAAATGAATGAGAAAATGATTACTTATATTGTGTATCCACTAACTAAATGCATAATATAATTATTTGCAGACTACATTTATTGTTTCGTAAGTGTATGGGTGCAGCCTGATATAATTTGTGATTATTTATCCCACTTGCATAGAATGGTGAAGTATAGTATATATGTTAAACGATGGCTGCGACATTCATAGTTTTTGTTTCACACTTAAAAGATGTATAAAAAAATTGTTGTTAAAAATCTAAAAATTAAAATGCTAATATAATGAACGGTACTTAATCTCATAATTCTTAGAGAAAATAATCAGAGAGATGTATAATAAATCTAATGATATATGATTTGAACTATACCTCCCCCCCCCCCCCCCCCCCCCCCCCCCCCCCCCCCCCCCCCCCCACGTCCCCATATATAGATATAACTCATTTATTGTCTTCAGCTATCCACCACATCCGGGAATACCATTTTCAAGAAACATATTCTTTGCATTAAAAAAAAACAACTTTACAATGCACGTCTTAAAGTGTACGAATAATTGAAATATTGTTTGCATACGTCTATCATTCCCAATCATGTATGTTTCGCTTACTTTGACATATCAATTCATCTTCACCTTACGAATCGTGTGCTGCACAATTTTTTTTTATGCATATTCCGTTTTCTTTCAAAAGCATCACTTTTTTGTAAGTAATGATGTTTAACTATGAAAAGGCCATATATCTCTAGTACATATATTTTGCAATATTATGAATTAATGAATTTAAGAAACTGCTTTATCCATTCATTAAATATTGCTGTTACCACGTACTTATCTAATTGTTCAATGTATGTTTCAAGAGGTTGCTAACGAAGCATTGCCAACTTAGGAATTATTGTCGCATCTAAGCATTTCAAAACCTGTTATCTACCCTGTGTTATGAATAAAAAAATAAGATATGTTATCTGTCCATTATCATAGATTGAATAGGGAGATATGATATCTGGCCTTTGTTAAAGATTTAAAATGATGCGTTATTTGTTCTTTATCATCAATTAAAAAGAAAAATGAAAATGATGAAGAGTGATTAATTTCATAAATCTCATTAAGAAATTCAAGAATAAGGCAAACACGGACCTCTTCGCACATCAGTAATGGGACCCCACTACTGATCAAGTGCCTAGAAGGGGTAAGCATCCCCTGTTAACCGGTCACACCGACCAAGAGTCCTCTATCTTGATCATGTAAGCGGAGCAATCCCTAGGCAAAATCAGTATTTAACGAACGATCTAAGCATAGACATGAAACACATCAGACAGCATTCAACCTTGTGATAACTTGTACTTGGAAATTGTATCATTATAACGATCATAGAATTTGCGAAATGAATTTAAACCATATAACGTCAAAATATTTGTCAGTAGCCTGATAGAAATCCGCACTACATGTCTTGTGTGTGTTTTATAATAGTTTGCAAGAACTTATAGCCCTTTATTACTCCATTTACTTGACCAATATATAAAGTTCATAGCGGGTATGACCGATCGATGTGAAATGCTTACTCCTTCTAAGTACATGACCCCCAACTCTGGTATATCCAAGAATCGGTGCTTGAACAATTCTTAACTTTGTGTTCCTCATAAAAGTTACGAGATTGATCACTCTTCGTTATCTTCACCTTTTCATTGATAGGAAGACAAGACATTTGCCCTATATATTAGAATGAAGGGCAAGATGTGTTAACTGTCCGTTATCATAGATCGAAAGCAAGATGTACTATCTATATTTTATCATAGATGAAAAGGTGAAAATAGCAAAACTTGATAAATCTGATCTGCTTCAGGTTTGGATATTTTATTGAACATAGATGAGAACTGCAACCTAACATTTTGACAAACGAGGTGACTTCCTCTCCATTTTCAACTCCCCACGTTTAGGTAGTAATATTCATTATAATCTGTATATCGTCATTATGTCTATCAACTGATTCGATAAAAGAGAACATGTGCGTATGATCAATCTTTAAATCAATTCAAGCTGGTGACAATGAAGTCGACTTTCTATGTATTTCAAGAATCTCGTTTAATGAGAACGTTCAGCATGTTCTATGGTCTTTATATTGATGTAATTTGCAAATACAAATTGCTTGCTTGATTGATTATATGTTGTTTAACATCCCGCTCGAGAATTTGTCACTCATATGGAGACGACACCATTGCCGGTGAAGGGCTACAAAATTTAGGCCTATGCTCAGCGGTTATGGCCTTTGAGCAGGGAGGAATCTTTATCGTGTCACACCTGCTGTTACACGGGGCTTCGGTTTTTGCGGTCTCATTCGAAGGACCGCCCCATTTAGTCGCCTCTTACGACAAGCAAGGGATACTCGGGATCTATTCTAACAACCCGGATCCCCGCGGGCCCTTTAAATGGACAGGGGAAGTGGACATGGACACGATATGAGCTGACAAATTTCCAAATTTATTTTTCCATATTTAATGATTACTGTATTTCTAATGGTGAAGAAAAATTTGAAGGTCAGATTTCGAATTACATGAGAGATACAGAGCTCACAATTCTTTGTTATGTAAACAAGGCTCGTGTCGTGTGTTTGCAGACATACTTGAAATATACTAGTGAAAGTGTCGTTTAAAGCAGATTTATTTTAACCTGCAAGTTAATTCCGAACGCAACTAAATAGTTTCTAATGTTTGTCGCATTTCAATTTCAATGTAAACAAAAATATGACACAAGCCTCGTCTACAAAAAGAAGAATTGTAAGTGTTGTATCTCACTTGCAACTTAACAACTGATATTCAAATTTTGTTCACGATTAGAAATACCTTAGTTAAGCATTTAAAAGTGGAAACCTGAAATTAAGAAAAAATAATTTCAAATCTTTGAATAGCCAGTCGTATTGTCTACCCTTCATTATAGATTGAATAACAAGGCATGTTATTTATCAATGTTATCCTGAAGTTACAGTGAAGTATATTACCTATAAAATAGTTCCTTAATAGATATTGCAGATATTTCCATATTCTAAATACATATCAATATAATGACAGAGTTGATAACCGACTTGGTTATTAATACATTGCCACCTCTTACTACAGTAAGATTAAAAAGGCAATTTGCAATGCATGGGCTTTTAAACATTTCCACACAAATTTGGCTATACCCTTGCTTTGCTTACAACTCAATAACAGTTAGCACGACTGAATCACCAAGATGACTCTGCTATGAATAATATGCTTTGACAGAACAGAATCAGATATACATAACAAAATTTCATTTCTTTGAACTGTGCATGAAGAATTTCATGTTCAAATGTACACGTGACTGAATGTACTGCAAAGTAAACGTGGCATAGGTTACTGGACTTTGAGTGAAACTAGATGCCGTTGAAACTGGCACGCATGCCCATGTATCTCAGCTGTAAGTTTATTTACCATCGTATGGATATTTCAATGACACAGGCAATAAATGAACTTAGAAATGAAGTGGGATACTTTTTAAAAATATTGCAACATTATTTTATAACGTTTCCTTAAGTGTTTTAGTTATAAAGTTATAAATAAACAATCGAACGGCATTAAATTATGAAATTTCAACAGGTTATTCTAGAGAACTAGCGTAGTCTGTGACGTAGTCATCGTCAAGAATTCTAAATATCATACCAAACATGCATTTCTTTTGCACTTTTGAATGTACACATATATCTCTACATGTAATACTGCACACAATGTACCTGTGGAATTTGCTTTTATTTGCATATGATTGCTGCGTGCATTGATGTAAACTTTACGATCAATTCATGAGAAATGTGCATTTAATACTTATACAAAAATGTAGTACGGTTTGTTCAGACTTAATATATTCAGAACTATAGAACATGCAGTTTCCCAATTCCTTGTCATTGAATAAATAAACATGTCATTTTTCTTATCAGATTATGAGATAAATGTATTCCTAGGGAAACATCCGACACATTCCGAATAAATAGATCATCTCGCGTTCACCGTTCACATTGCGCTCAGCATTCGCTCACCGTTCGCTCTGCGTTCGTTCACCGTTCGCTCACCGTGCGTTCCCATGGGAAAGTAGAACGTTTCAGGGATTGTAATGGAATAATGGAAGTTAACAGTGGAGAACTTGAAATCATCCCGTTTGTCATAAAGTTGAGTAGTTAATTTGCCGTCAGCATCTATTTTCAATAAAATACCTAAGTACGAAGCAAATGTGGAAGACTGTGGCATCTTTTATTTCGATTTCTATCGAATAGACATATGAATGAAAATGATCATTGATAAAAGATAAAACGTGAACATCACCTCTGGTATGTCCAGGGATCCGTGTTTGCCCATTTCTCTGATTTGTATGCTCTATAGGAATTACGGGATGCAATATTGTTAGTTATCTTAGACTTTTCACAGCAAGATATTTTTTCTTCTCTACATATTTTTTTTATATGTCGACCAAGACGAACTTGTGCATAAACATCCGTTGTAAAACTATATTAAAATCTAAATATATATATGAGTACTAACGCAAAAGAAAGATAAGATATTCGAAATAATTATGGAATGAAGATAATGCTGACCTATATTATACGATACCTAACTTAGCACAGCTTACACTTTGTAATCAGCGAAGCGTATTATATGATGCGTAAACTACACTGAGTTAGATTAAATTTAACGTTATTCCTTGTAATTTAATTCAAAAGATAAAACTAAACCGTATATGTCTTTTCTATCAAAAACGTAAACACGCAATCATGAAATAGAAATAACTTCTACCGCGCAGTGATTCACTGACCGTCGACCGAGAAGTCCGCCATCTTGGTTCTTCGCATAGCCAGAGCATGTACTTTTCGATCAACTTTGAAAACGCAAGGTGGAGTTTGCAACAACACTTGATAACAGAAGATATATGTAGCCTACATATGTAGGTCTAATTTTTACTTCACAGTGCATGGTCGACTTTGAGTCGCTTCGAAAGATTGGTTGATTGATTGATTATATATTGTTTAACGTCCCGCTCGAGAATCTTTCATTCATTTGGAGACATCACCATTGCCGGTGAAGGGCTGCAAAATTAAGGCCTCTGCTCGGTGCTTATGGCCTTGGAACAGGGAGGGATCTTCATCGTGCCACACCTGCTGTGACACGGGGTTTCGGTTTTTACGGTCTCATCCGAAGGACCGACCCATATAGTCGCCTCTTACGACAAGCAAGGGGTACTCGGGATCTATTCTAAGAGCCCGGATCCCCGCGGCGCGACAGAAAGTAGAATGCAATACAAATTTGTATAGTGCCTTAATAAATTTAAATTCTCAAATCACTTCAAATTAAAAGCATATAATCATAAGTAGAAATATCCTTCATTAAAGTAGTATCCTAAGTTGGTAAATGTCGGACAGTCCTTAAGCTTTTCTGTAAAAAATAAGAATTGTATTGTTTTCAGTTACACATTAAAAGCAATGTAAAAGAAACGAATACTGAGATGATGTTTCAAATTGTCCAATGAGTTGGTGTGACGTAATTCAACCAGTAAAACTTCCAATGGTATAGACGTTCAATAGGCAAAGCGTCTGTGTCCATAAGTCGTGGTTCTAGTCCGGCGGACGTTCCGAAGCATATAGTTTTCACATCTAAAGTTTCTAGGCGGACAATACGGAGTAATGGCTTCACTTAAGTGGCCCAAGTTCTGTGGACTGCTTTGTTTGTTTGTTTTACGTCCCGTTTGTAATTGTTTACTCATATCGAGACGTAAATCAGTTCTATGTGACGTATCACAAATTTAGACCTATACGTAACGCTCAGGGTCGTAGCAGTGAGGGTTCGTTAACGTGCCAACGCCTACCGCGACATGTGACCTCTGTTTTAAGGTCATATCCGAAAGATCCGTGATTCCAAATTTTAAATGCCGACCGTTTTGCGAAATTCTGTGGACTGCTTTGTAAGCGTACACAAGTACTTTATTATATTGTACCGAACCGGAAGCCAATGAAGGTTAATTAGCACCGATGTGACGTAGTTCTGATTTTTTTTTAGTAGAGATGTCATGTTTTTTTGGGGGGGTATGAGTGATTAGTCTCGCTGCAGTATTTTGCACACGTCGCAGTTTGTTTGTGGCACTGTTTTGCAAACTAAGTTGTCCTAGTCTAGTCTTGAAGTTACAAGAGCATGTATCAGCGTTTGGCAAGTCGCTTCGTCAATAATATGTTTAATCTTTCCTATATCTCTTATCTGAAAAATCAGGAGGTAGACGTATGCTGAACCATGCTGAGAGTTTCATCAAAATGAGCACCCAAGTTCTTGACTACCGAAACATATTTGACAATGCACGCATCGAAAATTAAGCAGATATCGTTGAAGTCACGTACGTCATATGCAAGTAAGTGAAAGTTGTTTTTCAATCTAACGTTAGGTCTGACATCACACAAAATACATAGTATGCCAGAAACTGATATATAATTTGCGCTTTGTGATTTTATGGAAGTTTTCAACCAAATTATAACTTACCATAGTATCCAAAGCTGTCGCCAATTAAATCAGACACAGTAAAATATTTTACATTTTATGCTTTGATAGGCGGATCAAGCAATCATGTAATTAAACTATATTTTATAATGAAACAGCAAAAATTACCAGTACTTGTCATATCATTGTGTCGCTTATAATATGTTGTATCAGAGTTTATGTTGATTTTGTTTTGTGTACTTAAATATAAGAGAATATAGACCCGTTTAACATCGAGAGAGAAAATGTCGAACAAAAGTACGTTTGTGCACGTTTTATTTTTGATTTTTTATTTCATAGGCTAAGGCCTGCAACTTGACAATGCTGCGATGTAAAATGGAAATAAAGCGTGCTGTCTTATTTTGTTGAGGGGACCATACCAAGTTATATCATACTATATAAATTGAATTTAAATCAGTTTGGTTAGTCAATGAAATTATGTGTGACAAGTAAATTGAAATTATTGATAAATGAAATATTTAGAAAACCCTTCGTACGAAAAAACGCTTGATCCGTTTTTCAAAGGCGTAAAATGCGTCGTTTTTGTACTACATGAGTTAAAAGGGCTGATAAGATTTTATGTAATTCAAAGCATTTATAGAGGTGAAAAATTGCGAATTAATGCATTCTCCGGTATTTGAAGACTCCTTTGGAGGATGTCAAGAAGAAACGTGAGTCCATACTTTTTGTCGAAGCGACTTAAAGTCGATCTTAAAAGTGCTGTAACAATTACGAGTGCAGTCTACGTATTCTATCTGTTATCAGGATTCATGGCAAACTTAATATTCAATAACTACCAAGAGAACGAAAAATAAGAAAGAAAAACAATGAAGTAGACTCCTGACGTTTCATTGGGAGGATCCTTGCTCGGCGCCATTGATTTGTATTCAGCAGTGTTTATTTTGTTTATTTTGATAAGTTAAGACTTTTTTCTTACATTAAACTAAAAGAAATGAAATTAATTTGTATCTGTTATACGATAAAACATGGGTTAAATAAGCTCCATTCCTTATATATCAACCCGTTTTTGGCACAGCCTATCTTCTTTTTTTATAACTTACGTCATCTATTAATTGTAATCACACGTAAACATATTGTTGATATATATCACTACTATTGTGTGTTTAGTGAAATCGATCACTGCGTAAGCAAGTACATGTGTATGTATGTTGTGTTACATCTAACACCATTATATTCTTAAAGCATATTAACATGCAGGTGAAAGAAAAAGACAGTGACGTTTTGATTGTTCATACACATCTGAATAAAAATAAAATATATTGCTCGACTCAGTTTAAGCTGAATTGTCGGAGACAACAACCACTCTTGAGACATACATTCAAGCCCAAATATCTAACCCCTTTCTTCTTAATTGTCAACTTTCCTGATTTACGTATCGCTTCAAATTTTATCAACTCTTTGCAGGCATCAATTAAACTTATTCTCATTGAAAAATCAGCTGAAATCTCCGTTACGTTTCCATGTAAGTGTATTCATCGGTAAACACACACATATAAGCCCATATAGAGGGGCGGAATATATTTCATGCAGCCATGATCACCGAAAATTTCACAACTAGCGTTTGTGCACTTCAATTTATCCATAGTCATGATAGGATTAAAGTTTTTAAATTTATGATAAATATATCATGCATGCAAACCATTTCATATTAATTCTATATACTGCACTCTGGCACCAGATGTGCAGATTTGGCATGGAAATAGGAAAATGTCAGGGCGTAAAAGGAAAAGGGTTTATCTCATCCAATGGCCTTATTCCTCACCTTGGGCCATTTATTTAACCTATATATTACCTACGTGTCCGATATTGTATATCCTGCTTGACCTTTCGGACTGACGTGTAAAAGAATACATTATAATATACAAATATGTCACCTATCAAAGTTAATTCGATAGAACTGTTCATGAGAGTTTTATTGGACGTCTTTCATTCTATTTCAGTAATATTGTTTTCATTTGACGACGAAAAGACAACACCCCTTTAAAAGATTAAATGAATATACTGAATCTAATATCAATAAAGGTTCTACACATAAAATTATGGTTTTGACTCATATTTTTGATAGCAAGTTTCTGGAATGGTTTTTAACGACTGAAGATACAATCTTTATATCTACAGTACAAAAGTACGCGTCTGGAAAAAGTTTGCTAAGACACACACACACACACACACACACACATATATATATATATATATATATATATATGTGTGTGTGTGTGTGTGTGTGTGTGTGTGTGTGTGTGCGTGCGTGCGTGCGTGCGTGCGTGCGTGCGTGCGTGTGTGTGTGTGTGAAAAATGCACTTGAAACTTAAGGATAAATATTTCTTAGGGATTACTAGTATTGATATCACACAATCTTATACAGAAATGTTCAAGATTATTTTTTTTTTCAATTAATTTTCTTTCCCGTTTCCTTGTCATGATTATCAGATCTTTTTGATATAATTAAGAACTTCCATATACACACTTACAGCTGTGGACTGATTGATTGTATATTCTTTAACGTCCTCTATCTAAAATTTTTTACTCATAAGGAGACGCCACCATTACCGGTGAAGGGCTGCAAAATGTAGGCCTATACTGAGCGCTTTTGGTCTTTGAGCAGGGAGGGATCGTTATCATGCCACACCTACTGTGATGCGGATGTCGGTTTTTGCAATCTCATTCTAAGGACCGCCCCATTTAGACGCTTCTTATCATATGGATGAAAAAATGAGATGCGGATGAGCAGCGATCAATCTCATAAATCCCACAAAGAATACAAAACGTAGAGTAGGATTAACACGGATCACTGGAACACAAGAGGGTGATTCGGTGCTTAGGAGGAGTAAGCATCTCCTGCTGACTGATCCCGCCATGTGCCCTATATCCCAATCATTGAAACGGAGTAATCCGTAGTCAAAATCAACACGTAAAGAATGGTCTATCAATTAGTATGAAACAAGTCAGACAGCATTCGACCTAGTAATAGGTCGTATTTGATAATAATATATTTATAACGACCATAAGAGCTGTGAAATATTGATATAGTTGCTATGTGCAGACGTACTTTGTTTTTATAGTGGATTTTCATATTCCTCCGCAGCAACAGGCTAGATTCATTTGATTATCTTAAAGCTGCGGGGGGGGGGGGGATGTCCTGTATATGACACCATGATAACTTTAAATCATTGAAATGGCATAATGTTTTTATCGATGAAATATATAGCGCAAAAATGTGATTGTGACAGGATTATAGTCACGCACGGTGGCTTCGGACTACGAAGTCCAAAATGACCTCCAGCTGCACAGAGGGAAGTTTTCTTTTACTGTAATTAAGTAGTTTCGGATTGCGATTGTGCGATTTATTTCACCCTGAATAGAAAATTCAACACTTAAAAATGTGTAATAAAATTCCTGACATGAACAAAAGAACTGAAGAGAGCACAAAGAATAAAAAAACTCCTTAATTGTAAAGTCGAGTTCCCTGAAAGGACAATGAAAATGTTCTAATATATATATATATATCTGTGTGTGTGTTTTGTTTTACGTCCCGTCGAGAAATTTTCACTCATATTGAGACGTCACCAGCTGTAGGTGAAGTACCACAAATTTAGACCTATACTTAGCGCTCAGGGCCGTAGCAGTGAGGGTTCCTTAACATGCCAACGCCTACCATAACACGGGAGCTCCGTTTTTAAGGTCATATCCGAAAGGTTAGTGATTCTCACTTCTAAATGCCGAGCGTTTGGCGAAGGAGCAATCACTACCTATTTTTACATCTTAGGTTTGACGCGGCCATTGCACGAGCCGGGTACCAATTCACGACCCCCGGTTACGAACCGAACCCTCTAATAACTACCGCGAGATATATATATATATATATATATATATATATATATATATATATATATATATATATATATATATACATTCTTTATTGTAGAAGCTATTTCATAAATTTTGATAATATATTTTGGAGTATTCACAATACTTACGATCTTACTTACTCCTCAAATAGCACGGATATTTCACCATACGAAGATCACCGATTTCTACAAAAAAGAAATTTTCTGATGATAATTTTTTTTTCTTTTTTTTTTTTTCGTTGTTTTTTTGTTTTTTGGGGGTTTTTTTTGGATTAGGTCCTATATACTAACAAGAGTACAGAAATCAAAAATACATCTTACAGAAAAAGAAGTGAAAGAAAAAATCAAATTTTAAAAATCCCAAAAAATAACACATGGTAATGGATAAAAATGAAACCAATCAACATTGAATAAGTCGAGGCAGAATTCTATAGTAGAAAGCTATACGTAAATGTTTTATATTATGACTAATAAAAATCTATAGAATGAGTTTTAAATGTGTTTTAATAATTATGGTCTACTAATAAGAAGACTGTTGTCATTAATTCCCAGTTAGACATAATACACACGAAAGGCTTCTTTGTTACCCAGTTTTATTCACTGGTTTTGAAAAGTTAGAAATCTTTGGTATTCTTAATTATATAATTCTGACAGAAATTTAATGATAATTTATTTGCGGAATGTAATCTCGTTTATGGACGTAGTTTATCTATATTGAAGAATTATAAATATGAAGTACGTGTTATGGTGCCTATTATGAATTAATTTGATGTTGCCACAAATTAAAAAAAAATTTGAAAAATTTCAAAACACCAGAAATTATAAATTTCAAGTAATTCATTAAATTGCGAAAAATTATACTATCCAAAGGCTGGATGCAAATGTTGCAAGCGATGCAGTTATGCTCCATTCTTTAAGGATAAACATATCTGATAAATCATCGATGGTGCATACTAAATAAGGATTTTTATTTAGATACGATAGTACAATGATTACAGCACAGTGTTTAGTGAATATATATATTTTAGATTAAAAGATAAACATTTCATCACTTTCGTATTCAGCTAAGTTTTCAAAACACTATCAAAGTATTTTACCCCACAAGAAGAATATGAAGGGAAAAAAAGCCATAGGTTTTCGGCTTTTAATGTAGAATGAATAATATCAGATATTCATGCTAGGGGTGTGGTGGATCCTTTGCGTCTCCAAAGTTCGAGTCCCAATGAGGTTGTTTATTGGATAATTTAGGTAAATTATTCTTCATAATGCACATAACTCTGACACCAATCCAGAATGAAGATGATTTTGGTTACCACCGCCTGACCTTTAAGAACCCTCTTTTGACATCTGGCGCCTCAATACTGTCAGATTTGCTATTTATCTTATCTGATTGTTGACATTGTATGGAATACATACTTTACCGACTTTGCGTTTTTATACTTTAAAAATCATGATTTTCTTATGTAATATATTAAAAATGTACAGATTATCAGTATGAACTTTGATATGACAAGTAAAATATTGTTTATGACAGCTGAAAGCGGACGATGGAGTTGTGTACAAAGAGAAAATAAATATTGTCTCAACTGTACGATTTACAAGAATAATGTCGGCGTCAGTTTTATTCGGATATCAACCTGCCCCCACTCTTCGTGAAGAGCAAAAATAATGATGAAATCAAGAGATGAAAGTTACCAATATTTTTCACACGTAAGCACAAAATAATTCCTAATGTACAGTAATTCTAAGGGATATTATGAATTCATCAGAGAAACCAAAACACGTGCAGTAGTACTCTACCCCAGTCTTATTTAAATATCGGAAAAACCAACACCTACACACTTTATAGCAATTCATATTTACACTACATTTCTTATTTAATGGACACATACAATATAACTCGTCAGTACGTATCTGGTATTGATGTATTTTACTCGATCCGGCATCTCCAATTCTCGCGAATAGCAAGACCACAATAACAAGGCGATACAATTATTCTCTACATACATTTTTATATATACCATTATTAAACAGTGATGGTATATAAATAAAGTTTTCGAATTATATCTCGAGATCTTAAAAACAAACAAAAAGAAAAAAGAAAACAAAACAAAAAAAATAAAAAATAAAAAACCACCAACAACAACAAAAAACAACAGCAAAATTTAAAAAAAACAACACAAAAAACAAAACAAAAACAAAAGCAAAAAAACAAAAAAAAACAACAACAAAAAAAAATCAATCGATGAAGATGATTATACATATTAATTTCAAATTCGAAAGCAGTTTTATAGTTCAAAATTCTTCACAAACAAACATTAGTCAGAAAATGACAGCGCTTCCAAAAATTGCACTGCAGCTAAAATTATGGAAGTTGAATTCAGTATAGTGAAAATTCTTAAATTAGCTACTATGAAAACAATGAGACTTACATTTGCTACTCTGAAAAGTATAAAAATTATAATTTACTAATTGTTAAAACTGTAAAAAAAAAAAAAAAAAAAAACAAAAGCAAAAACAAAAAAAAAAAAAAACAAAAACAAAAAAAAACCAAAAAACAAAACAACAAAACAAAACAAAACAAAAAAAAAAAACGTGAAATGTTTATTTACTATTTTGAAACCTATGAAGTTTTAATTTACTGTTGTGAAAATATGAAATTTTAATTCACTGTTCTGAGAACTTTGAGTTTTTTATTTGCTATAATAAAATTATGAAATTTTAATTCCCTATAGATAAAGTTATGGGAGTTTAATTTACTATAGTAAAAAGAATTGAGGTAACGAACAATGATCAGTCTCATAAATCCTAAATGATAATAATAAAAAAATCAAAATTGATAGCAGAGCTAACAAGTACCCCAGGAAACAGAAGAGATGGATTCGGGTACCTACCATCCCCTAATGAAATTTTGATATAAAATTGTTAAGACTATAAAATTTTAATTTACTATAGCAAAAATTATGAAACTTTGATTTACATCAGTGATAAAATTGGATTTTTTTTTCTATTTTTTAGGTAGAACATTGAAATTTTTAGATAATATAATGAACGCTGTGAGTCTCATTTGTTTTGGAAAACTATAAATATATAACTATTTGTTCTACTACAGTGATGGTTACGAAACACCAACTCATCATAGTGACAACAATTAAGCACTAATTCAGTTTGGAAAAACTTTGAAGAAATAACTTTGGAACATTAATTTTCTAGGTGAAAAATAATGACCTTTTCATTTACTTCAGTGAAAATTATGACGCCTTGATTTTTTTTTTTTTTTTTTTTTGGTTGGCATTCCTCTTTTTTTTTTATTTTTTTTGTTCTTGTTTTTATTTGTTTGTTATATTCCATTTTTGAAATTATTTTGTCTGTTTTAATTTGTTGTTTTACGTTATTTATCGTAAGATTTTCGTATTTACAATATAAATATTTTGAATGAAGCTCTGATTCTTTTTGAGAAATCTCTACTATGGGAAATATGAATTTAACCTTACAATATATATTGAAAACTGCGATGCTTGGATTTGATGACGTATGGTATAATAGGTCTATCTGTTTAAGATATAAATATGACTCTTGAAGTTTGTAACAGCACTGGAGTAAAGTTTACGCATTCTAAATGAAACATACATGTATTAGTACGCACATACAGAAAATGATAAAACAGATGATGAGGCTAAATTCATTATTGGTAAATTCTTTATTTTAAAAACTAATTCACTTGCATTTTGCATTTTGCAGTTTGCTCTCAATCCAATATAAACCTTTTTTACGCTTAGTTTCGGCATCCATGTGAATTACAAAGAATGCAAATGCGAAGCCCTCAAAGTTGCAGACATTCCTTAAATTACCGATCACAGCTTCTGAACGATTCATCCATATTAAAAAATCAAGTTACTGTTAACGATAAAATATTTATTTACTAAACTTATAGTCGTGAAATGTAGATTCACTATATAAGAAAATAATAGAAACCAAAAAAAAAAAACCAAAAAAAAAAACAAACAAACAAAACAAAACAAAACAAAACACCAAAAAAAAACAACAAAAAAAAAAGAACAAAACAAAACAAAACAAACAAAAACAAAAAACAAAAAAAAAAAACTACAAAAAGACAAAACAAAAAATACAAAAACAAAAACAAAACAAAAAAAAAAAACTACAAAAAGACAAAACAAAAATTACAAAAACAAAAACAAAACAAAAAAAACCCACCAAAATTAGAAAAAAAAAATAAAAAAAAAAATAACCAAACAAACAAACAAAACAGAAATAACACAAAATATGTATGATTTAAAATTTGATTGAATATGGTGGTAACTATGGATCTTCGATTTCCTTCAAAGTAACCTTGATTTCAAAATTAACCGTGGAATTTTAATTAACGATGAGAAACAAATCTTTATTTCATCATAGTTCATATTAAATTGTAATGGTAATGTGATATATATAGATAACTGAGATTCATTGTTGCCAGGGTAATGTATGTTTCACAAACTAAAGACCTAATATGTAAGTTGCATTGAAGAATTCTCTGTTAAACAATAGGTTTTTTACGATGGGCGAGAAAAGACCGTGAGTATTCCTTACATAAATCATCACATAAAGTAAAAATAAGTTGGCACGATTTTGAGGTAAATTGTATTGTACAGCAAAAGTAGGTTGTAAACGATATTAAAATTATCTGCATTGTATACTGAAAATAGGTCGGCTTGACATTGAAATAGATATTGTAATATGAATAAAGCTTGGCAAGACATCTAAATAAATTATATTTTGTATAGTAAAATAGCTTACCACAATATTGAAATGAATACTTTGGTACAGTATTGAAATAAATTATATAGCGAAAATAGATCTGCATGACACATGTCGTTAGATTGAATATAATCTTTTATTAAGCGGAGTGGATTACTCCGTTTATCTTATCAAGATTTTAGGCTTATGTCAACAAGGGATGCTTACTTCTCCTAAGCACCTAATCTCACCTCTGGTATGTCTAGGGCTTCGTGTTTGCCCTACTCTGAATTTTGTATTCTGTATCATATCTATGAGATTGATCACTGTTTGGTATCTTCAATTTTCATTTAAATAAATTCCTATTTCATAGTGAAAATATGTTGATTAAAATAAATTGCAATATATAGTGAAAATAAGCCGGTACGACATTGAAATAAACTGCACTTTTTAGTGAAAATAATCGGTATAACATAAGTTACCTATACTGACATGATTGTGTTCATCATGTGAATTCTTTCCTCTTGAAAGCACGGAAATGAAATGTTTGTTTGTTTGTTTGTTTGTTTGTTTTATGTCCCGTTGAGACTTGTTCACTCACAGTGAGACATCACCAGTTCTAGGTGAACTAATACAAATTTAGATCTATGCTAGCTCTAAGGACCGTAGCAGTGAGAGTTCGTTAATGTGCCACGCCTGCCGCGACACGAGACCTCTGTTGTAAGGTCATATCCGAAAAATCTGTGATTCTCACTTCTAAATGCAGAGCATTAGGCCAAGGAGCAATCACTACCTATGTTTACGTCTTAGGTTTGACGCGGCCATGACACGAGAGGATCTCGAACTCACGACCTCCCGGTTACGAAGCGATTGCTCTACCACTGAGCTACCGCGACCGGTTTGTTTCATAAAGTTCTTTTATGCCACTCTCATCAACGCCTGAAAAACAAACATATCTTACATTATAAAACAGACAACAAATAGCGATTAGTCTCATAAAATTGAGAGTAGGACAAAAGCTGATCCTTAGAAAAACCAGTGGTGAGATCAGTTGCATAGGAGGATGTAAGCATGTCCTCGTGACCTATCACACCTCCCATAAACCTTTATCTTGATTATGCAAACAAATCCACGAGCATTCAATATCGGTATATAATGACTGCCCTGATAATTCATATAACACGTGTCAGACAGCATTCAACCTAATGACGAAGCGCATTTACAAATTAGATCATTATAGTACAGCGGGATTAGCGACATGCTGACTTTAAACTAGTCTGCTAAAACCCAGTGTAACTTCAACTTATTTGTCAGTAGTCTGCCTTAATCTTAAAATGGATCATACCGGGAACTAAGGAACCATTTTCTTTACGTATTAAAGAAACTCATGATGTACGGTTAAAGAAGTATAGTTATTTCACAGATTTATGTTGTTATATATTTCGATAATGTATATAATTGTGTCGAATACAATTAGATCATATTAATCCTCATTCCCAGGTTATATTATATATTGACACGACCTTACATTTGACCCCAGTCTCACCTTTCCATTGATTGTTACAGTTATATTGACCCAAAACGTCGTAGTACCTGTTTGGATTGCTTACTGGTTTGTTTGTTTTACGTCCCGTCGAGAAGTTTTCACTCATATTCAGACCTTGTTTGGATTACGTGCTAAATAATTGCACAACAATTGCAAAAGACTGAATGCATACCCTCTAACTTTCTGATATTGTCCTACTTCATAGATAAGATAAATCGACAAAAATGATGAATTCACAGTTATAATGCAACGTAGACTTTGGAAACGCGGGATGTAATTTCTTACGTTATGCGATATGGTTAGAGATACGAATTTGTATTTTCAAGAATATACAAAATACCCGTCATTCGTTTCCTTTTTGTTTCTTGTTTTAGCTTAAGATTGTGGATTGCGTTAATCAATTACGTACACCAATTTAACAATTCTTCCGTGAAAGAAAGAAAAAAAAAACCTTCATATCTAGCATGTCGTAGAATGTCCCCGCATTCAGTGACGGGCAAAGGGAGATAAACTGTATTTGCAGTCAGTTGAACTTGTTAAACATTAGTTAAGATTTGTATCATAATTTACCACCATTAATTTCCCCCGTAAACAAATAAAATGAAACCTTAAATAAAACGCAGTATATGTTCATACGTACCACATTGAGGATTGTAACATAAATTCAAAATTCCGAGATTCATTTTGTAGTTGAATTTGAACGCCATGCCCTTCCGTATAAGTGTTCTCGGAATGAACAGCGTTATCAGATTTGCAGGAGTTAAACCAGGGAATGATACAGGTTTTCATTTAACATTTGTTTTACATATCATGGAATGTTGCATTGTAATGATACCGATATTACGAATTCAGCAATCCAGAAGGAATTTCGAGAAGCGGACTGAGTCACTTTCGGTGCTTTATTTCTTTGTATTATTAAATGCAGCCTAGTACAACTTTGCTATTTGACTTTTTTCTTCTGGAGAGTTTTTACGTGCCATAAAGGTGAATTTGACTGTACATGTATTGTAAAACACCAAAGGCGTATGATGGCGCCATCTCTAAATCATAATGTTACTTTATTCATCAACCAGTCTAGCTAACTTCGCATAAAAAGTAATAATAACTTCGTTTGTATTATGTTACAAATTTAGAGACAGTAATTTTATGACCGTGTTTTAAAAACAATATAGTAATAAAAAAAAGAATTAGAATTAAAAAGGGGGCAAAATCTATGATGTGCAGTATACTACAATCTTCACTTCGCGTCCACTTGGTTACCTTGCCACTACACCATTTCCATTTTAAGGAAATCTGAAAATATCAGATACTTAAAATGTATTTTGTCAAATGCTATCTGTTTATAGGTATGTGTCACAATAAATGTTGTAAACTGTTCACTTCTTCAACTTTCATTGAGGCCATGTCAAATCTTCCTCATAATAGATACACGCGGTGAAAGTCTACAAGCAACTTGTTTAACAAGAAGCATTACTTCCAGACTGAAGGACCTCCCACTGATACCAAATATGTCTTATCTCATTACGTTAAACAATATATAATCAATTTCGCTTGGACTGCAATATTATAACTTCGCTTCCATTTTAAGAAACATTTTCCATTTTCATGGATGTCAATTCATCATGGTTAAACAAAAAAATATATGTTGTAGAGAAGTGTATATATTGTACGTCAAGGCGTTTTGCTCGTGCATGATTTTCAAATACTGAATGGTAAATATCTAATCGAACACTATAACATAGTGAAATATTCCTATAGTCCAACATGAGTTTCCAAGGAAAACTTAGAAATGTGTTGTGGTTCATTACACAAATGATTTGCAGTTAGATCACATCAATTACTTTATCCTGTAAAACGTCACTCGATTGGTTTATCTGACTTTTTGGACATTCAGTATATTATATATTGAATAAGTTACCATGGCGTCTAGGAATGATGTCACGTTACCAGTAGCTCATCTGCGTCCATTTTCTTACTCCGCGTCACACACCATTCTTATTTTCTTTAATATTAGTCACAAAGCTACATCAACTATGTTTTCGTAACAGGACTGAGTTCATTTAATTTTGCCGTATGCCTAATTTACCCCAACTCACTTGTTATCGTACAAGATGAACAGAGATTCCTTAAATGACGCACCATGCAACAACGCTATGCATGCCTACTACGTTTAAATAATTTATGACCATTTCATAGTTGTTATAACATGGTGACAAGCAAGGAGAGTTATTTTAAAAATACGATAATGTATTAGCATCTTTAAACACAATTTAAATCTAATGTATATATGAGTGGTTTTTTTAATATCTGTTTGTGCTAATAATACACAGCGATGTGCTGTCAACGTTTGATAAGGCAATGATGAACGTTAATCATTTGCTGTGCTCCAGAAATTGTTACATTTCCAAAGCGATTACCTTTGATATCTTTACAGATCGTATCAATATATATATATATATAAAGGGGCTTCAATGGCCGAGTGGTTAGAGCATTGCGCTCAAAATTACAAGGTCTCTCACCTCTAGTCAGTGAGAAAATTTTGCCAGTGTACTTTCGGAAGGTCGGTGGGTACATTGTATCCGGGTTCTCTCCTCCACCAATAAAAACTGGACGCCTCTCGATAACTGAAAAATTGTTGAGTGTGGCAGAAAACAATAAACAATCAATCATATATATATATATATATATATATATATATATATATATATCACCGAATACTTCCATGTATAAGATTTTACTTCCCTTGAGGATGACTGTCGGTTTGATACCAGCTATTCGGGGATTTTTGTGGATTAATTTGTCACATGTACAATGATTTCATAAGTCCCAAGGCACTGCTGTCTAATTATGAGGATTGCGCAGTTGCATTATTAGAAAATTAGAAAATTAAATACATCTTTTTCTTTCTTGTTTTTTTTCTTCCAAATTGGTAAGCACGCCGCCTGTTCGATCGACACGGAAGAGAACACGCGGGGGGGGGGGGGGGGGGGGGGGGGGGGGGGCAGACAGAGGTAGCGCCGGTAAATCGGGCCAGCTCTTATAAATCAGGCCCATACAGACCCAGTTCTGCCATCGGCCCCGAATATGACCAGGGAGACGGAACCACAAATTCCGGTGTCAAGCCAACCTCAGACAGGAATTGATTGGGGTTTTACACCCCCCCCCCCCCCCCCCCCACCCCCCCCCCCCCCCCCCCCCCCCCCCCCCCCCCCCCCCCCCCCCCCCCCCCCACCGGTTCATTCTGTGCAATTTGCATTAGGACATAATGTTAATACTGCCATTAGATAGAAAATTGTAGATGGCCAGTTCGTTGATTTGTCCCTGTTGCTAAAAAACTCTATTACGGAGGATGCTACGAGTAAGACCGTCATTGTGTTGGGCAAGGACGGGGTTGTACAAAGTAGGCCACAACACACTCAAAAAATTGCATCTATTAAAAAATGGACCGACGCATTTTTTATTTATTTAAGCATCTATGGATCTGTTCACACAAATAAACATCAGGACCTGATTAAGTACACGTGACCTTAGAACAGGAACTAATGGATGGATACAGTATGACGAAAAATTTCGGCTGAAACTGGCAATAGATCCCACTAAGTCGTGGTCCTCCATAGACACAGAATTATGGGTAATGTATGTGGTTGGGGGCCAACACCGTTCACCGGCGGGGGAGCATGGGATGTACAAGTGCTATACGTTTAATTTCCAGGGGGTGGGGGGTGGGGGTGGGGGTATGCGGCTGGAAATCTTGCGTCTATGCTCACTTGTGCATTAAGTGTAGCCGGGACCATCCTATGGTAATTTGCCTCTTCATGTCAAGGTCAATAATCAATATTCTAATTTCAGTCCTAGACATAGTTTACAACAGGGAAGCCGTTCAACACCCCAGTACCTTCAAAAGCAACCGCGATACTCTACCCCCAAGCCTATGGGACTTAGGTTTAACTCCCGTTAAGGTTCAGGAGCTAGCTAAACACGCACATCAATACCCTCTGAAAAATGTAGCTAGGGAAATATTGTTTGGATTTATATATGGATTTAAGCTTAATTATTTAGGCCCTAGAGTTTACCTGTTATCGGAACATTTAGCTTTTAAATTTGAAAATCAGTTGCAAGAAAAAATTCTTAAGGAGTTGAAAGAGAACAGGGTTTGGGGCCCATTTTTACAGCCACCGATTCCAAATATGCATATTTCTACACTTGGTCTTGTTCCCAAGTCAAGTGGTGGTTGGAGAATGATTACACATTTGTCGTACCCTCCATTCCTTGGCATTACTTCCTTCACAGACCCGGAGCTCTGTTAGATATGCAGCTTTTGATACAGTTGGGTACTGGTGCTGAGTTGGGTAAAATGGATATTAAAAGTGCGTTTCAGTTATTGCCTGTATACCCGGGAGATTTTGAGGTGCTAGGATTTCGATTTAAAAATCAATTTTATATTGATAAATGCTTGCCCATGGGATGTTCCATTTCTTGTGCAATTTGTGACAAGTTTTCAATTTTCCTTCAGTGGGTGGTCACAACTACAGCGGGATTGAATACACTTAAGCACTATGGAGACGATTTTATCGGTAGGCAAGGATCAGGGGATTGTTTGTAGTTAATGACTGTTTTTCAGGAAGTGTGCAAGGAGTGTGGTGTTCCCCTGGCAGAGATAACACACAGGGCCCAGGTACTTGCTTAGTGTTTCTAGAACCTGTGATAGATACAGGGAATAAGATTATCAGAATTCCCAAAGAAAACATTCCGGAGTTGAAAGGGGTTGTTTATCATCTTAATGGATAAAACCAAAATTAAATTAAAAGAAATGGAATTGTTGTTGGGAAATTAAATTTCTTTTCCAAAGCTATCAGAGGTAGTAGGGCTTTCAATAGGAGGTTTTATGATGCTATGATTGGTCTACATTGTATCTCATCCAAATAGTCACATTAGACTTACTAAGGTATTAAAGGAAAATATGTTAATGTGGTTGAATTTTTTAAACAATTTCAGTGGTGTAGCATATTTTCCTCATTTGGAGTGGGTTAATTCCAGAGCTATTCAGCTTTATACAGACTGTAGGGTTTGGTTGTGGGTGTTTTTTCAAGGGAAAATGGGCTTATTATGATTGGCCTTGAGACTGGGACGAATTGGACGTTGTTAGAGATATATCTTATATACTCAATCGTCAAGGTCATCAAGGATTATGTTTTTAATGAGGAAGTTAGTGTTGTTATTTATGCAATTTAGCTTTAAGTCTAAGCACATAACTGGCATTGATAATGGTATAGCGGATGCTATTTCTCGTAAACAGTGGCAAAGATTCCGTCGGTTAGCTCCAACGGCAAACAAGATTCCGGATCCAGTCCCAGCGGCATTTCACAGTCTCTTATCCAGAGTAAAATTTCTCGACTGTTGACAGCATCAAATTCCTGCAGCACTTCAGCAACATACAAAATGGGTCTTGTAGATTTCAATAAGTTTAGGGGTATAGCAGACTCTACTAATATATGACCCCCGGTAGAACAGATAGTTAGCGTCATTGCTTACCTATCGCTTGAAGGTTATGTAGAGTCTCCTGCTAGAGCTCATGTTACTGCAATTGGATATGAACGCAAAATTCAGGGATTTGACGATTCTACTGATAGATTTATTGTTTCCAAGATGTTAGAGGGTTTCAAGCGGCTTATGGCAAATGGGGATACCAGAAGGCCAATAACGGAGAAAATTCTTACAAACTTGATTTGTACATTAGATACTGTGTGTTCTAGTTTTTACGAGGCCAAATTGTAGAAAGCTGCATTCACATTAGCCTTCTTTGCATTCTTGCGAGTTGAGGAATTTGCTTTATCCAAGGGAAATAATTAGAACATAATTTTGGGAGTTAATGATGTAAGCATACTGAATCATCTATTGACACTGCGTCTTATTTGTTCTATAACTGACCAGTTAAGGAGAGGCGTCACAAGTGTGTTGAATATGCAGGGCTCGAGTCCAGTGCAAGCTATGGCTGATTTCTTGCAGGTGCGTCCACCATTTTCGGGACCTTTATTTTGTCATTTTGAAGGGAAACCACTAACAAGATACCAATTTCCTGCAGATTTAGACAAAGCTATAGTAGCTATTGGCCTGGGGAGCAGGTATTTTAAGTATCATTCTTTAAGGATAGGGGCAGCCACAGCCGCTTCAGATAAGGGTTTTTTCAGATGATGATATTAAAATGGCTGGCAGATGGAAGTCTTCGGCATTTAAAACATATATTACATCCCCACTCACTCCTATAATCCCCTCATCTTAGTTTTCATCTTTTTGTTTTCAGGTTTTACAGGTTCTGTCCAACCAGACAGAATATCAGTATGGATAGTCTGCTCATCCATTATAAAAAGGGCTTCAATAGCTGCCAGAAGCAAACCGGGGGTCTACACCAAAGAGGAATAGACTTTTGGGGGGAGGGATATGGTGGTCTTAAATCTACACTACTTGTTACAAGAGTTAGACACTTGGCCACTTCAGAGGATCATCCTAGGTATTTGGGGATCCTTTGTGGGGTCAATGATTTGGGTCAAATTAAATTAAAGAGTTTATTATACAGGATTAAGTTTGACATTCAATTACTTGCAAGCATCTTCTCGCGCGCTACAATTATTTGGTCTTTTCTTCTCCCCCGAGTTTATTGGAGGCATTCACAAAACATTAGGGCGTTGGAGCAAGGTAGGAATAGGGTGAATAGATGGGCAGCAAGGCAGGTGTTTCATTGCGGAGGAAAATTTTTGATTCATCCCCAATTTATAGGTAAACCGACACAACACTTTCATGCGGATGGGACTCATTTATCTCCCCTTGGAAATGATATATTTCTTAATAATATTCAAGGGGCACTTGAATATTTTACAAATGGGGGTGGAAACAATCAGTCTCCTGTTGCTTGAATTAGGACCGAACTGCAGACAAGTAGTTAGTTAGGATAGGGGCCTCTTTGGCACAGCGGTCACCTTGTATGAACTTGAAAGGTTCCTACCCCCACCATGTGAATGCAGTATACCCAGCATGCTACTTGCCGTTTCGGACAACATTTGCCGTTTCGGACAACACTTGCCGTTTCGGACGACGCATAATAATGTTGGTTGTTGTTGAGGGTGAGTCCGGTTGTTCGGCGGCCCTGCATATGTTGATTAAATGATTATAACCAATGTGGCCAATATCGTCCAAACATAATACATTTCTTAACATATATTTGGTGTTTTTCATTAAATTCAAAACCTTCTGAAATTGTAAACAGGAACTATGCACTAATGACATTGCTGCTAAAACAATCGGATTTATTGCAACCAGTCTTTGATAAATAAATTTTAGAGAGAGAGAGAGAGAGAGAGAGAGAGAGAGAGAGAGAGAGAGAGAAAGAGAGAATAGGGAGAGAGAGAGTTCACTTTGAAAATACATGAGGATATGAACTGCAACGCTTCACGCTAGCATCTTTCATTTACTTTGTACATTTCGAAAATGAATTTATTATAATAGACACTGAATATAAACAATGAATTCTTACACACACACACACGCATATATATATATATATATATATATATATATATATATATATAGAAAATAGTATAATATACATACCACAAAGCCGATTGAGTAGTATATACTAGACTAGTTTCTTCATTTGTTCAGGAGTATTACTTTTTTTTTCAGGAGTAATCCCGTGGGGATCCGGGTTGTTAGAATAGATCCTCGGTATCCCTTGCTTGTCGTAAGAGGCGACTAAATGGGGCGGTCCTTCGGCATGAGACCGCAAAAAGCGAGGTCCCGTGTCACAGCAGGTGTGGCACATAAAAGATCCCTCCCTGCTCAACGGCCATAAGCGCCGAGCATAGGCCTAAATTTGCAGATTTTCTAGCGGTACGTTGAACAATATTTGATCAATCAATCATTTCTTCAAGAGTATACTGGATATTGCTTAGTTACACATATACACTGGGATTACAAAGTGGTATCATAAAGTAAAAAAAAGCTTTATGATATCACTTTGTATTCGCTCTGTGTAGCAATATTCAGTATACTCCTGAAGAATCGAATTACGTAGTTGCCGAGTAAATACTCAATCGGCTTTGTGATATTATATATATGTGAAAATCCAAGAGGTTAAAAATGTACGTTTAATGTATTGAGCACAATGTATACAGATAAATACATAAATATCGTAGTGAGATTAGGATAAGAATATTTCAGGGAGGGCAAATATCATTTGGTGCGATCCATTGACAGATTCGTGATCCGTAGATCCCGTGCCTTCGGGCACAGAATCCCTGAAAGAAGTTACAGTTGTATTCCTTTTTAGTGATCAGGCACCTGTCATTAGCGGGAGTCGTGCTGTCTGGAAGTGGTTGTTGTGGAAGGTCAATTTCAATCTAGAAAAGGTTAGATTATGTACGGATATGAAAAGAAAATCATAACATTATGTCATGTAATCAATTCTTTTATGCAAATGTGAAATAATCCTTTAAATAAATATATGCGTTGACCATATATTTAATACTAACACACAGTATATTTAGTACTAATAGGCATATTTATCGATTAGATGGATTAAATGATTATATTTGTGATGGTAAACCTAGATATCGATATACATTATAGAATGATGTAAAGGAATGCGGTTAGAATAATATGGACATTTTAGTGTCCAATTCAAATGTTTTAAAGCAAATAACATACCTCACAAATGTTATAAAACAAATAACATACCTCACATGAGCAGTCATATTTCTTAATTCTGTTCAGATTAGTGACACTCAGATCGTGCTGTTTAAATATCTCAGGTCTGTAGGTGGAGGGGTCATATACAGAAGCTGTACAATGGAGGCCAAATTTTAGATTTACAATCAAAATATCGAATAGAAAAAAAATGTAAAAATGCATTACCCTGAGACACACAGGAAATATTTTGTACGGGAATATAATGCAGATGAGATGCAAAATATTTTGTGTATACATATTTTTATACTTACCATATAAGATATACTCTTGGTTGCGATTGAGCCTTGTGGGTCCACATGAATTGAGTTTCCCTTTTCCGTAAACAGTGGTCAAGCTCCCTGGGATCCCAAGCTGTCCCTGTAATTTTACAAATATACAATTAGGCAAGACCCTGTTCTTGCGTAAGATCAGTTTTTTAAATAGAGACAGGGAACTGACAAATAAGCTGTTATTAAAAGGGTTTCAACAGTATCGTTTAAAGTCAGCATTTCGCAGATTCGGTCGTGATAGCGATGTAAATATGAAGATAACTAACAGTATTCAATCTCGCAATTCTCACAGAAGGTACAAATCAGAGAGATGGGGAAACACGGACCCCTGGACATACCAGAAGTGGTATCAGGTGCCTTGGAGGAGTAAGCATCCCCTATCAACCCATCACACCAGCCGTGAGCCTCATATCGTGATCAGGAAAACGGAGTAATATCCGCGGTCAGACAGCATTCGACCTATTGGAAGGTTGTACTGGCAAACTAGATTATTATAACGACCACAAAATTTGCAAAATACTGATTTTAGACGAGACTGTGAAAACCCCTGTAACATCAACTTCATTTTCAGTATCCTGCTTCTATTTGAAAACTGATCATATGCAGAACAAGCTCTTACGTATCGAATCATTTGGGATATATAAAAACCATAAGTAGATGATAATGAAATATTTCTATTTAGATCATCCCGTTTGTCAAAAAGATGAGTTGTTAGTTTGCCGTCCGCATCTATTTTCAATAAAATATCTATGTGCGAAGCCGATGTGGAAGACTCTGTGGTGTGTTTTATTTCAAGTTCACTGGGATATATCGTACCAACATATGGATGACAATGATCATTGTTAATAGACAAAATCATCTCAAGCGGGACGTTAAACAATCAATCAACCAATCGATCGATAAAACGTGGTAGATATCTATTTTGCCAATGCAACCTATCATTGGTTTAAATGCTGTTTGACGTTTTTCATACCAAGTCTTTACACAACAATTTCGAGTAATGATCACTCCGTTTTCCAGATCATGATATAGGGCTCATATGCATGAATGGTTTGACCGATCGAGAGGGGATGCTTACTCCTCCTAGGCACCAGATACGTTCTTCATTGGTGCTATGGAATTGATCACTTTCATTATATTGATGTTTTCAAGAAGCAGATTCGGAAAACTCTGAGGGTTTCTTTTCTTTAGGATTCACATAGATGAAAAGGGCAAGAAAAAGATATATCACATCGACTTTTGAATAAAAATGAAAATTGTAAAGAGGTAAAAGATTCTCATTATATCCAACTGTCGCTTTGAAGGTCGTAGCAAGATATTATTTCTTCTCGTGATAAACATTTCAATGAATTCTATCCTATAAGGATACAAAAGGGTCAGGTAATAATGGCACAAATTTATGCCCATCAGAATTCCAACAGATTTTTTGGGAGATGTGATCTCCCCTCAGATACGTAAAGTTTGTCAATTTGTATAATTTTCTGATATCAGCTTCAGAGTACATGTTCGCAAGATGAAAGTGATATTTAACAAAATATTTTTTAACAACTGATCACAAGATAAGAATATTCCCGTGTTGCATTTTTATCGTCACTAATGAGGATTACTGCCATTATGTACGACTATTTCTGCAGTTGTAATGCTATATCCCACGGTATATTGATGTGTATGCTGTCCGTGAAGACCTGTCGTCACCTCCTCCATTATGTAGGGGTTGACACCCAGACCTCAAATAAGCAATTCCAGCACCATAAGCACTTTTAAGGTACATGATCCCACCTCAGGTTTATCCAGGAGTCCGTGCTTTCCCAATGTTTAATCTTATATTTCTTATAGGAGTTATAAGATTGATCATTCTTCGTTATCTTCACCTTTTTGTGTAATATATGCCACTCGTGTCAGCTGGATTCAACCAGCAGAAGATGGGAAAATGTTACGACAGATGTTTAGTACTTCGACAATGTCCACTCATCAGCTCAGTTATTTTATTTCATTCATTACTTTTCTGTTGTCAATATGTGTCTATGATTACACCCGAGATTTGCGATGCTTTGCAATAATTCATACTTTAAGAATATAATATCTCAGTTTACAGGTAGAACAGTAAGGATATAGAATAAAACTTACCCTAATATTTGAAGTTAGTTGAATTTGGAAAACTGACTCAATATTCGTTTCTCGAGAAAATCGAACAAAGCCGGTAAATACTAAATCGAAAAGAATATGAGAAAATCAGATGTTAAGTAAAATTATATCAATTTTCGTTTATACTTTTATCAGATTGTCTTTCATAAAGATGACTGAACATCACTTACCATATTGAGCAGCGCAGTATTGTGACTGGTCGTGGCCTATAATCGAGGAACATCCAAAAACCGAACTGATAAAAGATAAAATGCAAAAAGCGATGACAACTGTCATGATTGTGTTTCTGATTCAAATGCGGAATTAAGTCTGATAAAAATGCTACCAGGATCTTTTTATATATGTAGGATAACCTGTATGTTGCGAAATTAATTTCCAAAAATTCAGTTTTAAAGTAGGGTCATGTCCACGAAGCAAGGAAATGTTATGTTAAACAGGCAATTATCGTTTTGACGTAGGTAATGCATGTACATTGACAACGGTGTACGGTGAGCCATTTCAATGTGAAACAACCAACTTGTAAATACTCATTGCACTCATATATTGACTGCATCAACATTTTATATTTTACATACACAAATTTAGAAGGCATGAAAAACTAACAGTATGCAATCTCGTAATTCCTATAGAAAATACAAATCAGAGAGATGGACAAACACGTACATCTGGTCATACCAGAGGTGGGATCAGGTGCCTACGAGGGGTAAGCATCCCCTGTCAATCGGTCACACCCGCCGTGAGCCCTATATTCTGATCAGGTAGCGGAAGGTCAGTGGTTAGAGCGTTCGCTTCGTAACCGGGAGGTCGTGAGTTCGAGTCCCTCTCGTGCGATGGCCGCTTCAAACCTTCGCCAAACGCTCGGCATTTAGAAGTGAGAATCACGGATATTTCCTTAAAAACGGAGGTGCCTTGTCACGGTAGGCACTTTTAAGAACCCTCACTGCTACGGCCCTGAGCGCTAATCATAGGTCTAAATTTGTGGTACTTCACTTACAGCTGGTGACGTCTCAATATGAGTGCAAAATTCTCAACTGGACTTAAAAACAAACAAACAATCCGATCAGGTAAACGGAGCAATTATAGAGCAATTATTTTTCCTATATAATAGCAATTATATAATGATTCCTCACAAAATGTAGCCATTCTGTTATTGTACTTGTTTTTAAAAATTATTGATTCCTGGTCACGCTCTTTTCACGTCAGAGGACTTAGGAATTGTCATTGTCGTATAGTGAAAATCCGATGAGTGAATTATATACTCTATATGGAAGCCTTCACAGAATGATATTAAGAGGAATTAGTGAAAGCCGTGCAAGAGTAATTCTGTAAGTTGAAAGCAATTGTTGCAGAAAACGAGTTCTCACAAGAAATGTCTGATACAAGGAAAGAGTGAAAGTCTTCTATGTAATGGACGCCATTACAGAATAATGAACTTTGATAATTGGGTTCAATTTCTTTGACAGCATACTTTATTGTTGTTTTTTTTTTGTTTTGTTTTTCTTTCTTTCTGTGTGTGTGTGTGTGTGTGTGTGTGCGCGTGTGTGTGTGTGTGTGTGTGTGTGTGTGTGTGTGTGTATGTGTTTTCTTTCTTCTTTTATTTTTTATAAACAGATCGACGAATTACCAGAAACGCATATATAGCACAGAAACACAGAAAAAAGATTGGATGTAATAAGTAAACAGGGGGTGTTAACTACTCCTAGGCACTCGATCCCGTCTTTAGTGTTTTTGTGGCCCGTGCATGCCCTACATATGCACTGTGTACTGCCTAAGGATGCTATTCAATTTATTGCCAAGATATAATTACCTATCGTTGTGACTAGACACCGCTCCCATAGAATACAAATCAAACAATTGTTTTGTAGGTGTACAATTTTAAAACAACTGATGTAATTATTTAAATCGACAAAGGTTGGACACGTTAAAGAGAAATAAAGGTGCAGTGTATTTAAACTCACGGGGCATTACATAATTTAAATATTTGAAGACATAACACATTAAATTTTGAAAGGATAATTTCACTTTCGTGTACTTCATATCTGCTTTATTTGGATTTCCCTCGAAAATCATTACCTTTGGATAATTAACATTAAATATGAATATACAAGTATGGATAATTAATTGATTTAAACGGCGATGACCATTTCGGTATAGAAATGACTTGAGAAATTTGCATTGGTTTCCTTAAACATCTATAAAATATGAGATCGCATGTACTTTTAAGATTGTGTATATATACTCTCTCAAAAAAGAAACGCAACATGGGATAAATATTTTAAAAAGTTGTTTTTTTGATAAAAATAAATGTGTTTGAATATAAAAAATATATGATTCAATAAATTTAAATCCCAATTGAAGAATTGACACTGAGTTCATTTAAATGCATTCAACCATGAGCGGCTTAGGACAATTGGCGTGACATGCCATCGGTACATCGTGTACACAAACCCGCACGACTTTCACGTGTAAATCATGGGTAATTCCAAAGCGGGTACTTTGGGTATAAAAACTCGGTATTTCTTTTCATAAGCGCAGTCGTTAAATTAAATCCTGACGAGGTGACACTATGCCGAGGTTAGACGCTGCTACCCGGAATATCGCTATCGGACGAATCCTGGCCGGTGAATCCCAGAATGTTGTTGCTAGAGGTTACAACGTCCATCGCAGCACGATTTCCCGTCTCTGGCAACGATACCAGCAGCAGGGTACTACTGATGACCGCCCTCGTTCTGGCCGACCACGGGTCACCAATGCCGCACAGGATCGATACATCCGGTTTCTCCATCTACGGAACAGGACCTTTGCTGCTACATTAACACCTAATCGCATCCCTGGTTTACGCAGAATTTCCGTACAGACGGTACGAAATCGACTCCGTGCTCATGGATTGCGCGCCAGACGACCGTACGTTGGAGCCACTTTGAGGAATCGACACCGCCAAGCAAGGGTCAGATGGTGTAATACGGTTCGTATTTGGAACTTACAAAACTGGAGAAGAGTGTGGTTTAGCGATGAGTCGCGGTTTCAGTTGGAGAAAAGAGATGGTCGCATCAGGGTCTATAGACGCCGAAATGAACGTTTCGCGCAGAATTGTGTCGTTGAAGTGGACAATTTCGGTGGAGGTAGTGTAATGATGTGGGCAGCTATCTCCTACGCCAGAAATACACAGCTCGTGCACATTCCAGGCAACTTAAACGCTGTTCGGTATCGTGACGAGATTCTGAGGCCGCACTTATTGCCAGCTATGAACGTCAGAAGGGAGGTGTTTCAGCACGATAATGCCCGTCCGCACACGGCACGCATCACTACTGAATTTTTAGACCAACAGAACGTTAATGTGATGCGTTGGCCGGCCCGTTCTCCGGATCTGAATCCGATAGAGCATCTGTGGGATGAATTGGACCGTCGTGTGCGCCAACGTCAACCAGCGCCGCAAAACCTTCGTCAACTTGAGCAGGCACCCCAGCAGGAATGGCAGACAATACCACAAGCCCGTGTGAGAACTTCAATCGCGTCCATGCCGAGACGAATTACAGCTGTGTTACAGGCTAATGGGGGACACAACAGATATTGACTCTCGAACTGTGATAACTGATCGTTATGTGATAACGGGGTCCATTTTTGACATAAGTGAACGTTGGACAATAATTGTGCCACGTTTCATGTTTCTATCTATCTTATTTATTTGATAAATGATTATTGAAATATGTGAAGTAAATGCTATTATTTTCTATGTTGCGTTTCTTTTTTGAGAGAGTATATAATGTCAGAATAGTGAGGTCGGATCACTCGCCGTTATCGTCAATATTTTCATACATGGAAAAATATATTAATGCAGTAATATTATTCATTTAGAATAATGGCACTGCACAGCAAAATGTCCAAGGATAAAAACAAATTCATGCCTTACTTTTCACCGATATGTAGCTAAACACCTGTGCTTTTGGGGAACACAGATTACAATGAATAGAATATAATGATCAGTGTTGAATACTGTTGATTCATATTGTATAGAGGATAAACCACGAGAAGAACCCATAAAAAGTTACTAACCCGATCTGTCTTGGAGGTTACAAACTGGAAAACGTTTCTTTGTATGATGTTTTACATCCCATTCATTTTTTTTTTCACTCATAAACACATAAACCCCGTGGGGATCCGGGTTGTTAGGGTAGATCCTCAGTACCCCTTACTTGTCGTAAGAGGCGACTAAATGGGGCGGTCCTTTGAAAGAGACCGCAAAAACCGAGGCCCCGTTTCACAGAATGTATGGCACGTAAAAGATCCATCCCTGCTTGAAGGCCATAAGCGCCGAGCATAGGTCTAAATTTGCAGCCCTTCACCCGCAATGGTGACGTCTCCATATGAATGAAAGATTCTCGAGCGGAAAGTTAAACTATATTTAATCAATCAATCAATTCACTCAAAAAAGACATAAAGACCTCGAACCGTGTGTAACGAAGTTTGACCTACACTTGTCACCTAGGTTGTAAAGGTTAGGATTCTTTGCAGTGCTATCTTCAACCCTGATATATGTAACGAAGAATATTGCCTGAGTTGAAAATTGATCAGGGGTGTATTTTTCAAAGTTGAATCTTGAACCGGGGGTGCTTCCTATCCGTGGAAAATTGAGACTTAAAGTCGTGAAATTGATACACGGGGCCATTTTCAACATCTCGGTAATATTTTTCGCTAATCTCTGATGGCCTCAACAAGTCCTTCAACTGACGGTTATTCTACGGATTTACTTCCTTCAGCTTCAAAATTTCATTTTTCCATAATTACAAATGTTTCTGATGTTGAAGATTTTTAATGAAGCTTGATCACACACCATCCCGATATTGTTCATCATTACACAATTATCTTATTTTCATATTGAGACATCGATTGTTTATGACAATCTTACTTATGACATCACTTTTTGAAAAAAAGAACAAAGAATAACCCACTTCACCCCCCCCCCCCAAAAAAAAAACACGAAAAAACGGTATTAACACTTCTGAATCACCAGCCGATTTCTTGTATATGCATACTCTTAAAACTTACAAGGGACCCGTGATACTTTAGTGAGTATTTTAAGTATCATTTCATTTACTATAGATTTTATACCCTAAAAATTACAAAAGGGATCCACCACCCCACCTCCGTATTCCCCTCTTCTTAACAAGATAAACAAGTGTCAAGGAGTTCATTGTTTGACTGTTTGGTAAACTAGGCAGTGAAAATCATAGAGAGATCACTTATAGCTGTTATAAATAAAAACGGTTTTCAAGATGGATATAGTTACTAACGACAATAATGATGATCCCATATATTTATGCAGGATTGCACAATCAGTTATAATTGTTACATTTTGGTTGGTGTTACAGAGGTTTGTACAGTATCGTCTACAACCAGCATTTCGCAAATTTTATGGTCTTTATAACGATCTAGTTTGCCAGTACAATTTCCATTACGTCAAATGCGGTCTGACGTGTTTCATACCAATAGTTAGGCCGTTTTGGCAAACTGATTCTGACTATGGACTATTCCATTTACCTGATTGGAATGTAGGGCTCACGGCGGGTGTGACCAGTCGACAGGGGGTGCTTACTCCTCCTAGGCACTTGGTCCCACCTTTGGTATGTCAAGGGGTCCATGTTTGTCCATTTGTCTGATTTGTATTTGCTACAGTAATTATGAGATTGAACACTGTTATTTATCTTAACCTTTACATTAGAACGATGCTAGAGTTTCTCATTGACAATATGTTCGTAGTCTTTGGTGATCAAGTCTTCGAACAGTCGGTGGAATTCCCATGGGCATAAATTGTGACCCTTTATTAGCTGATATGCTTTTATAGTCTTAAGAAGCAGAATTCATTCGAAAGCTTCTACATTTCAAGAATTTTGTTCCTGTGGCCTTCAATTTGACGTTTAGATATATCGATGACGTTTTATTTATTACCAATTATCATTTACTTTCATATATCTATTCAATATATCCCAGTGAACTTGAAATAAAAGACTCTTCCTCATCTGCTTCGTACTTTTATTTTATTGAAAATAGACACTGGCGACAAAATAACAATTCAATTTGATGACAAATGTAATGCTTTCAATTTCTCCAATCGTTAACTTCCTTTATCTATGTAGCAATATTCCATCATCACTTGCATATGGTGTTTACATCTCCGAACTGATTCGATACGCAAGCATTTGTGCAGCATTTGATCAGTTTTTAAATTGAGGCAGTCTAGTGACAAACATGGCGATGTTACAATGGTTTGTACAGTCTCGTCTAAACCCAGTATTTCGCAAATTTTATGGTCGTTATAAGATCGAGTATGTCAGCACGAACTCCCATTAGGTCAAAATGCTGTCCTGATCATGGTGTAGGGCTCATGGCGAGTGTGACCGGCCGACAGGTGTTGTTTACTCCTCTTAGTTAGCTAACCACACATCTGATATATCCAAGGATCCGTGTTTGGTCATATATGTGATTTGCATTACGAAGTTGCATACTGTGTTTCTCTTAGACTTTTCACTCACTTTCACTTTACGTCAACAGACAGTTAGGTCCACTACATATTCGCACAAAACTTTACCCTGTTCCATTTATAGTTTTGAATACGTTAAAGGAACCAAAAGTAGTCCATATGTGGATTTTGCAGCACAAGAATTCAGACTTAATTCTTTGATTACGTTGTCCATCACAGGCTTTTTAAACCACCGCGGGTTTTGGATGATATTACTCAAGCCGCTTGTTCCGTAAATTAAAATTAAAATTAAAATTTACTAACAAAGGAATTGATGCCGTCAACATAAGCAACATTCCTCATCAGTTTTATATTCCAGAACATTTCAAGTTCACGTCTACTCTTTGTATTTTCTTCACTATTGCATCAAACGTTTTTTTTTTAACTACAAACAAACTTTACAGTGCCTAAATATAGACCATCTTGTGCACACACAAAAAAAGAACTTGCGTGATTTTTGTTCTTCGTCTTTTTTTACCTATATTCCAGCTGGACACGTCATTACTGGCAATGTTGGTATAGTTAAAAATGAAGACTTAAAATCACTTATTTTAGAAGGTCCTAAATTCCAAGAATCTCGGTCTTGTAAACCAACTTAGCATTAATTACACATTTAATCGCACTTATACTCCAACTGCCTTTTCAAAAGAGAAACTTCTTCAAAACTGTGCTTCAGTTTTAAACACATTTAATATCCAAGTCAATGGAGTGAATGGATATGAGCTACAGTACGTACAGTAGAGTCCCAAACTTTACAAACAACCCTTACAAAGATACATTGCTGGATCCAGTAAATGTTCTACCAGCCCCTATCTTTGCTCCTCATGAAAATATTAACCGCTGTAAAGGAGAAACGTCAAACGTACTGTGCCACTACACATGCCTGAGGTAGTGCAAATCAATTGTGGATTCTTAAAATTTTCAAAAAAACCTTTCAGCAAATTTGAAATCTCAAAATTTTTCTCAAATCATCAACATTAAAGCCAAAAGTCTAGAACTTTGAAAATCAGGCTTTTATTATAAAATTCCACCTTCAATAAAGATGCGAAAACCAATAATGGAAACCAAATGGTCAAATGAATTCAATAAAACAAATGAGCAATGGAAAAATAGATACACGGCTAATATATGTATTAGATCAGCAAATAGCAGAATTTAATTTTAAACTTTAACATAATCAGTTAAATTGCAACAATAATGTAAATAAATGGAATAAAGAAGTAGCAAAAAATTGTACAAATTGCAAGCACGTAGAATATTTTGAAAATTTACTATTTGGATGTTCAGAATTAAAAATATTATGGGGAAAATATCTGAAGTAATGAATTTTAATTTATCACGGACAACAATTGTTGTAGTATTTTTCAATGAATTCACCAATAAAACAAAAAAATATTAATAATGTTATACCAATTGTAGGATATAAAATATAAAGGTAAGAAATGAAATGTAGATTAAATAACGAAATTGCAAATACAAATGCGTTTTTATTCTTTTTGAAACCCTCATCATATCGGTATTACTTCATAACAAAAGGTGCAAGAAGCGTTAAATCCAATTGCACTATTTTAAAACTTGTAGCAGACCAAGTATGGTTTTTATTCCTTTATTTCAACAAAAGAAACAGAAATTATTTATTTGAGCGATAACAGCAATACTCGAAACAATATGTATACATTTTTATTAAATATATAACATAGCTATGTAAATTATACATTGA
Source organism: Ostrea denselamellosa (assembly GCA_024699665.1). Classification (NCBI taxonomy): domain Eukaryota; kingdom Metazoa; phylum Mollusca; class Bivalvia; order Ostreida; family Ostreidae; genus Ostrea; species Ostrea denselamellosa. Next base: position 4,334,384 of record JAMZEH010000068.1, on the reverse strand, counting down.
ATATAAATATGATAATATTATATTATGTGTAGACGTAAATCATTGTAAAAGAAACACACGTTCAAACATGTACTACACTATTTTCTATATGTTGAATATTTATTACTAACTTTATGCTGAACAAAATTACCGATCCGGGGAGCCCCTGATACCACAGGAATGATATATATAGATGTGCCCTGCTGAGATTTTACCTCATACGTTGTCGTATATTGTATAGAAATAATAAAACATGGATTTAAAAAAGCATTAAAGCGTATGATTTCACTGCACTTTGCACAACCATACATCACGATAAATTAACGACTAGACAGTTGCTTCCTCCACAAAAATGGAAGACGGAAATATTCTAGTGATCAGTAATCCAAAAACTTATTTTACTAAACACCACTCTGACTCCAAGCATCAGTACCCTGAATTTGATATTAAGAGTTCCCCATTCGAAGTGTGCTCCTTTGTTAGCTGACCTGTTTTTATATTCTGATGAAGAAGAATTCATTCAAAAGCTTCTACTTGAGATGCCAAAATGCCATTCAGATATGTCGACGATGGTTTAACTATTAACAATGATCATTTGCATTCATATGTCTATTTGATATATCCCAGTGAACTTGAAATAAAAGACAGCAAAGGGTCAACTACAACTACTTCATACTTAGATATTTTATTGAAAATAGATACTGGCGGCAAACTAACAACTGAACTTTCCATTAGACCAAATGTTGCCTGACGTGTTTCATACCAATTGTTAGGCAGTTCTTAGCACATTGCTTTTGACTACGAATTACTCCGTTTACCTGTTTAGGGTGTAGGTTTCACGGTGGGTGTGGCAGGTATACAGGGGATTACTCCTCCTAGGCACTTGATCCCACCTTTGGTATATCCAGGTGTCTGTGTGTGCCTATCTCTCTGATTTGTATTTTTATAGTAATTACGAGATTAAATACAGTTAGTAATCTACACTTTTACATTGATGTCATAAAGGTCAAGAAGAGGACTTCTTTAAAAGTAGCATCGGGACCCTTAAACATCGTTGTCAAAGGTGTATAGATACTGAGGCGATTACATTGAAAGATACTGCAATATGTCTGCAAAACTCAAATCCTTGCATATGAGGCTTAAGACATATCAAGCAGCCCTGGTATGCAAATATCGAATTAAAGTCCAAAGCAAGACATTTTTCTTTCTCATGTAGAAGCTTTTGAATAAGTTCATCCTGATCAGAAAATAGAGATAGGTCACCTAACAAAAGAGTTCTCATGGGAATTCCAGTAGACTGTTGGGAAACCCGATCAACATAAACTACAAAGATATTGTTAATGGGCAACTCCAGTATCTTTTTAATTTCAACTCCAGGGTACTTGTGTGTGGTATCAGATTGGTGTTATAAATCCTGATCAATAAGAATGAAAATATGTGTCCATTTACGTCTTGACTTCAATTTGCTTGCGCCTTTGGGTGATGACCTATACGTTAGACCCAGTGGGGATCCGGGTTGTTAGAATAGATCCTCAGTAACCCTAGCTTGTCATAAGAGGCGACTAAATGGGCGGTCCTTCGGATGAGACCGCAAAAACCAAGGCTCCATGTCACAGCAGGTGTTGCACGTTAAAGATCCCTCCCTCCTCAAAGGCCATAAGCACCGAGCATAGGCCTACATTTTGCAGCCATTCACCGGTAATGGTGACGTCTCCATATGAGTGAAAAATTCTCAAGCGGGACGTTAAACAATATATAATCAATCAAAAATATCATCTTAGCCTAACAACAATTTGGGTGGGTTTGTTAAGATGCAAGAAACAATTTGCGAAACCCGATTTTCTTAAATCTATAATACTTCACCAGTCTTACAAGTAATTTTCCTATTTAAAAGATCTAATCAGAAAAGGTGGAAGGGTTAACTAGATTTTGTAAGGATGAAAATGTGAAGCTAACGAACAGTGAACAAACCTTATATTTTCTATGAAAAAATCAATATTAAAAAAAATGAAGAATAGGGTAAACACGGTCCCTGCACACATCATAATTTGGAACATGTGCCTAGGAGGACAAAACATCCCCTGTTGACTGGTGACACCCAGAGTAAGCCCACTATCTTTATCATGTAAAAAGTGATTGCTCCTTCGTCAAGCGCTCGGCATTTAGAAGTGAGAATAGCGGGTCTTTTGAATATCGAATGGCGAAGTAAACAATGTGTAAATCGTAATCACAAATCCCCAAGACATATACAAGTTCGAGTGTAGGGCAACACGGACCTCCAACAAAGCGAAGGTAAGATCAGGTGCCATGCAGGAGTAAGCATCCTCTGCTGACCGGTCACACTCGCCGTGAGCCCTTAGTCGAAATTAGGTTTTTGTTGTTGTTTTTTTAATTTATAGTCGCCTGAGCAATTTTTCAGCTATCCGGCGACTGTCACTATTACCGGTGACGGGGCTGCAAATTTAGACCTATGCTTAGCACTAATGGCTTTCAGCAGTGAGGGTTCTTTTACGTGCCACACCTGCTGCGACACGGGACCTCCGTTTATAAGGTCCCATCCGAAAGACCCGTGACTCTCACTTCGTAATGCCGAGCTCTTGGCGAAGGAGCAATCACTACCTATTTTAACGTCTTAGGTTTGACGCGGCCGGCCCGAGCGGGGCTCGAACTCACGACCTTCCGTTCACGAGGCGAGAGCTCTACCACTGAGCCACCATGATCGGTCGAAATTAGGTAAACGGGATTATCCGTAGTCAAAGTTAGTATAAAAATGATAGTCTAACAAATGGTATGAAACAAATCATTCAGCATATGTCCCAGAGACACTTTGTAGTCGCAAACAAGGTAATTATAGCGACCGTAAAATTTGCGAAATGATGACTTCAAACAAGTTCGTTATAACCCTGCAACGTCATTTTTTTTTGTCAGTAGTTGACCTCGCTTTAAAAAATTCTCATACGCATGGCATGCTCTCGCGTATCGAATCAACTGGGAGATATACACACCATAAGCAGGCGAAAGTGGTATATTACTACGTAGATATGGAAAGTTGATGACCTTAAAACGGAGATTCCGTGTCTCGACAGGCGTTGGCACGTTAACGAACGCTCATTGCTACGGCCCTGAGCGCTAAACATAGATCTAAATTTGTAGTATTCACCTGCAGCTGATGATGTTTTATCATTAGTGAAAAAATCTCAATGGCACGTAAAACAAACAACTACTCTATCTGTCAGGTGAACATGGTAATTCGGTATTTAAAGAACATTCAACCTATTGTTCTGAAAAACGACAGACGGCATTCTTCCTAACGGCAGGTTATATTAGATCGTTATAAAGAACATACATGTAGGAATTACAAGATGCCGACTTTAAATGAGATTTTTAAAATCCCTATAACATGAAAAGGTGAAAATAACGAACAGTGATCAATCTCGCAACTCTTATAAGGAATACAAAAATAAGATTTGGGCAAATATATCAGAGGTAGGAACATGTGCCTAGGAGAAGTAAGCATTCCCTGTTGACCATTGACACATGCCTTTAGCCCTGTATCTTAATCATGTAATGAAAGAAACCGTAGTTAAAATCAGTGTGTAAAGAACGGTCTAATAATTAGTATGAAGCACGTCTGACAGCATTTGACCCCATTACAGGTTGTATTGTCAAACTAGATCGTTATAACGACCACTGTATTTGCGAAATACTGTCATAAAATTACATTAACTTATTTGTCAGTAATTTCATACAAAGAGCATACTCTTGTTAATTGAGTCAGTTTAGAGACATGCACATGGCATTCAGGTGACAATGGGACTTGTTTGATCAAATTGGGATGTTAGCGATGGAGAAGCTAAATCATCCCGTTTGTCATAAAGCTGAGTTTGACATTAACACACATGCTTCATAGAATATCCTGACGTTAATGATTCTATGACGGTGATAAATCTAATCGACATAACAATTAAAATTAGCATTATTAAGAAATAATGCATCGTCTTATTTCATTATAAACAGAATGAAGAATTAGCTGCTTTTTCCTTATGGATGTAACGTAGATAACTAACAGTATTCAATCTCGTAATTCCCATAACAAATACAAATCAGAGAGATGGGCAAACAAAGACCCCTGGACATACAAGAAGTGGGATCAGATGCCTAGGTGTAAGCATCCCCTGTCGACCGGTAACACCCGCCGTGGGCCCTACATCGCAGTCAGGTAAACGGAGTAGTCCGTAGTCAGAATCAGTGTGCCAAGGACGGCCTAACAATTAGTATGAAACATATCAGACAGCATTTGGTCTAATGGAAGATTGTACTGACAAACTAGATCGTTATAACGACCATAAAATTTACGAAATGCTGACTTTAGACAAGATACACTTATATACACTTACGTACAAGGTGAATTCACTTGAAAATAACTTGTATGCACAGTAATAACTTCCGCGTTATGTTTTCAAGGAGCTAAATAAGAGTGACATACTGTATATAAAACCTCAAAGTAAACACAACTAAGCTTAGGATTTTCTTTTACGTTAGATCATAGGGCTCAAAATCACAAAGCCTCTCACCTCTGTCGGCGCGTGTTCGAATCTCGGCAGTGGCGTTATGTGAGCAAGTTTGCCAGTTTACTTGCAGAAGGTCGGTGGTCTCTTCCCAGGTACATTGTATCTGGGTTCTCTCCTCTACCAAAAAACCTGGACGCCACCAGATAGCTGAAAAAATTGTTGAGTGTGGCGGAAAGCAATAAATAATCAATCAATCAATCAATCTTTTAAGTCTTGTTTAATCTATATATTTTTATACATAGAGTATCGAAAAATTGCGTACAGGCAGCATTGTCCTTAAGAGCAGAACTTCCGGTGGGAACTTCCTGTTTTCTTGTGAGTACATAGATGTGTTGAAACAAAGATTTGTTGTGTACAAGGATGCTAAGAAACATTTCTGTCATAGTGTTCATATCTTGGACGCAGATAGAATTACCTATAAATCTGTAGCAGTACCAGCCGTAACTTCCAGGTGAGTGAGTAGAACGCAAACAGGATACCAGTAACTAATAACAAAAAATTACACAAAATTACCACTGGATAATTCTACGACATTGTTGTTATAATTATTATATACTCTTTCTCCTGTTAATATTGAAACATTTTTGCATGCAAGTGAAAGATTCAATGCGCGAAAATTTAAGCAAGTTTCACAAAATTCCAGCAAATTTCTCTAATTGTAATGATAATGAACAGTGCCTTTTTAACATAAAGCAATTTTTAGCATTTGAACATTGATCAAAATCTTTATTTTTCCCACTCCTTTGTTGGCAGTTGATGCCTATTGAAATTGAGTGTAACTGTAGAACTGAAGTACATGGTTAATTATTGAGTGAATTCGTTCCACTCTAAACCTGTCACATATTGCAAGTACTCCTTTATGTCAGTAACACAGTAATTATTACGAATGTATGTGCTAAATGATAACAATAACCTTTCATGTTTCTCGTACAATTGATTTTTCCAATAACTGGATATGAATCTTGTGGTCAGGATTAATTTTCAAATTATGATTGTATGTATGCTCAAACATAAAACAAAAATACCTTGGAATAATTAGACTCTGTGTAAAATGATTCGAGTCTCATCCCAATGTTTTACTTTCATTATCTTTCATTGCGCCATTTTATACAACTTGTAAATAATGTTTTGTCTGGTGATCAAGGTGAAATGTTTAAACAGTACAAACTAATATCCTGATACGTTTCAGGAAAACTTTTTTTAAAATTACATCTCTAAAATAAAATTTTTAAGCGTCTCTAAATATTGCATAACTCACGTGATGCTAATGTATCAAACCAAAAACGATGTGAACGTATACTGACAGATATAAAAAACAAAAAACAAAAACAAAAAACAAAGAATAAAAATACAAACAAAACAAAAAACGCACCGAGGGGATGCGGGTTGTGAGAATAGGTCCTCAGTACCCCTGCTTGTCGTAAGAGGCGATTAAATGGAGCATTCCTTCGGATGAGACCGCAAATATCGAGGCCTTGTGTCACAGAAGGTGTGGCACGATAAAGATCCCTCCCTGCTCAAAGGCCATAAGCGCCGAGCATAGGCGTAAGTTTAGCAGCCCTTCACCGGTAATGGTGACGTCGCCGTATGAGTGAAAAATTCTCAAACTGGACGTTAAACGATCAATCAATCAATCAAAAAACAAACCCTGCATAAATTTCTATGATATTTATTAATACATTAATAATAGAAATTACTTCCTTGACCTGATCTCTTGCTAAGGTATCTTAAAGATAAGAAGTAGAACTCCTCCGATACTATAAACTTACATACCCAGCTTGTGAGGTATTTCATCTACTGCCTGTATAAATTAAATTAGGTCACATTGGCCTAATATGTTGACTAGACCCCGTAGATACCTCAAAGCTGTGCTGGATACCCTGTAATCCCTGTAATCCCTGTAATCCCTGGTAAGTTGCTGAGTAGGAGGTGGATGTGGTCCCAGCTATGAACTTGCGTTGAGCCCCCCGATGTAAACGCTACCAACTTGTTCAAGAAATTAACATTTTCTATGAATATTGACTGACCCTTGTCTTATTTAACCCTCTACAGCGCATTAACAATAGGTAGACGAAAAGTCGGTTTTGACGCAGAATTACAATTCCAGCGCACTCCCCAGTCCTGCACAGGCAATGGGACAATCCTCCAACAGACACTGGGACAATCCCCCTAACAGACATTAGGACACCCCCCCCCCAACAGACACAGGGACAATCCCCCTAACATACATTAGGACATCCCCCCCCCAACAGACACAGGGACAATCCCCCTAACAGACATTAGGACACCCCCCCCCAACAGACACAGGGACAATCTCCCCAACAGACACAGAGACAATCCCCCTAACAGATATTAGGACACCCCCCCCCCCCCCCCCCCCCCCAACAGACACTGGGACAATAACCTACGCACCCACAACAAATTCGAGATTTACATCTGTCCGCCACAAATTTTGGGATAACGTCCCCTCACGATAAATGATGTTTACACTTTGAACAAAGGTTGGGACAATTTCCCTACCATAAATTAGATAAATAACCTGTCCACCACAAGCGTTTTGACAATATCTCCCACAATGAATTTGACTATCCGCCCGAAACATTTGGAAAATTTCACCCCTCGATAATTTTGATGTGTATTTCTGTACGCTGCAGATGTTGGAACACTACCCCCTTATAATAAACAATATTGCATTATACTAAAATAATGAATGCATGAGAATGGGGGTTTGATTAAAGATCTTTGCCATAAATTGTCAACAAGTTTAACCAGGACATAAAATTTTTTTAAAATGATTGTGTAAGTCAGACAGTGGAAATCACTGGGTCACTGCAAGGAAAGATTGTAACCCTGCTCGGGAGGGTTACGGAAATATTTGCTGAGATAAAACCCGCGAAAAAATGTGACGTCATAATGGGAATAAGTATACATCAGTGAGTACACATATATAACGCATATCTTATTTTCAAATAAGTTTCATTCATTAACAAAATAAACTATACGGCTACTAAGACACAAAATACGAAATGTCGATTAAAAGTGCTGTTAAGTAATATGAGTCTTCTCAATATAACATAAACTGATGACGTCATAAATATGCGCATTTTGTGAAGTGTGTTATGTATCGACAAAATGTGAAGTATTTGATATATATATATATATATATATATATATATATATATATATATGTGTGTGTGTGTGTGTGTGTGTGTGTGTGTGTGTGTGTGTGTGTGTGTGTGTATGTATGTATGTATGTATGTATGTATGTATAATGGGATATATGGAATGTTTATATGAATTGATATTATGAAGGTATGTTAATTCAATTCATTGACGATTTGCTTAACGGAAACAAAGATTCGTTTGGCATGTCGATCCGATTTTTCTGTCACACTCTGAAATAAAACTGTTAAAGTAACACACTACCCAGCATATCAAAGCAACTGCTATTTGTAGATATTTCTAGAATGATACTTAAAGATTTGTGCCAGTGATGTTAGAATCATGTGAATATGAGCTATGTCGAGAGACTTTCTTTAAACGGTGGAAGTAAAGGGGGGGGGGGGGGGTTTAGTCAGAGATCCCATTTCCATTATTTCAAACAATAAATGACATGATTCTAGCTGTAATTCCCTGTGAATTCATTGTATTGGCCAACAGATTTTCATTTACGATACATTCTTAACCTTCGGGGCACTGTGTTACTTTTGATTTTTTATTAAGGACCTTTGATGTGCTATTTTTAGACTTTACGTGAGGACAGGTACATCAAGTCAAGGGAGGTAACCAAATACCTAAGTAAAACTCATTTGTTTATATGAGTAATACCTTTATAGGAGATCGAGTCTATCATTATAAATAGCGGCCAACAATGGAGCATACGTGATTTACCACCAAATTCTCATCAGATTGACCTTAACTTACCCGCCTCAGGATTGAATACTGTTAGTTAGTTTCACCTTTACGTAACCTGGGTTGAGTAAATTGGATAAATGGGTGCCATCCTGATGAAATAACTGAATCTCAGAACTTGTATTGTGATCAAGCATGTACAAAATGTCAACCTCTGTGACCATGGAGTTGTTTAGTCTGTTTACCCTTAAACATTTATGTTGATTTTGAGCTCATCCCTTAGAGAGGTTTGGTGCCAATAACAAGTAAAATTGACCAGATATATTTAGTCGTTGACCATAGTTCATTATATCTATATAAAGTACATTGTATCATGTTGGCGAGGCATTTTGGAGGGATCTCAGAAATTAGATCATTTAATGCAACATGACTCTGAAAGGAGTATGGAGGGGATGACATTGTTGACCATATCTGTGATGGTTTCTTCCACTTGATCCATCATCCAAATGCCATTAAGTGATTCTTCCTGGCAGGCCGGGGTCCCCAGGTCTAAGCGGCCAACCAACCCGGCCCAGCATGTTATAGATGGTTCAACGAACGCCTGTAATACGTGGTTATGATTAAACATGCAATAACGGATTTTAACAAGTGCGGGTATTGATGAACAATTACAAAGTAGCAACGTAACATAACAAATTAGCTTGCACAATTGTGCTAATGTAGGTAAAGTAAGTGGAATTAGAGATTGTTTGCGAAAAATAAATGTTTTCCAAACTCTCCAGATTGATCGTGCTACAAATAAGAAGTTTCCACTTAATGTACTGCGCTTCGTCGGGGATCTTGAGCATGAACATAGACATCTGAACTCTGAACTCTGCATAGCCGCATAGGAGAAGTGTTGACAAGCTAGTTTACACCATCCACCCCTTTTGGATCCACTATAATTTTAAGGGTATCACGAAGATCCCCCTGTCTCTACAATATGTACTTCTGCTAATGCATTAAAGTAGGTACTGTACAAAGTTTGAGCCTTCCGGGTAGCTATGTAGGGAGAGAAGTGTTCATAAGCTGTTATAACCTTCACCCCTCTTAGATTCACTATAACGTTTGGGAAAATGATTGTTTCCTCCCGTTCCAACAATATGGACCTCTAAAATTGGAAATTACGCATGATACAAAGTTTCAAATCAATCAGATCAGCCATATAAGATAAATGTTAACAAGCTATTTCACAATCGGTAAATTGTCGATTAGACCCTAAAAAATTGCTATGAAGCCGAAAAGGAGATAGGGACGCTAAGGTCCTGTTAGTACCTACTGGTGTAGATTGATTGATTGAATATTGTTTAACGTCCCGCTCGAGAATTTTTCACTTATATGGAGACGTCACCACTGCCTGTGAAGGGCTGCAAATTTAGGCCTATGCTTGGCGCTTATGGTTTTTGAGCAGGGAAGGATCTTTTACGTGTAACACCTGCTGTGACATGGGACCTCGGTTTTGTGCGGTCTCATCCGAAGGATCGCCCCAGTTAGTCGCCTCTTAAGACAAGCAAGGAGGTACTAAGGATCTAACCCGGATCCCCATGGGGATAGTGGTGTGGAAACCTTCTAAGGTTTTGGGCAAAATATAAATCTTTGTGGCATCTAAATAGCCCTAAGTTAATGAAGATGTGAACTCGCATTGATATACAGCTGGTCTGTTAAACGGAGCCTTGACACTTAAGCTAAATGTGAAACAGGTGGTCTACCAGGACGAGCCAATACTGAGCCAGTTCGTACTAGGTGCAAAAGAAATTAACTAGTAATGCTGGGTTATATGTCAAATGTGTGTTAGTTGATAATGCATTTTGCAAGAGTTTTAATGTTTTTCGTTAAATGCCGCACTGATGTTCGGGCAAGTCTGGTAGTGCCTGGTGTACCCAGTGTTGTAGCCAGGACCTCCGTGCTCATTTCCCACTGAAATTGACCCCAAATCCACCAACATCACTCGGCACCGTAAGTAAATAGCTGGATTGTATGATTTACGGATAATCCCCTTTACCTAATTTCGACTAAGGGCTCACGGCGGGTGTGACAGGTCAGCAGAGGATTCGTACTCCTCCATGGCACCTGATCCAACCTTCGCTTTGTCGGAGGTCCGTGTTGCCCTACACTCTAACTTGTATATGTCTTGGGGATTTATGATTACGATTTACACATTGTTTACTTCGCCATTCGATATTTCTAATCAACATAAATGAAAAGATTCTGATCAGGATGCAAAAGACACAAACAAAATAAAGAGGTGGTAGTACGGAAATGTCATTATTACAATATAATGAATTGTATTGCTGTGCTACTAGGCCCATTGGAATATAATCTAGGTGAATATCGGGATTTCCCGGACACCCATTGACCCAAGCATTGTAGACAAAATCCAAAAGTGAAATGTAGAAATAGAAATTTAGCCTTGTGTTGCTTCACAAGAAATAACTAGCATGCATTGATGTGTGACCTAACAAGCAAATTGATTTATTCAATAATTGCTTTAAAATTTAACTTGTGGTTGACCGATTCTGCATATTTGCAGAAGTGGCTATTGGCCTTGAAAGGGGGCGGGGTGTCGGTCGTCCACTCTAGATCAATAACATTCTAGCGGTGGCGGATGAGCGCATGCGACCTCCGATGTGGCTACAAGCGGGGTTGTGTATGTGTCCACCGGATGTCGACACCTGCTTGCCTCACTTGATCCGGTCATTTGTGGTCTGATTTTGTCGTTGGACGAGAAAGGACTGCTTGGCTGGTTATGCTAATGAATTTGATTGCTGGCAATGGATTGACAATATTTTTAACAATGTTCTCTATCAGATATTTTTAGGAGAATACCAACGTAACTCGTTCCGCGTTAGGCTGCTTTTAAGGTTGAGTAGCTCGTACTGGGATGGTTTCGTAAAATGTGCGAAGCAAGTTAGCCAATCTACAAAAATGTGGATTATTTGACATGCATCAAATAATCTTGATTAATTCCATAATCAGATAATCTTTTTTGATATGAGTCTAATATTTATTGATGTTATACGTTATTATTATTCCCTGGGAGGATACAAATGTAATAGAAATCAAGTAGAATGCGTTGAAAATGGGTTGGTTGAATGTATAATATTTAACGCCCACTCGACAATTCCTCACTCGTATGAAGACGTCGCTATTGCGTGTAAAGGGCTGCAAAATTTAGGCCTTTGCTGGCGTTATGGCCTTTGAGCAGGGAGGGATCATTATCGTGCCACACCTGCTGTGATAATGGACCTCGGTTTTGGTGGTTTCTTCCGAAGGACCGCCCCGTTTAGTCGCTTCGTGCTACAATAAAGACCTATTCTAACCCGGATCCCCACTGGTCTCGAACATATGATTGTAGTTGCTAATACTAGATATTTCCATCATTAGCATTGATAGCTGTGCGTAGGCGACATGTCATTGACTGCAAGACATTCCGAATGGTTCATGGAGAATGTTTAATCACCCTTTCAATTATGCCTTTCCAATTCGTTCTCATTTTGAGGATGACTCTGGCGAGTACACATACATAGCTATCTAGTACAGCCCACAAATATACAATCAGCAACCCTTTCTTTGACGCTATTCTACTGAATCCGTCACAGTGACACAATTATGAACATACAGTTTATGTACACGATGATAAACTCGAACTCTGCAGTCAACATCTATTTACAAAATTTAAATCTGGAGAACAAGAAACGTGTCGAGTTTTGGCGTTGGTTTATCCTCTGTCTGGTCAACTATACTCATAACTTCAATGATGCACTTTTAGATGTTACCCTTGGTATGGTCTTCTACAGCGAATCCCTAGATGATGTTTGAGAATAAGTGGACCTACTAATGATACCTAATCCTTTGCCTCTCCGTGGTGACATCCGTCATAAATACATACTGTTAGTGACGTTTTACAGTGCCTGTATGTACACGTGCTGTTACAAACAGTCGACCTGTTCATTTATTGATCCTATCTAACGACACCATTGCAACGCCTTGCTCATTATAGATAGATAGATTGATCGTTGTTTTCCGCCACACTCAACAAATTTTCAGTTATCTGGTGGTGTTCAGTTTTTATTGGTGCAGAAGAGAACCCAGTACAGGTACCCGGGAAGAGACCACCGACCTTCCGAAACTAAACTGGCAAACTTTCTCACATATATCGGAGCGAGCGAGATTCGAACCAGCGCCGACTAGAGGTGAGAGGCCTTGTGATTTTGAGCGCAATGCTCTACCACTCGGCCAAGGAGGCCCCCTGTTCATTATAGAAGAATGGACATTAAAACTTCTAGTGATTTCCCACTGACTAACGCCTTCTTCCAGAAGAACGCCGAATTGATTTCCCATTTCGTTGTTGAAAAACAGCAGTCTTACTTTTCATCTTTACTGTCGATTTTGCATATGATATCATCAGCAGATCTAAAATTGTTTAATCGTGATAAAATTCCTTTTTAACTTCCATTAATTTTGAATGACGACCAAAAATTCATATTGTGATTAAAGACCACAGATACGACAGGTAATATATGTAAAGGTGAAGATAACTAACAGTATTCAATCTCATTATTCCTATAACAAATACAAATCAGAGAGACTGGCAAATAATAATAATAAACACCATGATGAACGGGGAGTAAAGTTTGCAATAAATATTTCAAAAACATCATAAAATATTTGGAATGTAAATGTGCTGCATTTTTTAAGTCCGAGCATTGTGCTGAAATGTTAAAATCATCTATCATTATTGTTATTGTTATTCCTTGACTAGGAGTTCATCGGATCCATTGCCACATCAAAGCTAAAACCAGACAGAGAAGCTTTCTCCTCATCACACTGAATAACACTTTTATGATGGATGTAAAAGTATTTTGTAAGTGCGGTTTTATGCATGTTAAATCATTTTATATATATCAGATAGACACGTTTCTATTTGTTCAAGACTATTCTTTTTCATCTTTAAACAGGTTTTTCCCTGTGCGTATGTTCCTTTTTGATGGACAGGTAACTTTTTAAAAATATATTTATATTAATGATTATCTGATAGATAACAAATATTATTCAATCTAATAATTCCTATAGAAAATACAAATCAGAGAGATGGGCAAACACGGACCCCTGGGCATACCAGAGGTGGGATCAGGTGCCTAGGAGGGGTAAGCATCCTCTGTCGACAGATTACACCCGCCGTGAACCCTATATTTCGATCAGGTAAACGGAACAATCCGTAGTCAAAATCAGTGTGCCAAGAAAGGCCTAACAATTGGTATGAAGCACGTCAGATAGCATTTGACTTAATGGTAAATTGTACTGGCAAACTAGATCGTTATAACGACCATAAACTTTGCGAAATGCTTATTTTACACGAGACTGTATAAACCCCACTAACATCAACTTCTTTGGTAGTACCCCGCCTCGATTTAAAAACTGATTATATGCGTAATTCTTGCGTATCGAATCAGTTGGGAGATATAATGACCGTATGCAGATGATGATGGAATATTGCCACATAAATAAGGGAAATTGATGATGGAGAAATTGAAATCATCACGTTTGTCATTAAATTAAATTATTAATTTGCCGTCGACATCTATTTTCCCTAAGATATCTAAGTACGAAACAGAAGTGGAAGACTATGTGGTGTCTTTAATTTCAAGTTCGCTGGGATATATGGAATCGACATATAAATGAAAATGATCAACGTTAATAGACAAAACGTCTTCGTGATTATGATGTCACTGTAATCCGGTTTGTTAGAATAGATCCTCAGTACCCCTTGCTTGTCGTAAGAGGCGAGTAAATGGGGCGGTCCTTCGGATGAGACCGCAAAAACCGAGGTCCCGTGTCACAGCAGGTGTGGCACGTAAAAGATCTCTCCCTGCTCAAAGGCGATAAGCGCCGAGCATAGGCCTAAATTTGCAGCCCTTCACCGGCAATGGTGACGTCTCCCTATGAGTGAAAGATTCTCGAGCGGGACGTTAAACAATATTTAATCAATCAATCAATAAAGGAAAAGGCTGTGAATCTAGCAATAATTGAGAATGACAGTAAAGTAAAACATGCACTTTCATATTCATTACGCAATGTTTAAATTACGCTTTTGTTATAAGTGAAGAAAAGAAAACATCAATGAGAAGAAATACCTGCAAAATATAGCATCGTTATTAACTTATGAAAAACATCTCCATAGCAACAAAGTCATCTACTAACCTTTCAGCAACTCAGGTTTTGTTAGACTATAAAATATGATTCAAAGAAGAATGTAACAAAATATATACTGGACAAAAAAAGTTAAGGATCATAATTTTGACCTCAAAAATTTTTATTAACCAAATAATTATTTTGACAAATTCTAACATGTATAGTTTCTCCAATGTGTCCTTAACACAATAGATTTACCTGGTTTCATATTGACGTCATAAGTGCACGATTTTTTCGCCCAAACACAAGCAAGGGGTCAAAATCAAAGTGTGCCAACGTGTATATTGAAATTGAAAAATTGTGATTTTCATTTTATTGTGGGTATTTATTGCTCTAATCGACTCTTAGGTGAACAATTATTGACATTAAAAGCCATGAGGCGCCATTTAACTGTTCTGGAAGCTGGTCAGGCAGTAGGTATGCTTCAAGCTGGCCAAGTCCAGAGAACTGTCTCTAGACATTTTAATGTGTCCCAAAGTGTGATTTCAAGGTTGTGGAATCGTTTTAGGCAGACAGGTAATGTTTCTGAGAGACCGAGATCAGGTCGTCCAAGGTCCACAACCGATCGCCAGCATCGCTATATGTCACTTATGGCTCGTAGACACAGGTTTCAGAGTGCTGTCCAACTCAATACTGACTTTCATGCAGCAAGTGGGGTGCGCATAACACCACAAACTCTCAGACAGAGACCTCATGCTGCTAACCTTCGCGCTCATCGACCTGCTGTTCGTCCCATTTTGAGGAGAAGACATCGTGTAGCACGACTCAATTGGGCTCAAAATCACATAAACTGGCAACTGCGTCATTGGACGCCTTGTGACAGACGAGTCACGGTTCTGCGTGGACTTTCATGACGGTCGTAGGCGTGTATGGCGCATGAGTGGAGAGCGGTACGCTGATTGCTGTGTAGCAGAGCATGATCGTTTTGGAGGTGTCTCTGTGATGATTTGGGCCGGAATTAGTATTGGAGGATGCACTGACTTTCACGTGATTAATGGCAATCTTACCGGTGCAATTTACAGGGTCGAGATACTGCATCCAATTGTGAGACCTTATGCGGGACCTATAGGTAACGACTTTGTGTTAATGCTTGATAATGCTCGTCCCCACAGAGCACGTATAGTGACAGACTACCTTGCTACAGATACAATTGAACGTATGTATTGGCCGAGTTGTTCTCCGGATTTACATCCAATAGAACATGCCTGGAACATGTTGCAGCAAGCTGTTTCCAGACGCCCTTTACTTCCAACAAACCGCCAGGAGCTTACGTTAGCTTTACAGCAGGAATGGGCAAGGTTGCCACAAATTGCCTTCCGCAGGCTCATCAGAAGTATGCAGAGGCGTTGTCGTGCCGTTATACAGGCTCAGGGTGGACATACACCCTATTGATATTGCCTTTATAAAGATTCAATCATTTGTAATGAAATTTGTTATTGTTGCTCATACCGATTTTCAAACTGTTTTGGGGGGTTACCTGACATTGGTTGCTCTGGCTGCTTAACGTATTGATGAATTTGTAAAAACAGGTTTAAAATGTATTTTTCGATTGTCGTTGAACATTTTAAGTATATATTTAACATAATTTATTTGGTTTTGTTATGAATAAAATCATTCTGAAATCATGATCCTTAACTTTGTTTGTCCAGTATATATGTGCCTCAAATTCAATTCCTAACATTATAGGCCACCCGAATTACTCAAATGGCCTACTGGAATTGTCCTTCGTTGCCTGCAGTCCTGTAGATGTGTATTGACATCTGTATTTTTCATCAAATTTGGCATGGAACGTCTTTAGGTCAACAGCCGCCGGATAGCTGAAAAATTGCTCAGGCGGCTATAAACAAACAAACAAACAAACAAATCTTTAGGTCAAGACAAACTTAATTTGTGGCTTTTATGATTATTGCTTCCTTGGGAATAATGCAATCTTTATCTGGTACATTTATCAGACATACTTTATTTATAATCTTCATGAGCTACGAAGCGATACCTTTACGACATTTCTTAAAGGTTGATCCTTGCGTCAGATATTATGAATTTTTATGCCACTTGAACCAGATGGTATGGCGTTTAGGTAATGGTCAACAGATAAAAAAAATACCTTTATATCTTTAAAAATAGTTTTCTTTATTGACAGGATGACTTGATGACTTAGGATGACTTTGCTCGTCCTTGGATTATAAGTTCTGGTGAAAGAGCAGATTGCAATTTGAATGAAAATACTTGAATTCCTAACAATATCCTTCATTGCTGTATAATTTGCACGGAACAAAATCTGCGGACACTCATAAAGAGCATGAAACCGTCCACTAAAAATTTGATATTTATTACCCCAGGGTAAAAACCAAGTCAGGCTGACTAATGAATTGATTAATAGATTGAACGGAAGAAACATGTAATTATCAGAGTCACTCATTTGTGATGCGATTCACTGGTTTGTATATCGGAAATTGGTAAACAAAAATGCCTAATATAGTCTTTACGCGGATATGATTCACTATTGGTTTATTACATACTATGATGACAACAGTCGGTAAACAAAATCCTACCGGGGCTACATATTGAGAATTTCTAAAATGGAATCATTAGGAAAAAATGGATAATAAGATATTGATAACTAGATTTTTCCACTACTTACAGATCACTAGAAGATGAAATAATTAATGTCTTGGAAAATGTCAACGGAAATATAACACAGACCCTGAAAATTTGGAAAAACTACAAGTCGCAGATATCGACTGTTGAATCTATATCTCATGAAATGCAGAATTGTCTTCGAGGTAAATACGAGGATTGTTCGATATGTTAAGATATCGTACAATACACATTACATATTGAACAACACTCGTATGTATACATTGTCACAATGATAATGTTTATATCATTTTTAAGGTTGATTATTCATTTTAGGGAAATAATATGCATAATATATAATCAATAACTTTTTATTTTAAAAAAAACAACACATTGAGGATCCTCTGATATATGTTGGAATTTTTCACGCTATATGAAATAAAGTACGTCTGATGCGTGTTAAGAATGTTATTTAATGAAGAAGAGTACAAAACATAGTAAAATAGTCCTTTAAATGACTTTGTCGTCAATTTTAAACATGGACTATAACGT
The DNA here is from genome assembly GCA_024699665.1 of Ostrea denselamellosa. Classification (NCBI taxonomy): domain Eukaryota; kingdom Metazoa; phylum Mollusca; class Bivalvia; order Ostreida; family Ostreidae; genus Ostrea; species Ostrea denselamellosa. Next base: position 4,316,622 of record JAMZEH010000068.1, on the reverse strand, counting down.
GTACACTAAATCACATATCTGTAATGAACTTGGGAATTCAATATATGATACCATTTGTTTACAATACACACGGTCTAAGTTGATGATTTGTTCTGCTCATTGTGAAGTATAAACTGTATAAGAATGTTCTATTGTAAAACAATTTCTCTTTTTTCAGATGATGTAAAATATTTTCATGAATATCACTTAAATGCGAATTCGTATTCCTTAACTACGGAGAATTCCAAGGAAAATAAATTCTTCAATGTCTGCTTCCATATGGAAAATGATAGCATTGGAGTAAAGCACCTAATTAAACTGTGCGTCTCAAGAATTCCCATTGCAAGTCTTCATCAAGAGAAGAACAAAGCTGCCGAATTGCTAGGTATAACGAACAACACTCTGGGGTATATACTGAAATGCACATCGGTGAATACGTCACTCATAACATCAACTTCTTCGAAAAATCAAATCAAAAAGGTATTTTGTAGAAGTCATTTTACATATACAAATAACATAGCCATATTTGACAAATTTTATATCTCTTCACTTTTAAACAAGTTTTACAGTAGTGTTTTAAAACAGAATATCGAATGGTGAAAAAGTCTAGATTTTAATTTATCGTGAGGAATTGTTGTATAAAGCGTGGAGAAATCATACGTTTTAATGCTGTCAATTTTAGAAAAATCCTGAGACTTTAAATTTTCCAAACGTTCCTAAGAGTTTTTGAGAATCCACATTTGATTGACAACACTTCTGGAATATGTAGTGGAACAGTATCTCTGAAGTTACTCTTTAATAGTTGTTAGCAGTTTAGTCAGTAATAAAGATAAAGGCTCGGTAAAACACTTACTGGAACCAGCAATGTATCTTTGTTCGTAAGGATTTTTATGTAATTTCGGAATCCAATAATTGTATGGTAATTCAAACTGATCCTGATTCTTAGGGATATCAAAAGTATTTAAAATTCAAAGATGATTATGAAGAACTTCATCCTTTGTAAGATTGCTCCGAGTATAAGTAGAATTCCCAGATGTTGAAGTAAATCCCAGTTCATTTAAAAGACATTTATGATAGTAACTTTTACAAACAAACACAGTATTATTATTTGCTTTACCCGCTGGGACTAGCAGAAAGTTTTCATGTCTACGTAACTCATTCGTCACTTCAGGTTTCTTAAAAACAGAAGGATAAATAGTGCGCATTTTCCCCATCAAATGGTGAATGCGGGATTTTAACAATTTTCGAATACTTTTGATCCACTCAGACAAAGTGTCAAGTTCCTCTCCCTCAGATTTCGTCCAACGTTTGGCATATTCTTGCACAGAATTCATGATAGCCATGAAATTATTACAAACAAGTTAATGCACGGTAACTAGTGGGTACCGACTATATCATTCATTTACGTGAGAGAGGCACAATTGACATCAACCATAGAAGTATGTAGTCTATGTTGTTTAAAGAACCCCTTCAGCGCAGCCAAAAACATGTCGTTTTCAAACCTCCTCTGGTCTTAAAATCGCCTGTTCTAGGGAAACAAAATCAGCTGATGATTTTGATAGTACATATATACTGTAAATATTCTTGATTTATATATTTTATTATATTACTTTATTTTGGATGATATTTCTTCCTGAACAAGTCTCCAGTTCCTTACACTCCAGTTTACTAACAAAGGAAATGATGTCGTCAAAGTAAGCAACATTCTTCGTCATAAAATGGTTGTATTCCAGGGTATTTCAAGTTCAAGTCTACGCCTTGTATTTCCTACAGATATATTCCACTATAGTATGCAAACTTTCAACTACAAACAAACCGGTCGCGGTAGCCCAGTGGTTAGAGCGTTCGCTTCGTAACCGGGAGGTCGTGAGTTCGAGTCCCGCTCGTGCCATGACTGCGTCAAACCTAAGACGAAAAATAAGTAGTGATTGCTCCTTCGCCAAACACGAGGCATTTAGAAGTGAGAATGACGGGTCTTTCGGATATGACGTTAAAAACGGCAGGCGTTGGTACGTTAAAGAACCCTCACTTCTACGACCCTAAGCGCTAAGCATAGGTCTGGATTCATGGTACTTCCCCTACAACTGGTGACGTCTCAATATGAGTGAACAATTCTCGACGGGACGTAAACCAAAGAAACAATCAAACGAAAAACAAACATTGCAGTGTCTAGATATAAACCATCTTATACTCAATCCACCGACATGTTCTTTTTCTTCTTCTATTAACTATTGTCCAGCTGAACATGTCATCACTGGCAATGTTGATATAGTTAAAAACGGAGACCTAAAATTACTTATTTCAAAAGGTCCTAAATTCAGAGAACCTCGGTCTTTCGATTGGTGACAATACGTCATGTCTGTTATGAATTTTCTCAACGATTATACCAGACGATAGGCTAAATCTGTAAAAAAAAAATTGTCGGAATGGATAAAAGGTAGAAGAGGTGTATTAAAATCCAGTATCAGACATGTCAAAACAAAAATGCGTACTATCTATCCTTCTATGTTTAATAAACCAGTAGTGATATAAGAGTTAGATAGGTTACATGAGGAATATGTTTTAATTCTAGGTGACAACGCTTGCAAAAAAATTTTTGTAAGTCTCATTATTACAAATGCTTTCTCAACAAACTTAGCATTAATTCCACATTTAGATATCCCACTTATAGGCCAACTGCCCTTTCAAAAGATGAAGAATTCTTCAAAATCACGCTTCAACTTTAAATATATTGAATATCCCTGTAAATGGAACGGATGGATATGCGTTACCGTACCTATACTGGATTCCAAAATTCCACAAAAAAACCTTAATGCATTTCTGGATCCAGTAAATTGTCTACCAAGCCTCTATATTTAAATTATTAACTGCTGTGAAAGAGAAACTTCAAACGGAATCCCCCACTACATTTGCCACAGGTATTGTAAATCAAATGTGTATTCTTAAAAATTCTAAATAACTATTAATGAATTTGAAATCTCAAAACTTCTCAAACTAACAACATTGAAATGTATGATTTTGCAACACTTTACGTGATCATGCCGTTTCTGTTGAGATATATAAACACCATATTCAGGTGATAATGGAATATTGTCAGTTAGATAAGAAATAGAAATCACCCCTTTTGTCATAAAGCTGAGTTCTTTGTTTGCCACCAGCATCTATTTTCAATAAAATATGTAAGTGCAAAGCAACTGTGGAGACTGTGATGTCTTTTATCTCAAGTTCACTGAGATATATCTAATCAACATAAAATCAAAATGATAATTGTTAATATACTATTCAAAAAAGTAGGGGATACTGTATTTTGTGATCAAAATGTTCACATATACAAAGGGATACGAAACCATGTGATATAGGTCCTTAATGAGGAAACATCTCTCAAACACATCAATCACATCCTCACAATCTGCACAGGATACTACTGATGATCAAGAGTGTTGTGCCACAAATTTACATGCCTCTGAATTGGAAGGTTAGAGCCACTCTAAATGAATATTTTGAAGAGAAAGCATCAGATTATCAGTTGTTGAAGCTATTAATTAGACAGAAACCACAGGGTACTACTACCGGGACATATCGTGACACCCCATGTTGTGCCGTTAGCACGTCGTTATGGCCGCCGTTTTATTTTTGAAGATGGAAATGCCAGATGTCATGAGGCCAGGGTCGTTACAGATTATCTCCAACAGCAGAATATCACCACATTAACATAGCCAGCTCTTAGTCTGGACCTTTCCCCTATCCTACCAATGTCCAAGAACTTGCTGCAGTATTGCAACAGGAATGACATAAACTTCCCCAATGACCTGGGACGTCTCGTTCGGAGTATGTCACGCCGAATCCGAGCGTGTCTGGCCAACCGAGGGGTTTTACCCACTACTGACTCTGTTTCGCAATGGTGGTGAATTTACCGTGTAGACCACTATTCTGGACCACCTGTCATTTTCTGACTGTACACAGTTTTTCGAATAAATTGACAAATGTTTCCTTAATGTTTTTCTGTCATTTGTTTTCTTCCTGACCTTGTGATCTGCATTTCATTGTCATTGTAAATCAGTACCCCCTACTTTTTGAATAATATAGATAAAACGTTGTCGATATATCTACAAGTCGAATTGAAAGCCACAGCAAGAAATTTATTCTTCTCATGTAGAAGCTTTTGAATGAATCCTGCTTCATAAGAATACAAAATATGTCAGCTAACAAAGTGTTCATGGGAATTCCAACAGACTGCTGGAATACTTGATCACCAGACTACAGACATATTGTGAATGAGGAACTCTACCATCTTTTTAGCATAAACTTGTGCGTGGAATCATAGCGGTGTAATTTTTGGGATGACCGATCACTAGATATGAATATTTCCCTTTGCCGTTTTTGTTGACGAAGCAACCGTCCATGATGTCAAAAAGTCTAGTCTTTAATTTATCGTGAGGTATGTTCGTGTAAAGTGTTGTAAAATGATACGATTTAATATTGTTGATTCGAGAAATGTTTTGTGATTTCAAATTCATGAAAAGTTCTTTAGACTTTTCAAGAATACATATTTAATTTACACCTCTTCTGCCATAGTAGTGGCACAATATGTTTGCAGTTTGTGAATGATTTCGTGAGGAGCAAAGACAGGGGATTGGTAGATTATTTACTGGATCCAACAATGTATCTTTCTTTGTAAGGGTTTTTATTAGGATTCCTTATGTTACCTATCTGATTCTTTTATCAGTTCTGGTTTACTAAATACAGAAGGATAGATGGTAATAATATTTGTTTTGACGTGCCTCATGCGGTATTTTTATATTCTTCTTACACCTTTTGCTCCATTCTGACAAGGTATCAAGGTCATTTTCAAATCCATCGTCTGGCATAATGTCCGATAGAATTCGTAATAAAGATAAAGCGCTGTCGGCAGTTGAGAGACCAACGTTCTCTAAATTTAGGAGGAACTTTTAAAATACTTATACCGGTCGCGGTAGCTCAGTGGCTAAGCGTTCGGGAGGTCATGAGTTCGAGCTCAGCTCGTATCATGACCGCGCCAAACCTAAGATAGGTAGTGATTGATCGGCATTTGGAATCACAGACCTTCAAATCGGAGGTCCCGTTTCAGGCCTTGACATGTTAAAGAACCTTCACTGATAAGCCCTGCGCGCTAAGCATACAGATATATTTGTGGTTCTCCACCTACAGCGGTGAAGTCTCGATATGAGTAAAAAAATTTCGACGGGACCTGAATCAAACAACAAAAACAAAAACAAACAAACAAAAAAGAAAACCAAAACCAAAAAACAAAACCAAGTGATACCGCGGCGATGTAAGAGTAAAATATAAAGCATTATCTAAGTGTTTGAATTAACAAGATGTTTTATTGATGCTTAGAAAACGAAAACTTTTCCTGACAGTGGATGGTTTACCTCTGGTGTGGCAGTAGGTATTATTACATCATCGATAGTTGCTTGTGTCATTTGGAAGTACAACAAAATTAAAATGGGGTAAATATTAATGACTATCCCTTGAAAAGAGGAGCAGTCAATTTTCATAATCTAGATGTTAAATTCCTGTAATATTAGTGAAAGGGTTAACTTTTTTTACTTTTGTATATTCTACGCGAAAAAATACTGTTACCTATGATTTTTGGAAATATACATAAACTGAAATTATTGTAGGAAAATGGAAAAATTAAAGACGTTCGTGGTGGATAATATGGCTATGCATCACGAGCTGGAGGTAATATTCAAATTTTATTAGAATACGAATTATAATTTAGTCATACAATTCTTATTATATGGCCCCGTAAGTATCCGGTTAGTTAGAATAGATCCTCAGTACCCCTTGCTTGTTGTAATAGGCGACTAAATGGGGCGGGCCTTCGGATGAGACCGCAAAAACCGAGGTCCCGTGTAACAGCAGGTGTGGAACGATAAAGATGCCTCCCTGTTCAAAAGCCATAAGAGCTGAGCATAGTCCTAAATTTGCAGTCCTTCACCGGCAATGGTGACGTCTCCATATCAGTGAAAAATTCTCGAGCGGGACGTAAAACAATATATAATCAATCAATCAACTTATCATATGAAAAGGCTAAGACAATGAACAGTGATCAACCTCATAATTCCTACAGAAATTGCAAACGAGAGAGATGGGCAAACACGGACCCCTGGACATACCAGAAGTATGATTAGGTGCCCAAGTTGAGTAAGCATCTTCTGTCGCACCCGTCGTCAGCCCTATATCTTGATCAGGCAAACGGAGTTATCCATATATCAAATGAAATCTAAGTGAACTGCCCGATTAAATGAATAATTATCAAGGTACTACCATTCTTCTGCAACAAGAACTAGCATAAAATTGGCATTATTTCCTCCTAGACACCTGATCTCACCTCTGGTATGACCAGGGGTTCGTGTTTGCCCATCCCTCAGATTGGTATTGCCTATAGGAATTACAAGATTGTATACCGTTAATTATCTTAGGCTTTTCTTGCACGTTTTTGTACATCCAATTTTTATAATTTGCTACAAACTAATTGAACTAAGTAACTTTTCTCCATAATGCTCAAATAATGTGTGATATCAAAAAGCAAATATATTTGTTAAATTTGTGAAATATTCTTTTACAATTATGAGATTAATCACTGTTATCTTGATATGTTTCATCCCTCAGCCTATCCACAGAGATCCTGCTGGTGCTGGACATGTTAGAACATCTACAACATTAGCGATTAATGTGGAATCTGTTACTGAAGGAATATACAATAAGAGACAATCAAGTTGTAATATCTACCATGAGATTCACCTAGATATTCCAGATACTGACACCATCCATGCTGGAGAAATTGATGGTGACGCGCATACCATAGTCGATACGCTGACTGAAAAGGAATCGCCAGACGAGATACCCAAGAGTAAAGCAGATTATTCGACTTCTTACTTTGTTCTGGCAAAGAGCGCGAAACCCACTGTCCGTGATAAACCAAAAGCTGATAATTATACTGATACAAACAGTGATGTAAGTAGTGGTGACAGATCTGAAGAACAGCGGCGAAATGAAACCAATGCACGAGCGTCAATGGAGAAATCGACAACCATACACAGCGATGTCAGCGATCATTCTGAGACGTATTTCATTGTCAAACCAACCTCTTCTCAGCTATAAACATAATATAGAATATACAAAATAAGAGCAACAGTAGAAAATTAGTTTCTTTTATGTAACATGGATGGTAAATCGGAATTCATCATAGACTGAACTATGTGCACGCCTAAACATGTGTAAATGTAGTTATAACATATATTTCAGTTGTGGAGATTAGGTATTTTCGTTTGATAGGTCATATTCATACTTATGATTTCAATAGATTAGTGAAGAATTCCATTAAGCCTTCTCAGCAATTAATTGATTTATATGTATTTAATGGCATGAATTTTACATCACAACATTCAGTAATTCTTCTGAAATGGGAATTACAAAGCGGTGGTTCGCAGTTTCAGTTACCTGAATTTAATTGATACACAGACCAAGTAAATGAAAAGCATTCTGTGAGTAAATAAATTCACGAGATTCTTATTATCAAAATGAAGAAAATGAACAGTAATAAATCTAATAAATCCCATGAAAGATATATAATTAAGATAATACTAATCACCTGTAAACTCCAGAAGTGGGATCAGATGCCTAGAAGACATAAACATCCTATATTGACTATAATCACATTTTAGATTGAAACCGCTTTTCATTTCTAACGTTGTTCTCATTGTCAGGTACACCGCATCCCACCTCAGGAAAGAAGAACACCCCCTAACCCATTGCTAAATGCTATACAAGATCATATTTATTTTTTCTGTAATGGCGTATATGCCAATTGTACTATATATGCTAAATTGTTAGACCTATTTTAATTATATATCATTTGCAATAAAGAATCTATTTAACACACCTGAGATTGAACTGTTAAGATGTTTGGACAAGAGCACTAATTTATGTTAAGGTGAAGATAACGCTCAGTAACTCGTATAAGCAAAACAAAAATTAAATGAAAAGGCTAAGACAACTAACTGTATTAAATCTCGTGATTCCTATATAAAATACAAATGAGAGGGAGATGGGTAAAGACGGACCACTGGACATACCAGAGGTAGGATCTGGTGCCTATAAGGAGTAAACACCCCCTGTCGCCCGGTCACACCTGCGGTTAGTCCTACATCCCGATCAGGTAAACGGAGTAATCCGAAGTTAGAATCGCAGTGCCAAGAACATTTGGTATGAAACATGTTACTATATAGTGTCAACCATGTTTCTATATATCGTTAATATATAGTAATAATGTTACGAAAAGACGGATCTCCATAAGTCCTTGGCTTGCGGAGACGTAGTCGATGAAAAAGAAGACCATACGCAGATCAAACTATTTCTTATCAAATCAGTTAAGATACAAAAATCATATGCAGGTGATAATGGAATATTGCTACATAAATAAGATGACGATGGAAGAGATGAAGTCATCTTGTTTGCCATAAATTTGAGTTTGCCATTAACATCCATGAAAAATACTAAAGTACGAAGCAGATGTGGATGACTCCGTGGTGTCATTTATTTCGAATTTAATGATTTTAATTCAGTCAGGCTGTTTATTTTGACGGAGTCAGACTTTGTTTATTCAGTCAATGAGTGCGGTCGGAAATCTCCGTGTCGATATTGGATATTATACCAATATTGCTATTGCTATTCTTGAACAAATGGAAACCAAAAATGTTATTGTATCAAAGAAATTATAGTTCTGACCCTTGGTTGGATATCAGTCATCATTCAGCTGACATTCAGTCACCTTTCATTTCACTGAAATACTTTCTGATACTGTCTATGTTTCGTAGATAAGAAAATTGCACAAAAATATTATAACAAACTATTCTAAAATATTTCTATTAAGATATCCTCTTAATGTATTGTTATAATGTAACGCAAAATTTGGAAACGAAGGCTATATGTTTCCCATGCAACTAGATTAATGGCTTAAATAGTAAAATGGATTGTAATTTTGGTGTGAAATTACACCATTGATATTCACAAGTATAATAATACTTTTTATGGTTAGACATCGAAACGATCATACCCATATCTTGACTGTGACTGAACTACCGTAGATATCCCTCATGGTAATTACTCGTGACGTCAGCTGAATATCACGTAACATTTTATTTTTGGAAAACATCAAGAGATCGCACTTCTAAACAAAAGTTGGGGGGAAATCCTACTTACCAAATGGACATCTATTTATACACTAAATAACAGTGTGTGTCATTCAGCTATTTTGAAGCTAAACATTCCCACAAATAAATGTACGGATATACGGTAAATTTGGTTGTAAACGAATGCACTCAGAATAATTCATCTCCATTGTCCTATGTATAATGATATTAATCGATTTGTATTAACTTGCTTTATAGGAACAATCATATCTCTTAATTCTGTTCCGATTGGTAACATCGGATAGTGCTGTTCAAATATATCAGGTCTGTTGGTGGAGTGGTTGTATGCAGACGATATCTGATGTAATAAAGACGTAAAATAGAACAAGCATTCAGAGTGTATTCCTGGTAATACAAAGTCCTATACCGGAACAATAATTCAATCAAAAGTATGGAAAGGCTAAGATAACGAACAGTGATTAATCTCATAATTCCTATAGAAAATACAAATCATAAAGATAAGCAATCCCGGATCCCTGGATATACCAGAGGTGGGATCAGGTGTCGAGGAGGAGTGAACTTACCCTGTCGACAGGTCACACCCGCAGTGAGCCCTATATCTTAATCAGGTAAATAGAGTATCCCGTAGTCAGTAACATTTTACCAAGAACGGCATGACAGTCTGTATGAAATATGCTAGACAGCACTTGACCTAATAGAAGGTTGTACTGGCAAACTCAATCGGTATAATAACAATTGAATTTGCGATATAATGACTTTAGACGAGACTGTACAAATCCGTGTAACATTAACTTGGTTGTCAGTAGCCTGCCTCGATTAAAAAAAATTATCATATGCAGAACAACCTCTTGTGCATCGGATCAGTTGGGAGAAGTATGTCAAGCGTAACGAAACTCAACCATAACCTGTAACTACCCACGAAAAAAACATGTATAACACTTGAATACCTTCATCCTATCCGGAGAAACGTCCGGGAAACCTCACGCGAAATGCGAGACAGACGGAAGGACGGACAGACAGACTGAGAGTAAAATAATAGTTCCCTTCGGCAAAGCCGGTAGGGGACTAAATAATACGTCGACTAACAATTCCTCATACCATTTTTTTTGCGGACTTACACATATACAGCTTGAACTCTTGATAACGCTAGTAAATAAGAACAACATATTTTGTTTACATTTCCCCCACGATACAACGGACATGTACACCGTGACTTCCTTTTATAATGTGACGTCAACTAGTGTGAAGTGCACTGAGATACGTTTTTGTATTTTTTTTTTCTCCGGAAGCCTTAACTACGCTGTGAAGTAGTACTTCCTATGAAAACAAATCAGGCCATTGCTTAAGAGAAAAGGTATAGCAATGAACAATGATCAATCACACCTATCCCGTAAAGAACATACAATCAAAGGTACAACAAGCACAAACCCCTGGGCACACCAGAGATGGTTTAGGTACCGAGGCCCTTGCTGAGCAAAACAGCCTATTTTGTTTCCATGTAAAAATGCGACAAAATCACATCAACGTGATCATCTCCACGAAATGACACTAAGTCACCTTAATATATTTACCAAATTCAGCAAATCAGAGAGATGAGCAACCATAGACATTTCAACATACTAGAGGTGGGATCAGGCTCCTGGGAAGAGTAACTATACCCTATCGACCGGTCACATTTTATCTGCATCACATATTGACATCATTGATAAAACTTGTGTGACGTTTTTGATAAAAGATTAGCATTAATTAACGCAGCCAATCTTCAGATGTCAATTTCACTCGCAGTACAACAACAGACTATATATTGTTCATGTTTTTTTCTTCGATCGATTGATATGGCCTTGACTAAAATAATTTCTTGATAGATCAGAAGGTTATTCATAATGCTCTTGACTCAGATGAAAATAACTCATTGTTCGTGATGTTACGCGAAAATTTGCTGCTCTCGGCAGATCACGTAAAGTCAAGTGGTAATAGTCTTCCTTCACAATGGAAAAACACATCATTTGTTTGTGTTTATGGATTATTTTTCTCCACATCACTGGCCTTGTAAGGTCATATGGTAAAATGTCGGCTGCAATGTCTATATATTTAGCTTTCTGTACTTTCAAAAGTAATAAAAGAATGTTATTTCATTCCATCTAATTTTTTCCTTTATATATTAAAATTTGACAAAAAGAAACACATGTTGAATTAGCCTACCACTGACTTAGGTGTGCTGAAATATACAAGTTTACTTTTCTTCTCCCACTTTTCTTAAACAGTGAATTAGTGTCGTCAGTACCTTACCGATTTTAGCAGTATCTCTTCTACTTAAAAGTTCCATTCAATAAAAATGAGGGAGATTCATTATATATATATATATATATATATATGAAGAAGTGTGTGTGTGTGTGTGTGTGTGTGTGTGTGTGTGTGTGTGTGTGTGTGAAATAATCTTATGGAATTAAAAGAATGAAAACGTGAACATAACGAACAGTAATCAATCTCATAACTCCTATAAGAAATACAAAATTATGAGTTGAGAAAACACGGACCCCTTAACTCACCATGGGTGGAATAAGGTGCCTGAGAGGAGTAAGCATCCCCTTTTAACCTTTGACACCGCCGTGATCCCAGTATCTTAATCAAGTAGATGGAGTAATCCGTATTCAAAATTCAACAATTGGATTGAAATGCTACGTCAGACAGCATTTGTCCTAACGACATGTAGTATTTACAATTTACATTGTAATAACAATCAAAGCATTTGCAAATGCTGACTTTAAACGCGATTTTTGAAATCCGTGTAAAATCAATGTATTTGTCAGTGCACTCCCTCGGTTGAGGAAAAGCATACTCAGAACACATCAACTGAGAGACCTGAACACCATATGCGAGTGACAATGGAATACTGCCTCATAAATATTGGAAGCTGACTGTGGAGAAACTGAAGTTATTACATTTGTCATAAAGTCGATTTGTCTGTTTACCGGTAACATCCATTTTTAATAAACTATTCTAATAGTACTAAACATTTGTTGAACGCTTTATAGTATCTTTTATTTCATTTTCGTGGTGATACATCGGATCGGCATAAAATCAGAATTAGAATTATTAAGAAACAAAACGTAGTCCTATTATATCACAAACAGATAGACGGATTGGTTGGGGGTTTTTTTTATTTATTTACTTACATACACGTACATACAAGGTGCATTCAGTTGAAAATAACTTTTGTATACACACATTTATAACTTATAATGGTGTACTATACATGAGAACTCATAGCGCGCACAAGTCATCTTACAATTTTCTTTCAAGTCTTGTTTAATCTACATATTGGTATACACAGAGTATCATTTCATCCGGTTGTACTGAATGTATTCACGCTGATTCCAGACATGGTAATAGAAGATAGAGACCCCATAACACTGTTGTGTAGGCTTGAAGTACTGGCGGGAACATCCTGTTTGTATGTTAGACTTATTGTACCGTAATGGACATTAAAACCCGCAGCATAACAACGGTCTGATTCTGCATTTCTTTGCATAATGCGACATTCTTACTTTTTATCTGTAATCTTAATTTTACATCTGCAATCACATGCAGAATAGTTTTATCACTCGTGTTTTACGTCCGTTAGTTTTGAATAAGAACCGAAAACAATTCCTGCAATGTTACTCATATATTGTGAGTAATACCCGCGAGTACAATGTTGAACTGTTAGCTTTAAAAAAAAACAACATAATGTATGATGAGTGAAGTTTGCAATAAATTTTATAAAAATACCATAAAAAATATATTTAGAATATAAACGTGCTGCGTTTTTAACGTCAGTCAATATATAGTAAATTACTCACAGAAAAACTACATATAAACACACGAAGTCACCGCTAACATTACCCTAACATAAAACACTGAAGGATAGGGATAATGAAGTTCTAAGGGCAAGATAATTTTGTATATTTGATATTACTTAAATATACCCAAAGCAACTACGAGACCAGTTTATTTTCTTAACTTGTTTTATTTACAGCTTTACGTTTAAAGAAACGGACACATCAATGAAAAGAAATATCTGCAAAATATATAATGATTTGTAGACTGTATAAAAGACAAGGCAAAGAATGATGTGTCAAGGATGCTTGTGTCTAAATTCAATGTGATATAATTTTAAGCCTTTTGAATCACCCAATTGGCCTTCTAAAATAGGTCGTTGTCCATCCATGTCTGTAGTGTGATAAGATATGAATGCAGTTGGTATCTTCTATAAATATGGAACGTCATTTGTCATCCAATTTGGCATGAAACATCTTTTGGTTACGATACGGTTAATCTGTGGCTTTCATGAACACATCACCCTTGGGAATAATCATTATCAGGTACATCTATAAGACAGACTTTGTGAATAATCCTGATGAAGTAGGAAGCGACACCTTTAAGACAATTGCAGAAAGCATCAACGTTTGGTCTGAAATTTTCGAAGTCATATCCTTGGACAATATGGTCTTGTTTAGAGACCGCAAGCCCCTAGCATAAGCCTTTTTGCAGCCCTTCACCGGTAATGACGCAGCGATTTGCCATTTCAAAAGCACAGTGCTGATACGATATTTGAATTTCAGTCAGATTGATTGATTGATTGATTGATTATTGCTTTCCGCCACATTCAACAATTTTTCAGTTATCTGGTGGCGTCCAGTTTTTGTTGGTGGAGGAGAGAACCCAGATACAATGTACCTGGGAAGAGACCACCGACCTTCCGCAAGTAAACTGGCAAACTTGCTCACATAACGCCGCGGCCGAGATTCGAACACGCGCCGACAGAGGTGAGAGGCTTTGTGATTTTGAGCCCGATGCTCTAACCACTCGGCCACGGAGGCCCCTCAGTCAGAAGAATGATTCACGAATAAGAAGTGATTGTATATATAAGAAAATTAATCGTTTATTAAGGATATATGAAAAGGTAAAGATAACAGTGATCAATTTCATAACTGGAATTACGAATACAAAATTAAGAGTTGGACAAACACGGACCCCTGGATATACCGGAGGTGCGCTCAGGTGCCTCAGATAAGTAAGAATCTCCTGTTGACCGGTCACAAGAGTCGCGAGTCCTATATCTTGATCAGGTAAATGGGGGTAATCCGTAATCAAAATCGGTGTATAACGAAAGGCTTAACAATTGGCATTAACAAGGTCGGGCAGCATTCAACCTAATGACAGGTTGTACTGGCAAACTAGATCGTTATAACGACCATATAATTTGCGAAATGCTAATTTTCATCGAAACTGATTATACGTAGAACAAGTTCGTGCATATTGAATCAGATTAGAGACATAAACAGAACATGCAATATACTATTGCTACGAAATTATGAGCAGTTTGCGATGGAGAAACTGTAATTATCCCGTTTGTCATAAGGTTAGTTTGATATTAGCATCAGAATTGCCATCACAATATATATTTACATTTTTAGCAAATGATCAGAAAGTCGTTAAAATATAACACCCGGCTCGTTGTTAAAGTCAGCGTAAGTACAGAAGTAGATAAGGAAATGATTTTTTGAGAATCTATTTCAGTTTTCCTGTTCTAAACTGTCTATCTGTTGCTATGTAAATATACACCAAAGACATGAAAAGTCCCTATGATACATGCACTACTACTTCGAAATGATTTCAAGGCTACATAAAAATTCAAAATGTGCATTTCTTATATATATATATATATATATATATATATATATATATATATATATAATTTGGTGTGTGCAAAATGTTATTGATCAATAAAAGGAATGACATTATTTTGTTACTATTATATATATATATATATATATATATATATATATTACTTTGGTTTTGTATTTTCATTTTGGTTGAACAATTCTAAATTTCTTATATTTAGATCTTCAGATTTTTAAATAAAAACTCTTATCATACTTTTATTAATTTTCTCACTGATTGTAGGTGCATTCTTTCCCATTTAGAGTAGCACTAAATGTACCTACGGATCAAATAGATTTGCTCAGTTTCTACTGCAAATTAATGAACGTATTTCGGTATTTCATAGTTATTTTTTTTTCGTCTATGATATTTGTTATTGATTTTATTATCATTTGGGCTTGATGATTAGCACGATACTGACCCGGTCAGAACATCCTCTAACATTGACCCACTGAAATATATGTATGATTGATTGATTGATTGATTGATTTTTTCTTGTTTCCGCCACACTCAACAATTTTTTTCAGTTATCTGGTGGCGTCCAGAATTTGTAGGTGGAGGAGAGAACCCAGATACAATGTGCCCAGGAAGAGACCACCGACCTTCCGAAAGTAAACTGGCAAACTTTCTCACATATATCGCCGCGAGCGAGAATCGAACCCGTACTGATTAGAGGTGAGAGGCCTTGTGATTTTGAGCGCAATGCTCTTACCACACGGCCACGGAGACCCCTAATATATAAGACAATATGTGAATGTTTGAATTAACATTCTGTTTAATTGGTGTCTAGGAAACATTTCCTGACAGTGGATGGTTTACAAGTGATCTTGCAGTAGGTATTATTACATCAGCGATATTTTCGTGTGTCATTTGGAAGTACAGCGTTATTACAATCGGGTAAATATTGACTACTGTCCCTTAAAAAAGGGTGGAGTAAGTTTTAATATTAGTGAAAAGGTTATTTGTTTTATTTTAATATATTCTACGCACGAAAAAAGATTTGAAATACCGGTATATAAGATCAATTGAAATATAAACACACTGTAATAATTGCAGTAAAATGGAGAAAGTAAAGAAAAAGCACGTGGTGGAGAATATGCCCGTTCATCACGAGCTGGAGGTAATATTCAAGTTTTATGAGATGATATACTACAATATGTTCAACCATGATGCATAAATATTTTGAAAATCGTGAGATTGGTCATATATTTCTTATCATATGAAAAACCTAAGATAATGAACAGTGATCAATCCTTGTAATTCCTATACAAAATACCAATCAGCGATATAGGCAAACACGGATCCGTGGACATACTAGAGTTGGGATCAGCTGCCTAGGAGGAGTAGTTATCCCCGGTCGATCGCTCTCATCCGCCGTGACCCCTCTATCTTGATTGGGCAAACGGAGTTATCCATATATGAAAGAAAATCTAAGTATGAACTGCCCAATTCAATGAATAATTATCAAGTTATTACCATCTTGCACATTTTTGTGTTTATCCAATAATTATAACTTGCTTCACACCGACTGAACGAAAACACCTTTCTGCTATAATGTTCAAATAATACTCGATATCCAAAAGCAGATGAATTTCTTAAATTTGTAAAACATTATATAATTATGTGATTTATTACAGTTTGTTATTTTGATATGTGTGGGAGAGAATCAAGTTGTGGTATCTGCATTGAGATTCGCCTAGATTCTCCAAGTACTGACTCAACCCATGTTGGAGGAAATGACCGTGGCGAGCATATTACAATCGATATGCTGTCTGAACACGAATCGTCAGACGAGATACCCGAGAGCAAAACCGATTATTAGGCTACTTAATTTGTTCTGGCAAAGAGCTCGAAAGACACTGTCCGTGATCAATCAGAAGCTGATAACCATACTTATTCTGATACAAACAATGGTGTAACTAGTAGAAATATATCTGAAGAACTGCAGGAAAATGATGACACCATCGTCATGAAAACCAATGCGCGAGTGTCAATGGAGGAATCGACCATCATAAACAATGATGTTGACGATAGATCCGAGACGTATTTCATTGTCAAACCCTCGACATTCCTGAGCCATAAACATAATATAAAATATATAATATGAAAGCAACAATAAATAAGAGTTTCTTTTATGTAATGATTGCTATGACTGGTAAACCAGTTTATGACTTATACACTGTAGGTTAGTTGTGTGGATTTTGTATTAACCTTTTTGAAAGGTCATATTTATATTCATAATTTCAAATAATGGGTGGGCTCAGCGTTCAGGCAACAGTACACGAGGGACACACACACATACACACACACACACAGATTCAAATCCACTACTCAAACTTTTACATAAGCGCTTTCGCCCTGCGGGCTCATCAGCAGATATAAAGGCTGATTCATATGCTGTGAGCCTCACATTCATATGTAAAAGTTTGAAATTTGGTGGACATATTGAATTATTTTTCAACATAATCCCCTAAATATCTACACTTTTCTCAGCGATGTTTAAGGGTCTCAATGCCACTTTTTTTAGAAATCCTTTCTTGATCGTTCAGAACGTTCTCCACTGCATGGCGTCAACATCTCACTGAAAGTGGGTACCGGATATCACCATTTTCAGTTTTGAAAATAAATTTAAAAAAAATGATGGAGGTAGATTAGGCGAAAAAGAGGGATGATCAATCAATTTAAAGCCACAATCGTTAATGGCAGCCACTGACATGTGAACAGGGACATTGTCCGAGTGGAACAACACTTTAATGAGTTTTTCTAGGGTTTGGTTTTAAAACAAATTCCGAACTGTCTCATCATATACGCATAATGTGTAATGTGTTATTGATTGTTTCTCCCTTTTGAAGATAATTTACCATCAGAATACCATCAACATCCCAGACAACTTAAACCATAAATTTTCCAACTGATGGAACAGTTTTTGCCTTCTTTGGCAGGAAGTGAACCAGGGTGCTTGCATTGTTTAGAGTGTTGTTTGGCGTCTGGGTTGAATTGATAGATTCACGTTTCATCCATAGGAACAAATCTCTGACGAAATTTAGCAGGATCTACTTGTAAAAGTGTAGATTAGCACTCGACAGATTATAACTTGTGCAAAATGCCAACACGTACATTTATGCTAGGAAGTGTCAAACCATCTCTTCTTCGTACCGATAGAATTTTTATATAGGAACGATCACGTGATGCTTGATCGTGGATGGTGAATGTGCAAATATTCGCTACTTTTAGTCATCTTTCTCTTGAAATTATCGTTTGACCATTCTCTTTAAGCCCTATTAGAATTTTATGATGTAAGGTTCTCCTTTACCATGATACCCCGAGCATAGTTTGTCTCATATTTTTGTCAGGATGGGCGGATACTAACTTTCTTGTACAATTACTTAAAATCATAATTCGTTTGTAAGTTTAAAATTATGTGCATTTAAAATCAACTTAGAAACTGGAATTTCAATCCATTATTTTCAATAGAAACTGCGATGTTCCATCGTGGCGATAAATATGAGTTAGCATCCGGATTGTGCCGTCAAGAGGTTTGACTTAAAGAATGCTGTATATTTCATTTGTTGCCATTTGATATTGGCCGGTCTTGTAAACCGAGTCATATGAAGACCAAGGATTGACGATATATTTGAATCCTCCGTTTTCAATTTTCTCTACAATATTTGCATCATGCAAAACATAATTTGTTTTAATTGGTTTTTTTTTTAAATTACTTCAAATCAGATTTTTTTTCTTTTGAATTAAATTATAATTAAAGTAAATATTTTTACTCATTTTTGCGGAATAAAGTACAGTTACTCCTTCGTGGTGTTGTTCAACAACGATCTTAAGGACAGATATTGGTTTAGAATATGTTACTCTTGGTTTCCGGAGCTTTAATCGATCCTGCAAGATAAATGCATATTGGGGGTACGTCTGTGAAGAATATTTTTCTGCTTTTCACAAGAAGCGACTAAATGAGGTGGTTCTTTGGATGAGACCGCAAAAACGGAGATCCCGTGTCACTATAGGTGTGACACGATGAGTATTCCTCCCTGCTCATAGGTCGTAAGTGTCGAACAGTTTTGCAGTCCTTAACCAACAATAGTGACATATCCATATCTTGAACATTCCTCAAGAAGGGTGATACACAATATATTTTGGCTACTAATTACTAGTATTCTGAGTTCAAGGATTCAATAACATCCAGTTGTTTTGCATGGCTTTGATACAAGGTCATGACGTAGGGATATCACATTAAGATCGAGGTCTTTCTACACGCAATATTCAACCTACCATTGCCCTGCGATTTTGACCGATTTATCTGACTACGTTTTCGACATTCTTTTCTGTGCATCAGACATTCAAAATAAATTGATAATGGAGGGCAGAGATACATTTTTCCTAATTTCAAGTAAATGATCATTCGTTTAAATGAAAAGGTGATGATACCGAACAGTACTCAGTCTCCGAACTCTTACAGATCAGATAGATGGGCAAACCCGGACCTCTGGACAAACCAGAGGTAGGATCAGGCTTGTAGGAGGGGTAAGCATTCCCTGTCAACCAGCCACAACCGCCATAAATCCTACATCTCGATCCCCCTGTAACATAAACGTCTTTGTCAGCAGACTGCCTTGGTTTAGAAATATATCAATGCTGAATAAGCGTATCGAATCAGTTGAGAGATATTAACACCATGTGCAGATGATAAAGGAAAATTATCACATGGATAAGGGAAACTGACGATAGTGGAATTGAAGTCATACCGTTTTTCATGAAGCTGAGTTGTTAGTTTGCCGTCAGCGTCAACATGTATTTTCAATAAAATATCAAAGTACGAAGCAAATGTGGAAGATTTGTGGTGTGTTTGATTTCAATTTCACTTGGATATATCGAATCGACATTGAATAAAAATGATCATTGTTAATAGAAAAAGCTACAGTATCGAACAATACTTCATCTGGAAATTCGTATTGAAAATACAAATCAGAGAGACGGATAAACACGGACTCCTGGACATACCATAGATGGAAGGGATCACGTCCCTAGTAAGCTTGTAGACCGGTCATACTCACCGTGAACCCAATGGTATGAAACACACCAGACAGCATTTGACCTAATGAAAGGTTGTACTGATAAACTAGATCATATAACGACGATAGAATTGGCGAAAATGCTGACCCTAGACAATACTTTTAGTTGACCTTCAACATCTATTTTCATTAATATATCTAAGTACGAATCAGATGTGGGTGTCGGGGTAGCATTAACAGAATAGATATTGCAACACCAAACAAAGACAAACATCGCTCTGTTAATCTGAATTAGTTTTATTTGATTCGTATCAAATATATTTGATTGCTAAGCAACAACACCATAGGTAATGTAAGTTATCAGAATGTACTATCACTTTGTCCTCGCGAGGTATAATGTATACCAATGTTTGAGAACTAACATTCAATCTCTAATTCAGATGAACTTGCATCGTAATTAGTAAATTCACACTTTTCATTTTCAATCTTAAGAGGCTAATACGAATACTTTATTGTACGATCCGAATCCCCACGGGATCGTGTAATTTTTTATGCAAAACAAGATAAGATGTTCTGAAACTATCATATTTTTGAATGGGATGCTATAGTTTTAAAGCTGTTTATATATTTCGTTATTTACAGCGCTACAAACGGTTTAGAATCCCGTGAGGACCTGATTAGAATAGGTCTTCAGTACCCTTTGTTTGTCATAAGGGGCGATTAAATGGAACGGTCCTTCAAATGAGACTACAAAATCCGAGGTCCTGTGTCACAGCAGGTGTGGCACGATAAAGATCCTCCCTGCTCAAATGCCATAAGCGCCAAGCACAGGCTTAAATTTTGAAACCCTTCATCGATAATGGTGGTGCCTCCATATCAGGGAAATATTCTCGAACGAGAGGTTAAACGATATATAATCAACTAATCAATACTGATTAGAATATTGTCATACGAAAAATCAATCATTGATATATCGTGAGATTTCTACATAATCTGTACTTTCAAAATTAGAATCCATTAGATAAATCATTTTGAACTGAAAAATGACATTAGAAAGAAAGTGGTAAATGTATTGCAAAATGGAATATTTCAAGTATATGTAAGTGAAAAAAAAATATAGAAGAAAAGGTGTTATTTTTCATCAAATAAATGGTGTGTATTAGGAAATATTGGTTGATTGCTAAGAGACTCTCCAAACATTTCCAAACAAACAGGCATATATTGGTAAGATTGGGCGCCAGTATCATTTCTCTTTATGCTAAATTAATTGCGGTAAAAAGTCACTATTTTGACATTAACCGCACGAACAAAAATTACATGTTAATAATACTGTCTATAGATAAACCACAGAACTTTATTACAAGTGTCGTAAGGTCCGATACTCTGAAAAGTGGGTCAATGTTAGAGGATGTTTTGACCGGGTCAGTATCGTGCTAATCATCAAGCCCAAATGATAATAAAATCAATAACAAATATCATAGACGAAAAAAAATAATTATGAGAAACCGAAATACGTTCATTAATTTGCAGTAGAAACTGAGCGAATCTATTTGATTCGTAGGTACATTTAGTGCTACTCTAAATGGGAAAGAATGCACCTACAATCAGTGAGAAAATTAATAAAAGTATGATAACAGGTTTTATTTAAAAATCTGAAGATCTAAATATAAGAAATTTAGAATTGTTTAACCAAAATGAAAATACAAAACCAAAGTAATATATATATATATATATATATATATATATATATATATATATATATAATAGTAACAAAATAATGTCATTCCTTTTATTGATCAATAACATTTTGCTCAAACCAAATTATATATATATATATATATATATATATATATATATATATATATAAAAGAAATACACATTTTGAATTTTTATGTAGCCTCGAAATCATTTTGAGGTAGTGCATGTATCATAGAGACCTTTCATGTCTTTGGTGTATATTTACATAGCAACAGATAGACAGTTTAGAACAGGAAAACTGAAATAGATTCTCAAAAATCATTTCCTTATCTACTTCTGTACCTACGCTGCCTTTAGCAACGAGCCGGGTGTTATATTTTAACGACTTTCTGATCATTTGCTAAAAATGTAAATATATATTGTGATGGCAATTCTGATGCTAATATCAAACTAACCTTATGACAAACGGGATAATTACAGTTTCTCCATCGCCAACTGCTCATATTTTCGTAGCAATAGTATATGGCATGTGCTGTTTATGTCTCTAATCTGATTCAATATGCACAAACTTGTTCTACGTATGATCAGTTTCGGTGAAAATTAGCATTTCGCAAATTATATGGTCGTTATAACGATCTAGTTTGCCAGTACAACCTGTCATTAGGTTAAATGCTGCCCGACCTTGTTAATGCCAATTGTTAAGCCTTTCGTTATACACCGATTTTGATTACGGATTACCCCCATTTACCTGATCAAGATATAGGACTCGCGACTCTTGTGACCGGTCAACAGGAGATTCTTACTTATCTGAGGCACCGGAGCGCACCTCCGGTATATCCAGGGGTCCGTGTTTGTCCAACTTTTAATTTTGTATTCGTAATTCCAGTTATGAAATTGATCACTGTTATCTTTACCTTTTCATATATCCTTAATAAACGATTAATTTTCTTATATATACAATCACTTCTTATTCGTGAATCATTCTTCTGACTGAAATTCAAATATCGTATCAGCACTGTGCTTTTGAAATGGCAAATCGCTGCGTCATTACCGGTGAAGGGCTGCAAAAAGGCTTATGCTAGGGGCTTGCGGTCTTTAAACAATGAGGGATTTTGATCGTGCCACAAACTGGTGTGACACGGGACTTAGGTTTTTTGCGGTCTCATCCTACGGACTCCCCATTTAGCCCTCTCTCACGACGAGTAAAGAGTACTGGGGACCTATTCTAAGCCGGATTCCCACAGGTCATTGCATTGAAATATCAAGGAGTATCATAATATCATCCGAGCAGTAAGGAAGCAACACAGACGACTACGAAACCACAGTGAAAGTTTTGAAGCGAATTTCACTCAATTTTGTAGGTACATGAATAACTAAATAAATAAATATGAGTGTCATTATTATAGGTTATTATTATGATCACGAGTGAGAGGAGGCAACTTTCTACTCAAAACAGTAACAGAATAAAGTTTTCTATTCCACTACATATTCTGTCACAAATTTTATAAAGCCAGTACACAGGTGTAGTGTTCATTACTATCCTTGATCTCATCAGACATGACTTTCTAATATTTTTACTTCTCCTCTAACACGCTTTGCTTTATCAGTTGTTTCCGTAAAGGTAGAAACATTCAGGACGCTGCTAATCTGTAATTTACAAACATTCACACAATGGGCAATGGCACATCCTATTGCACTATTATCTGCCCTACAAACAGTTTGCATATGATACACAAATTCATCACAATAGTCACTCTGTCAAAATCATCAACATCAGTTAGAAAACCTCTTTCATCTCCAGTTGTAATTGGTCTATCAAGATTAGGAAACCACGCCTAGTTCTAAACGCTAAATTTGTAATTTAAATCTAGTCCAATATATGCACAAAACCTGTCAATTTTCTACAAAAGAATAAATACATGGTTGGGGATTGGAAATCTCTAAGTTGGTGCATCAGACATACAAGCTACGACTGCATGTACTGTAAACTCCCAGAAACTATCGCCCATTGCTTAAAACATTATCCACTGCATTACTATTAAAGCACAAACCTCATACAAACACTTCACTTAACCGAAAGGACGCGAATTTGAGTAATCTTAGTTAGCGATTGTTCCTTCGCCAAACTCTCGGCGTTCAAGGTTCTTTTGGACATGACCTTAAAAACGGAGGTCACATATCTCGGACATTTCGGCTTCCATGGATAACTACATCACACCTAAATGCTATATATATCTTCATACAAATACACCAGGTAGTGGATTTTATGTCCATAGTTTGTATTTAACAGTGAAAAGTACGGATCTAACCAAAGGCCAGTGTGATATGCTTCGAAGTCTAACATAAGATATAACGTTTATTGCGAATCGAAACTCTTCATTAGAAACGTGATTTACAGTATCGCCGGCTTTTTATTCATTAACAATTCATTCGTATGTCGATTTCATATATCACATTCTTATTATTCTTATTCAAGTTCTTATGACGGATTTCCAACATTTTTTGATTTGAGCACCACTGAAGAGACATTATTTGTCGAGATGCGCATTTGGTGCATCAAAACTGGTACCGTTTGTTTTATATTACAACCACTGGGTGGATGCCTCTGCTGGTGGACTGTTGGTCCCCGAGGGTTTTAACCAGTCCTGAGTACTTCAGTACTAGCATGAAATATGGATAAACAAATTGCTGTGATAAAATTAAGGAATTAATTTCAAAATTAAAGTTTATCTTCCTTGTATAGATCTGATCCTTAACCTGATTGGTTCCAGTAATGTGGCTATTTTGTTCTTTTAGCACTTCCAACTTAGTTTATATTTCGGATTTTCAACATTTGTGACGAGCACCACTGAAGAGACATTACTCGTCGAAATTCGTATATTGTGCATCAGAATTGGTACCGTTTATTTCTTTCTATTGAACTAGAAATAAAGACATCACAGACGCTTCCATTGATTGGTTGATTGTTGTTTTTCGCCATGGTCAACAATATTTCAGTTATATGGTGGCGTCCAGTTTTTTATTGGTGGAAGAGAGAACCCAGATACAATGCACCGAGGACGATTTCCAACCTTTCGAACGTAAACTGGCAAACTTTCCGGTATATATGGGCGTAAACGAGAATCAAACCCGACTAGAGGTGAGAGGCCTTGTGTTTTTGAGCACGATGTCCTAACCTCTCGGCCACGGAGGCCCCTATACTCGTCCACATCTGCTTCATACTTGTATATCGTTAAAAGCTCACTATCAACTCAACTTGGTGACCAAAGGGATGACTTCTCAACTGATATGATACACAAGATAATGTTCTGCATATGATCAGTTTTTACATTGACACTGGCTACTAACCAATGCAGTGATGCTACAGGGGTTTCAAGCTTCTTTTAAAGTCAGCATTCCGCACATTCAGTGGACATTATAGCGGCCTAACTGCCTGTCAGTACGTTAAATGCTCTCTGGCGTCTTTCTTCTCAATTGTTCGGCGTTCCTTTCATTAATTTTGACTACAGATTACTCCGTTTCCCTGTTCAATGGAGATCCGGGTTAGAATATGTCCTCAATACCCCCTTGCTTACCAATAAATATAATGTTGTTACAGGCTTTGCCAGTTAGAACTAAAACGTATTCCTCGTGTAACCTATCTAACGCTTTTATCACTTCTGATTTATTAAAAACGGGATAGATGGCATGCATTTTTTGACATGTCTAATACTTGGTTTTAATATCGCTCTTATATGTTTTATCCATTCTGACAGGGTATCTAATCTCTTTTGTAAGACTTAGCCCCTCGTCTGGAATAATCTTCGAGAGATTCATAAGAGAGATGAAGTTCTCGCCAAATGAAAGACCTGTGTTCTCTGAATTTAGGATAGTTTAAAATAAGTGATTTTAGGTCTTCATTTTTAACTATAGCAACATTACCAGTAATGACTTGTCCAGCTGGACTATAGTTAAAAGAAGACAAAGAACAACAACCTACGTATGTGGATTGAGTATAAGATGGTCTGTATCTAGGCATTGCAAAATTTTAGTTGAAAGGTTTGGATGTAATAGTGGAAGTATATGTGTAGGAAATACAAGGTGTAAAATATTTTTGAATGCAAGACTAAACTTTGTTACAAAGAAGAATGTTCCTTATGTTGAAGGCATCAATTCCTTTCTTAGTAAATTTGAGTTAAAGGAACTGGAAGTAATATCATCCAAAACGCGCGGGGGTTTAAGGAGCATGTGATTGGCAACATCGATAATCATAGAATTTAGTCCATATTTTGATATAGAAAAATCTACGTATGGACTAGTTTTGGTTTCTTCAAATAACGTATTCAAAACTCTCAATGGAACAGAGTAATGTTTTGTGCGGATCTGATGAGGACCTAATTGTTTGTTGATGTAAACAATTGATACCAAAGGAGTGTAGTGTGCTATGGTGTATACTAGGTCTTTTATGTGAATGATGTCCATGTCTGTGTGTATTAGGAAAAGTTCAATCACACGTTACTTCCTTGTGGACTAGTACATATTCTACATTGGATATATTATCGTTGCACCCATCTGGAAAAGCAGTGCCTAGTTTTGATCCAGTGATCTTCCCGTCTTCGGAAAGGGGTATTTAAAGTTGGATTGTTTGTATGATGGTATTTTCCCACAGAATCCTGACCCTTATGGACAAGATGGAATGGCCTGGGGAATTAATATATTTATAGAAAAGTTGATTACTACCATTATCAATTTGAAACCAGTAGCCCTATATTCTTTCATTGAGTGTCCCTTTAGTTAGTTAATGAATTAATCCACAGAGGTTACATAATAGTTAGACAAAACGTTAGAAAATTTACAGGTCAATTTAGAAACGTTTTGGTACAGAAACTACGTCCGGTGAAATTACTTGTAAAAGCATTACTGGTAATAGATATATCACACGTTTTGCCATTTTTTACAGAATATTTGGATATGGAACACAGGGAATATAAAAAGGACTTTATCAAATCTATTACTTAACGAAACCTGGTAATTTTTTTTTATTTGAGTAAAAGAATTTCCATTTCTTTGCCAAATCTGACAACTGTATATTCGACAAACTTTTAATATCTCGAAGGATAATCCAAAGGGACACCAACCATTCTGTTGGAATCTATGTCCCCTGCATTATCCACTGAACGACACCTTTTTATACCGGGCGATGTGTCAGGCAGTATATTATCTTTTGTCATCTATAATAATGAAAGAACATATATTGATCGACAGGTATCCTCGTGGATATAATAATAATACAATGCAAAAACTGTCTACATGTACGATATATTCGTGTTCGAGGAAATGCGGACGAGTCTACAACGCAACAGACTCGGTGAAATTAAATACATATTCCTTTGCATTAGGTTAATTTTTCAAAAACGTAAATTGAACGTTAACATGAATTATTCCAAGGTGATATTCAGGAGCGAATCCAGAACTTTTTTCAAAGGACGGTGTGACAAATTTGGGCGAAAGTCCCACCCCCCCCCCCCCCCCGAAAAATCTTTTTAAAATTTTTAAGCAAACATGGGAGGGGGTTCAACCTCCATATTTCCCACTTTTAGACCCACCCGGTATTAAAAATACGCATAGTTGATAAAGCTTTCTCCGCGTCAAGTAACGTAGAATTATCTCCCCTATTTGAAATAATATATGCCTTAATCTGCAAACAGCAGTCAGATGCGTAGTTTCCTAGTATACAAATTAAAATAAAAAGTCCAGTATATAATTTTTAGCTATATATGTTGACAGCGTTTATGTTCACAGCACTTTAAAGAAAAAAATATAACCTTCTTAATTTCTTATCGTGCAAATATACTGATCGAAATAGGATATGTCCGTGCAATACTTGATTTTATTGCTGGCTTATTTACTAGTTATATAACATGACTTACGGGTCACACAATAAACATTCATGCTTGCATTGATAGAAGAGCATATTGCGTGAAGAGAAAAGAGATCAATAATGGCGTTGAATGAAAACAAGCCAAACATCTGGGCATCTTTTTTGTGTTTTGTTTTATTGATAATATGCTATTGATCAGCTTAGTAAGTTAACTCTGAATAGTAATATGTCCAAAACGCTATTTTAGTTCGTGATCAAATTAAAATCACATACAGAAATCAATCTTTGAAATCCTATAAAAGATACGAAATTAAGAGATGTGTGCAAATCGATTCCAGGCCACGCCAGATTTTGTGCCTGGGAGGGAGAGGTATTCCCTGTTGACGGGTCACACCCGCCGTGGATCATGTAAATCAATAAACATATGATTATCTCTTACAAGGTAATAGTATTAAATGCAATCATATGGATTACCTGTAACAGTCTATACCTTAATACCCTTCACCTGTTCTCTTTTTTCAACTGAACTATTTTTTTTATTTTCATCAGGAGTGCCACACAGTCTGTTCTCTAGACATAATGTATCCTGGCATCATTCAAACTTGCATACGAGATGCAGAACTTAGGCATGTATCTATCTTTCAAACCATTCTCTGAGGCGTATTGCGTTGGGAAAAATAAATCTAACACAACCAAATGTTACTATTAAATGCCTGTTTACTTTCAAATATAATTTGTGTTTATCCGATAAGTCCAATCCTAAAAGAAAAAAAATCATATGAATTAAAAATCGCAATCATTAATACAACAGTTTTATTTTTAAGTTCAATTTCCATTACATGCATGAACATGGATTTATTAGTGTACGTAATTTTACTGATTTTGGTTCTTAATTACGACTTTAAAACTTTTGAATATTAAATTCCAAGTTTTAGCAAACATCCAATTAACGGAAAGTACAAACCTACGTTTTCTCATACACACAAGACTATTAATCCAACACTATAGAATTACTTTTGGATGCGATCAATCACCCCCAACAAATTATGAGATGGTGATATCACATATCTACTCAGAAGTTAAAGGTCATAACATCTATAACAAGTGATGTTGATACTCACAGAGCACAAGCTGCTGCACAGATAGGGGCACCGATCCCAAGAGTCAGGGCGGCTTCAGTAGCACAGAAAACGCCACAGGCGCCAGCGGTCAACTCGGTTCCATGGGAGGCGAACCAGTGCTTGATGGATTCAACGGCAGAATGAACTGTAATAGCAGAATCACATTTGATAAATAGTAAAACAAATAAATTTCAAAAGTATGCTTGGCTGTCTATGTAAGTGTGTTGTTGTATTTTGGTGGGTTTTTTTTCAAATCTGTGTAGATTTAATGTTAAGCCATGTGCCCCACCATGCCAAATGATACACCATTAGTAAGTGTTCTATTTCTGTGTTAAACTACAGAGGTATATCTTCTTCATGATACCCACTATTATTTAGTCAAACGAGAACTTAAATTGAATGTTTATTGCATGTCCATCCCCCAGAATACAACTTACAATTATCCAACTCACGAAAGTAGACAAATTAAAGACCGATAGCAAAGGTGTGAATCATATTTTGTATTATGATATCTATCTGATTTTTGGCAGATGCTGTTCTTTCGGTTATTCTAAGTACATGGTCCCACCTTTGATGTGTCCAGGGATCCGTATTTCACCTACTCGGATCTTTGTATCCTTTACAAGGGTTATGAGATTGATAACTCTTCGTTATTATCACGGGGCCTTCGTGGCCGAGTGGTAAGAGCATCGCACTCAAAATCACAAGGCCTCTCACCTCTAGTCGGCGCGGGTTCGAATCTTGCTCGCGCCAATGTATGTGAGAAAGTTTGCCAGTTTACTTTCGGAAGGTCAGTGGTTTCTTCCCGGCTACATTGTACCAGGGTTCTCTCCTCCACCAATACAACCTGGACAGCACCAGATAACTGAAAAATTGTTCAGTGTGGCGGAAACAACAAACAATCAATCAATCGTTATTATCACCTTTTCAGTTGATGAACTATCTCTTTAGAGCTTAGTCCATCTTATTTACAAATAAAACCTATCTTCTTACCCTTGGTGATGTATTGTAGTAGCCTGTAGTACCCATAATAATTCTTATTCTCTTATAATCCTTCAAATAATGTTATTGCATAACAATTAATGATTAGTTTTACAATTATGTGTACCCCCTCTTACCTTGCCAAATTATAAACGCATAAAACCTAATTAATGTAAACAGAAAAAGAAAATTTAAATGTGAAGAAGCTTTTAGTGCGACTAAATCATTTACTTTACCCAGGGTTACATTAATCCTACACTCACCTGACATTCTTTCCTCTGGTGTCATTTGATTGTAAGCTTGCAGAGAGACAAAATCAGGTTCATTTGCCGTTTTGGCGAACATAAATGGTAGACACACGAGGAGAAGAAATGCAGCCTTCATTCTGTAATTTAGATATCTGAGACATCTGACATCTTGCATGTAAGTTTCATTCACGAACAATACATAGCTAGGTTTATAAACTATCAAACCAAAAGCGTCACTATCTGTTGAAATGATATTGTAGAGCAAAAGCTGCGCAGGTAAAACTTTCTTTATTCGACTTTAATTTAACATTTCGTTATAAGAATTGTTTCCATAACGCCATTGATTTTTTTTTTAAAAATCCGAAGAAACAGTTTCACACATTGTAAAGCAATTATGGCAGATGTTGCAAATTTGGGTTACTATGTGTTTAATTTCATGAAACGTAGGAATTCATTTTCCTAATGACACCATTTGTTTCAACCATGACTGTATCCAGGGTTGTCAATACACAGCATTGAGTTTTCCAGAGCAAAACTGCCTTAGTGACAGTCACTTTAAGATATCATATCAAATTTTACTTCGCAATGTAACACTTTGATACATTGATACAAGTAACAGTAGGAAAGGCTCTGGAACAATTTGAATTTTCTTGCAATTTAGCAATTTTTTTAAAAGTTGATGAATGATTTCTTTCGTTAATTACAGAATTTTTTTATTTGAATTGATTTGTATTTAAATGGTTCATGGTGTCTTACCTGTACTATATAGTGTTAACAGATCAACTATATAGGAAACCTCACGTTACAGAGCTTATATATGGTTTCATGACCTTATCTGGACATGTGTCTACACTTTCCCGCCTACTTCACTGATTGACCTCGTTCTAACAATCTGAATAATTTTTGATTTTATAAAAGTTTTAAACTACATTAAAATTTACCATAGGCCACAATATTGTCGACACAGTAAAATATGAAAGTTATTCACAGATAGTGACACACATGTCAATCCGTGTGATGTGACATCATCTGGTAAATTCCGCAAGACATTTTTATTGCTATTGTTTGTTGTTTTCCGCCACACTAAACAATTTTTTTCAGTTATCTGGTGGTGTCCAGTTTTTGTAGGTGGAGGAGAGAACCCAGATACAATGTACCCGGGAAGAGACCACCGACTTTCCAAAAGTAAACTGGCAAACTTCCTCATATATATCGGTGCGATTGAGATTCGAACCCGCGCCGACTAGAGGTGAGAGGCCTTGTGATTTTGAGCGCGATACACTAACCACTGGGCCACAGAGGCCGCAAAAGACATTTTTATGGTTTGATATGCGGATAAATCAGTATCCCCAAGTGAAAATATATTTTAAAATGATACAGCATAATTGCCAAACATTTGCTATATTGATTCATTGTATTTTGTTTAACGTTGCTCTTGAAGTTTCCCCCTCATATAGAGACGTAACAATTGCCGATGAAAGCTGTAAAATGTAGGTCTATGCTCGGTACTCATGACCTTCGAGCAGTAAGAGATCTTCATTGTGCCACACCTGCTGTGGCACGGTGCCCCGGGTTTTGCCGTTTCATCCGAAGGACCGCCCCATTTAGTTGCCCCTTATAATGATGACCTATTCCAACCAAGTATTGGGATAACAGGACAATACTTGATATACCATTATTCTGCACATGATATCGTTGTATCGGAATTTGTACATATTTTTAACCGTAGCCGTGTTTTGCGTAAAGCTACTTGTATGAAAATACATGTCCTGTTTGACATTATTTCGTTGAAACGACTAATAAAGTATAAATTAAAAAATATCTTATCCTGCAATTTTCATTCCGAGATTTTCAATTTTATGTGCTTAAAATATAAAAATGTAGTGCCGGTTGGTTGTCTCCATACTAAATTACATTATATTATATAAATAATTTTGCAATGTGTTCACCCAATAAAATCGCGTATTACAAATAAACTTAGATTATATATATATGTAGATAAATTCACCTGAAACGCATGTACACACCATACATACTGTCAGCTGCCGTCAAGAAAAGAAGATCGGATGACTTTAAATTGGTTTGCTAATTGCTGGACTCATTTTTGTTGCACCAGCGTAGGGACGCCATGAAACTGTCTTCTGTATAACTGATAATACCTGTGGAACAGTAAAACAACTATTACCATGATACTTTTATTGACTTACAACTCTCATCTGGAGAGATCAAAATATCATATTGATGGTGAATTTTTACCAATACAAATGGCCCTTACCAGAAC
Organism: Ostrea denselamellosa; assembly: GCA_024699665.1. Classification (NCBI taxonomy): domain Eukaryota; kingdom Metazoa; phylum Mollusca; class Bivalvia; order Ostreida; family Ostreidae; genus Ostrea; species Ostrea denselamellosa. Next base: position 4,284,527 of record JAMZEH010000068.1, on the reverse strand, counting down.
TCCATATTTGAGGAGATATGTGATATGGATCAGGTCTTGCATGTCTATTGGAATTCCCATGGAAACATATCGTGGTCCTTAATTAGCAGCTACTTTTTTGTGTTTTTATATGGCATAATTTAATCCAACCGTTGCTGTGGTCTTCAGCACAACATTTAGACACATTGACGACGCTTATTTATTAAGAATGTTCACTTTCATTCATATTTTCATTCGATATATCCCAGTTAACTCGATATAAAAGATAACAATGAGTCTTTTGAATTACAAACTTCACTTCTGTAATCCCGTGGGGATCCGGGTTAGAATAGGTTCTCAGTACTCCTTGCTTGCCGACCCATTGTGTCACAGCAGATGTGGTACGATAAAGATCTCTCCATTCTTAAAGGCCATAAGCGCCAAGCATAGGCCTAAATTTTGCAACCATTCACCTGCAATGGTGACGTCTCCACATGAGTGAAAAATTCTCAAGCGCAACGTAAAGCAGTATACAATCAATCTGTGTTCAGGATATCAGAAGTGATCAAAGAATTAGTTTGCAAGGTGATTTCATTTGTCAAAGAGCATGTTCTGCATATGATCAGTTTTTAAATCGCGCCAGGCTACTGACAATCAAGATGATGTTACAGGGGTTTATACAGTCTCGGCTAAAGTCAGTATTTCGCAAATTTTATGGTCGTTATAACGATGAAGTTTGCCAGTAGAACTTTCCATTAGGTCATCCGCTGCCTGACGTGTCTCACGCCCTTTGCCAGGCCGTTCTTAGCACACTAATTCTGACTACGGTTTGCTCTGTTTACCTGATGGGGATTTAGGGTTCCCGGCGTTAGTGGCCAGTCGACAGGGGATAGTTATTCTTCCTAAGGACCTGATCCCACCTCTGTTATGACCAGGGACCCGTGTTTGCCCATCTCTCTGATTTGTATTTTCAGTGAGAATTAAGAGATTGAATATTGTTTGTTACCTTAACCTTTTCAGTTTATTTAAAACTGGACACGTTAAGTTATTATCGTAAAGGAAATATTTATTTTTTAAAAATGTTTATGATGGTTTAGTGTATGATGGTTTACATTCTTCTCCAAAAGCGAAGTATATTAAAATGTATTTCCCTAAGAAATGAAATTACCATGATATTTCACTATAGTAACCAAACGGGGTCAAAATTCTATCAACTGTGTATTTGTAACTACGTAATGGATCATTCATTCGATGTAAATGTACTAATGTTAAATGTAAATGTGGAAATGTCAAATGTGAATGTACAAATGTTAAATACAGTTTTATACTAAATGGTAGATGCTACTGCAATAGACCTGCAGAAAATACCTTTAAAAGTGTATGCTTCCATTTTGACTCAAGCTCAAACCTAGAGGATCTCCGAAAGGTTATAGTACATTTTCTGATACACCCCTGTCACCGTCTTCGTGCGGTTAAGGTGATTCGAATAAAATTAACAAGTAATAACAGCACATTCAAATTAATGTAATATGTTTTCCAAATCTCGGAAATTTTTACTAATAATCGTTTGTCAATATATAAACAAATATCGCGCCAAGAGGGGAAACCTCTCACTGAATTACTATACCAGCATGCAAATGACGTAGAATTATTATACCAGCATGCAAATGACGTAGAATTACTATATCAGCATGCAAATGACGTAGAATTATCTTTGTGTTCACGACTTTCAGTTGTGTATCGCCTCCACACACTCAAATCACCTAGAGTTTGGGGTTGATATATCAATATTGATATAATAAATTTAAAAAGAGTTCGGGACCGGAACAATATCTACTCTTTCTAAATAATATCCATAATCTTTAACAAATATAGGGTAGCTTTCATATTCATCGCCAAATCACATGTAAACGAGGCAAAATATCTTGCCTTCCGTACAAAACTCTTATATCTACAGCAACTTACCTTCTAGATTATGCTTTGAGCGAAAGAAAATATAGTCCTCTTTCACCTGTCCCATCGCGTTTAATATTGCTATTTCAACTCTCTCAATCAACTTTACTTCGAACATTGGAGACAATTCCCAAGTCACAATGTAATATTAAAAATTACTGTAAAGCATACCAAGTATAAAAATGGGAGATTTACATTTTATGAAAGAAATATGATTAAAAACTTAATTGAAAAATATTTGGCATGCACATTTACACATATAAAGTTTGAACACTTGATAACAATAGTAAATAACAAAAATATATTTTGATATTTCCCCCGCGATACAACTAGAGACACGTTCACCCTGACATACTTTTATATCGTGGCGTCATTTACTGTGAAGTGCACTGAGGTAAATTTCTTCTCAAAAAGCCTACACTGATAACAAGGCACTGCAGATTAAAAGGGTCAATCGATGGGTCACATGCGACACTCTCCTTGTGATGTAAAAATTGATTACAGTCCAGGAGAATATCAAAGATCATGGAGCTCAAAAGAAATTCTGCATCTATACAAAAACAAATTACACATCGACAAATTAAAAGGTTTCGAATACAAATTTAAATTGGGGTAATTTAATATGATTAAAAATTATTTTTAAACTGAACACCTTCCTCTACGCCCTTACACACAGGGTTACATATCTGCAAAGCTATCATTATATAATCTTCGCCAGGAGTGGTACAAATGGTATACTTTGTGGAAAAAATTGACACTGACGTAATTCAAACATGCATACGAGTTGCACAACTAGGAATGTGATTTCCTTTCAATCCATTCTCTTTGGTATAGCGTGTCGGGATTAACGAATCTAACACAAACATGTTCCTCTTAAATATTTTATTTAACTTTCAAAACTGTGTTCATCCGATCAGTCCAATCCTATAATAGAAAATGAAATGAAATCAACAATATGAAAGTGTTCATGTAAGAAAATCTAATAGAGTATGTTACATTGCTGATTTTAGTATACCTTGAATACGACCTTGTTATTTGAATATTAACTTCAATGTTTTAGTGAATATCCAATTAAACAGAAAGTATAGATATAAATTTCCTTCAACTAAGAAACGGACCCATTCAAGAATCGTAATGCTAGAGCCCATCTCCTCCCAACTGCTTCCCCAAAAACAGTTGAAATATTAATATTGTAGACAATACATTCACTCTATAGAAACCACTGTTATTAGATCAAGAATAAATGGAAAGAGGAAGGTGACAAACAGTGATTAACCTCGTGACTCCTGTAAAGGATACAAAATTAGCTCCTCTTAACATACCAGAAGTGGGATCAGGTGTTTAGGAGAAATAAGCATCCAGTGTCGATCAGTCACATTCGCAATTAGCGCTATTTCTTGATCAGGTAAAAGGAGTGATATGTCACTTTGCCGCTAACATCTTTGTTCAATAAAATATTCAAGTAATGTCTAAGATGTAGCTGATATGGAATAATCTGTGGTGTATTTATATCGAGTTCCTTGGGATGAATTTTTGTATCCTTTACCGATCGGGTTTTCCGGCGGTCTATAGGGATTCCATGGACACTAATTGTCCTTCTTTGTTACCCCGTGGGGATCCGGGTTAGAATAGATTCTCAGTACCCCTTGCTTGTCGTAAGAGGCGACTAAATGGGGCGGTCCTTCGGATGAGACCGCAAATACCGAGGTCCCATGTCACAGCAGGTGTGGCACGTAAAAGATCCCTCCCTGCTCAAAGGCCATAAGCGCCGAGCATAGGCCTAAATTTGCAGCCCTTCACCGGCTATGGTGAACTCTCCATATGAGTGAAAGATTCTCGAGCGGGACGTTAAACAATATATAATCAATCAATCAATCCTTCTATGTTGCTTGACCTCTTTTTATGTTCTTGTGGGATAGAGTTTATTCAAAAGCTTCTACACGAGAAGGCAAAATCCCTTATTGTGACCTTCAACTCGATCTTTAAATATATCGATGATCTTATCTATTAGCAATAATAATTGATTAATATATAGATTATCTATATCCCAGTGAATTTGAAATAAAAGACACCACCGATCTTCGATATCTTCTTTCTACTTAGATATTTCATTGAATATATTACGGGTCGCGGTAGCTCAGTGGTAAGATCGTTCGCTTCGTAACCGGGAGGTCGTGAGTTCGAGTCCCGCTAGTGCCATGACCGCGTAAAACCTAAGACGTAAAAGTAGATTCACTTCGCCACACGTTTGACATTTAGAAGTGAGAATCACGGGTCTATTGGATATGACCTTAAAAACGGGACTCCCGTGTCACGGAAGGCTTTGGCATGTTACAGAACCCTCACTGCTACGGCCCTGAGCGCTAAGCATAGGTCTAAATTTGTGTTACATTACCTACAGCTGGTGACGTCTAAATATGAGTGAAAAATTCTCAACGGGACGTAAAACAAACAAACAATCAACCACAACCTCCATCTCAAAGAAATACATAACCACTGCACACATCAGATGGAGAGGTGCACCATGACCTACTTTAAGACTTTTAATTAATTAATCATTGAATATAGACCTTAAAGAGTAACTAATAACTCAACAAACAGGATGACTCGAACTTCTCATCGTCAACTTTGCTGCATATTTATCTAGAAATATTCCATCATCACCAGCATAAGATATTTCTCTCTCGACTGATTTGATCTTTGAGCTTGTTCTACACATGATCAATTTTGAAATCGAGATAGGCTATTGACAAACTTCATGTTACCGTGGTTTCAACAGTCTAGTCTCAAATCAGCACTTCGCAAATCTTATGATCGCTATTTCTGTCTACTTTGTCAATATAACCTGTCATTGGGTTATATGTTGCCCGTAGTGACTCATACCAATTTGTAACCGTTCTTTACACACTCATTTGACTGCGGATAATTCCATTTCCTGGATGGTGATATGAGGCCCACGGCGTGTGTGACTAGAGTGCTTACTACTCTTCGGCATCCATCTCTAGTATACCCAGAGGTCAGTGTTTTCCAATTCTATATTTTGTATTCCTCATAGGAGTTATGAGATTAATCAGCGTTTTATCCACCTCTACATCCAATCGACGTATGAATTAAAATATTTATTTTTAACGGTTAAAATATCGTCGATATACATGTATCTAAATGTCGAGTTGAAGGCAACAGCAAGATTGTTTTTCTCTTATCAATAAAAATTTGCCTTATATTAATATTAAAACAGTTCAGCTAGTAAAAGAGCACAATTCGTTCTCATAGGAATTCTAACAAACTACTGGAAGACCGGATTACCAAAGAGTATGAATATCTTGTAAATGAGGAAATCTAGCATCTATTTAATTGCATCACCAAAGTATTTGTGCCTAGAATCAGAGTGGTGTTTGACAAGTAATTTTTGGATGATCATATACGTATAGTAACCACACGTCCCATGCTGCATATGTCCTCGGAAACTGAAGGTCATAAATTTGATACTAGCAAAAACATGAAATGCTGCTACTCACAGAGCACAAGCTGCTGCACAGATAGGGGCACCGATTCCAAGAGTCAGGGCGGCTTCAGTAGCACAGAAAACGCCACAGGCGCCAGCGGTCAAATCGGTTCCATGGGAGGCAAACCAGTGCTTGATGGATTCCGCAGCAGAATGTACTGTGATAAACGAATCACATTTGGTACATTAATTGTAAAACAGTTGTATAACAATGTATGTAAGTTTTTTGTTATATTTGGGGTTTTTTTCACATCTATGTAGAATTACAGCTGTAATCTTCAACAGTGTGTACCGCCTTGGCAAATGGTACATGTGTTGTGTTTCTCTGTTAAAGTATAGAGGAATGTGTTCTTCATAACAAACAGTATTAATTAGTAAGAAAGTAAACATAGACTGGATATACATTTCATTTCTACGCATCACAGTTCAACTTATAGTAATCCATCTCACGAAAATACAGCAAGACTGATAGCAAATATGTGAATTTGTCATACCCTTATCATTGCAGCACTAGAATGACCAACGGGAGCAATATCCTGTCGTGTGAATTTCTCTGATAATATGTGAACACACAATGAATATTTTTCTATTGATTTATACCCATATCGACATTGCTTATTACATATATACATCCCATGTTCTCATTCAAAAGGAAATCTTATAGTTGACCCCTTACTCCATTTACAGCACATAATGATTTTATTGCCAATATAACTCATTCTTAGCACATGCTATTCATTCAGTTAATGAACCTCTCTCTCTCTCTCTCGATCGATCGATCGATCGATCGAGCTTAAATAATTTTTGGGCTGGATGTTTGTTTTACCTCCCGTCGGAGGCGTCATATCTGTATACATACAGGCTTTGCTTTGGTTAGTTTACCGACGAAGTAGAAAGGCAAGTCTTCTGATTGGTGGAGAGTAATTTGTTTCCATTCAATAAACAGTTCAAATATTTGACTAACCTACGATTCGGACGCATGGTGACTGGCCGAACTGTGTCATGTATATATATGACGGAAGAGAAAATTTTCACACTGAGACTCACAGGTAAAAAGGGAGAAGAACGTACATTACAACAGGAACTTGTGACGATGTCTTATAATTGATGTCTTAATGAAGTATTTTGTTGTACCCATATTAATTCCTATTATAATACCATAAAATTTGTTATTTAAAATGTTTAGTTACTACCTCTCTACGAAAACGTTTGTCTCGTCATATAAGATGTGATGTTGTTGCGTAATAATAATGATTTTTGTTAAATCAGATCTTATCTCTATCATTAAACTTGAAAACGCATAAAATCCAAATAGATAAAAACAACAAGCATAGTATCAGGAAAATATTTACTTTGTTTTTTGCACTCACCTGACATTCTTTCCTCTGGTGTCATTTTATTGTAAGCTTCCAAGGAGAGAAAATCAGGTTCATTTGCCGTCTTGGCGAACATAAATGGCAGGCAGACGAGGAGAAGAAATACAGCCTTCATTCTGTAATTTAGCCATCTTGAAAGTAAGTTTCATTTACGAACAACATATAATTGGGTCTATGAATCATCGACAAAAGTGTTAATATTTGTCTAGATGAAATTATGGAACAAAACTAGTCAAGCATAACTGTCTTTGTTCGACGTTCATTTAACTTACTTTGTTGAAAGTGTTGTGTTTCTATCTCCGTGTTTAAAATTAATCATTATGTAGGGGTTATAACTCAATTTTCATTTTGATACATTGCAGATCTTATTTGTAATCATTATTTACACGTATTTATTTTGATGAAACGTGCAGAAATGACATTTCAGAAAGTCGCTGTGTGTTACGATTATTGAAGATTTAACTAACGATGTCATTATGAAGCAATGATTTTCCATAGCAAAACTACTGTAATAACATTGAGTTTACTGTATTATATAAAACTATAGTTCAAAATGTAATAACTATAATACATTGATACGAATAATTATAAGAAAATCTATGGAATAATTTAAATACGTTGAAAAATAATTCCTTTTTTTCGTTAAGTATTGTATTTGATTTTGTTAAGTATTGTATTTGATTTTGAATTGTTTAGTGCGAATTTCGAAGTATTTGTAACTCAATAACTTATATACTACCTGTAGTATGTGGTTGTGACAGATGAACAATACGGCAAAACCTCAAAATGCAGAACTTATATAATTCTGCGTAACCTTATCTATAACTGTGCCTACTGATTTTACCGTGAGAAAAAAAAGGTCTGTGTCATCTTGCATCAACCTTGTTCTTATTGTGTCACGTTCTAGACTGATTTATGTGATCAATGGTTTACTGAAACTTTAATCATAATATTCAACATATCGTATGAATAAAACATTTATAGAGACAGTTAACCGTAGAAAACAGTCATCAGATGGATAATGGATGGGCTCGTCCTTGTATACCATCGTTGATATACGACAAGAATAGCTCATGTATTATTGATCATATGTGTAGAAATGGAACACAACTATTACTATGATAATTAATAAACCTATAAATGTCATCTAGGGATACCAAAGTATCGAGGCAATGCGGAATTTTTACAGACAAAAGACATCAATGCATATCGAAACGCCATTCCTGATTAGCTTTTCCAAGTCTTTTGGAATTCCAATGGGCACAAACTGTGCTTCGTTATTAGCTCACACTGTTTTCTTTTTCTATTTCTTTTTTTTTCTTTTGTTTTTTGGGGTTTTTTTTTTTTGTTTTTTGGTTTATTTATTTTGGTTTTTTGTTTTGTTTTCTTGGGGGTTTTTTTTTTGGGGGGGGGGGTTGTTTGTTTTTTTTATTTTATTATTTTTGTTCTTTTGTTTTTTGTTGTTTTGTTTTTTCTCCTTTTTGTGTTCTTATGAGACGGGCTTTATCTAAATGCTTTTTGTGAACTCCATACCAAGATACATAGGCGATATTTCATCTATTAACAGTGTTCGTATATATTCATATATTGATTCGCTATATCCCAGTCAATGAAGCGGATAAATATGAGTTACCGTACCTATACTGGATCCCTAAACTCCACAAAAACCCTGAAAAAACAAAGATACATTGCTGGATCCTGTAAATGTTCTACCAAGCCCCTATATTTGCTCCTTACGAAAATATTAACTACTGTAAAGGAGAAGCTTCAAACGTACTGTGCCACTACATATGCCACAAGTGGTGTTAATCAAATGTGGATTCTTAAAAATTCTAAATAACTTTTATTGAATTTGAAATCAAAAAACTTTTCTCGAATTCACAACATTAAAAAGTATGGTTTCACAACTCTTTACACGACCATACCTCAAGATAAATTAAAGACCAGACTTTCTGACATCATAGACAGTTGTTTCGAGAACCCGTGGCCGAGTGGTTAGAGCATCGGGCTCAAAATCACAAAGCCTCTCACCTCTTTCGGCGCGTGTTCGAATCTCGGCAGCGGCGTTATGTGAGCAAATTTGCCAGTTTACTTGTGGAGGGTCGGTGGTCTCTTCCCAGGTACATTGTATCTGGGTTCTCTCCTCCACCAACAAAAACTGGACGCCACCAGATAACTGAAATATTGTTGAGTGTGGCGGAAAGCAATAAATAATTAATCAATCATATTGTGTGATTGGTCATCCTAAAAAATATTTTGTTATACATCACTCTGGCTCCATGCACAAGTACTCTGAAGTTGATATTAAAAAGATGTTAGAGTTCTTCATTCTATTTTCGTAGTTTTTGGTGATCAGGTCTGTCAACAGTCTGTTGGAATTCCCATGGACACAAATTGTACTCCTTTGTTAGCTGACCTATCTTTATATTCTTACGAAGCAGAATTCATTCAAAGCTTCTACACGAAAAGAACAAATCTCTTGCTGTGGCCTTCAATTTGACATTAAGACGTTTTGTCTATTAACAATGATCATTTTCATTCATATATAGATTCTATATATTCCAGTGAGCTTGAGATAAAAGATTCAAAAATCTTCCACTTCTGCTTCGTGCTTAGATATGTTACTGAAAATAGATGCGGGCGATAATCTAACAACTCAACTTTATGACAAACGGGATGATTTCAATTTCTCCATCGTCAACGTCCTTATTAATGTGGCAATATTTCAGCATCAC